>JACEOJ010005895.1:43879-435689 GCA_013761285.1 Campoletis sonorensis | reverse complement strand
AGAGAGAGAGAGAGAGAGAGAGAGAGAGAGAGAGAGAGAGAGAGAGAGAGAGAGAGAAAATCCCAGCAAAACTAGGATTTGTTGCTATGGAAACCCGCCAGTTCGCTCGCTGTGCCTGGCAACCCCTGGTATTGCTCCAACCCTTAGGCGTACCACCAATCTGTCGAAAGGTGGCGTTCAGTCTCATTTTCTTTCATTCTCTCTGTCTTTGTCTATTTACCTCGTCCCTACTAAACCGCTTCATTCGACATCGCCCTCCGAACCAATGGCGGTAGGTAAATTCTATTTTTTTCAATTTCGTAAATACACCCTGATGCACCCGAACTCTTGAAAACTCGGGCCTTCTGGGTTCAAAGTCTTGGAGGATGGTATGGAGAGGGTGGGAAAGGGGGTGGTTGATGGAGTTGGGCACCCGCCTCGCGACTCAGGGTTGAACGAGCGAGACGGAAAGTTCACTCTGGAAATTTCCAACCACAGACTCTCCCTGGCCTGTGCTTTGCCAATTTCCATGGCAACACGGCCATGGCAACTAAAGAGGATGCTACCAAGCTGTCTTCCGTTTTCACCCAACATTCCGAATTCCGACCAGATCTCCTACGTTGATATTAAAGATGGATAGGCACTAGCTTCCTTCGATCAATATCCGATTTAACCCTCCCAGAGAGTTTACACTGATTTTACAATTAACAACCCTTTGGTTGCCCGTTACTAAGGTACAAGGAATTGAAATTTTAGAATATGATCCAAAAATATGTTTTTTTTTCACAGTAGACCAAAATCTGGACTTCAGCTGGCTATTATTCTGACCATGGGTCAATTTTTGTGGAAATTCATATAATTTCGTAAGTTTGAAGAAGAAAAAAAAACGAGGCATGGAACAAAAAAATGAATTTCATCAGGCACTTCAGAATGTGGGCAGTTGGAAGAGAAACCTGTTATAGTCATTATAAATTCCATAATATCGTTATTCCAGGGACAAAGAACTCGAACCACCTACGCAAGTGCAATGTAAACAGATGGTTACGAAGCATGATCCAAGAGGGTTAAGACTCTTCTAAAATTTGCAATCTGCCAAGCGATTGTACGAAATAGAACTCGTAATAATTATTCCATTGGTTGAAAATTTGAGCGTGTAATTTTTTTTCACCGAAGCAGGAATCCACAGTGGGCAAAGTTCGTCGGATCCGTCTGGGAGTTGGGGAAAAAATAAAAATTAGAGCTTCGTTGCATAGGTCTTGCTGAAAGATGGGCGGTTCCAGCGGGGGTGAACGAGAAATATATCAGAGGGTGCAAGCTTTGTACACTTCAATCCCAGCTGGTTGCCATGGAAACGCTTGCAAAGCTCTCAGTTTCTGCCCGTGGGGTCAAACGAAAGGAGGAAGAGAAAAAAAACCAAAGGAAAACCTACGACGGGGCTTTTAAGCTCAGCGACGTTCGAAGACGTTCGACCTTGAAAGGGTCATTACCAGAGTACACAGGACCAACTGAACTCTTTTTTTTTTCATTCTTTCAAACTTAGTTCTCCTTCACTTTTTTCAAATTCAAAAAAGTATTATTTCTGCTTGCATACTTCTTGAAGATGAAAGGTGAACTCTCCGCCCACGTTATAATGAGACTCGATTCGTCCTACCCGTCTTTGTGAAACAGTCTGGCGCCCTTGACCTTTCAGACAAGCTTTTTTGTTCGTCTGAATAACGTCAAAGCTTCGTATGCTTCAAATCTCAGCGCGTAACTCGGTTTCTTTTGCCATGTTGATTTTATGAACTGAACAAACCAATTATCTGAGACGAACTCATCTTTTTCTCTTATTTTATTTCTTTCTTTTGTTTTTCAATGCTATTACTTCGCCGTCATTCTTAACAAGCCTCTCTAACGAGCACGTGCAGAGAGGCATCTGGTTTATGTTCTAGCCTCACCGCGTAACGAGGAAATGTCGAAGTGCTCGATTATACGCATATGTAATATCCGAGAAGCAGAGAGCAAAGATAAAAGAAAGAGTCGTTGTGAATCGGGACATATAGCCAATTTGTAATGATCTCTGATCGACGATTGAAATTTAAATTTGCCACCAGCTCTTGTGTGCACATGAAATCTCGCGTTGTTACATACATTTTTTGTGCTCTTTCTTCTTCTTCTTTTTCTTCTTTTCTTCTTCTTCTACTTCTTCTCCGTACTTCAAGTCGATCCTTCTTCACTCAGTCCTATCGTACGTCTCATCGTGCCTTGAAAACCAAACAACGCGAAGCTGCCGCGGCATTTAATTTTCAAAGAAAAGCCGCGGTTGTATCTTCGACTCACGTTTAAGATCGGCAGTTGAATGGGAATTGAGCGAAAAAGAGACGTCGATACTCATGAAGTCACATCAGGTAAACCTCGTAAAGAAGTACCACGTATATTGCTTACGTATCGAGAACTTTTGCCTACGAATCAAACAACATTCGTCGCTCAATATGTACGTAAAGAGCAATGTGAGAAACCGCTGTGAATTCAATATTCACTCATTATTTCATCGTAATTTATTATGAAAAATTCAACTATCGATGCCTACGGTTCCGCGTCAAGTTCATCAAATCGAGGTTCAAAATAATTCGTTGGTATTATCATTATTTGGGATCAATATTTTAAGCTCTTATACCATCGTTGATTATTTAAAAAATTGAACCTCTTCTCATTCACAAAAATAAAGAGAAAGAGTGACAGCTTCCAAGCCGATGCTGCTGTGTCTGTCATCCTTGAAATAATTCAGTAGTCTTCCATATTTATAGGATGTTTCTCTTTCATGTCTGGCTTCGTTATGGTGTATCTTTGTTTTGATTTTTAATTCAAGATCCAATCAAATATACATAATTAAGAGTTGGTACTGAGTGGCGAGATTGAAGTTCCTTCAGAACTACTCGTTCGCTCACAGTCGACTAATTATGTTCGCGCTTATTAATTAAGATGCTCGAGTGATATAATCAAGTTGACGGCGGAGGGAAACCGAGTCTTGTATATAGCTACGCTATGATGCAACTACGGTGATGGCATTTTTGCACATATCGTGTATGCAGGCATCCGCGTTATCCTGGCATGGAAGTCGATGTTGTAAAACGAACGATAGACAGCCAAGAATATTAGCTGCATTTACTTTTAATCTCTTCCATTATAAATTTGTTGTGAAATTGTTGTCGTCGATATGAAACACGTGGGCGTATCGCCACTGTTCCGGAACACATCGATTGAAATTTAATTGACGATCAAACGATAAGGATATAATGATTTTCAGCAATTTCATATTACCAATATAATGCTTTATTATCTCGATCGACAATTTGCAAATCACTATTATTTGTTATTTCGTTGCGTTGTTCAACTAACTGATAAAATATTTCTTTTTGTTACACTATTTCGTGCCCTGAACTCACAAAAATGTCTAATTCCTGTGTACTCTAAAAAGTATGAAAGAAAAATTAAGATTGGTTCGAGAAAGTGGAGTCTACGATATTGAATTAAAAGAGACCGAAGATCGTGGTTAATATACGGATAATAAATGATTATCGCTGATACGATCATTACACGTTATTATGGGAATAATAAGCTATCAGATCGGAACAACCTCGGAAAAGGTATGCCACGCGTTCGAATCTTTTACTCCCTCTCTGCGCAGCTTACTTGGACAACGACATAACGTGTGTCCAATCTTTACACTTTCTTGCACACAACACCGAGTCTAGATCCTTTCCTGCCGGTTCCCTTCCCAATTAATTCCATATCGCGGTACAAAATGTGTTTTCTTTTAACACGTTATTTCAAGTGTGTCGGAAACTTCAAAGTTTGAACAAGAACATGCATTGAATTTCGTTTCACCCGTTGTTGTTTTTTTTTCTTTCGGAAAAATAATGCCCCAACTCTCGTACTTTTAACACAATTACGAATTTCCGTTGCAACACCTTAAGGTCGAGGACATTATGGAAACTTTTACTTTCATCCTCGTTCAAGAAGCTCCGTCCGAGACCGCGTAATCTGACAAGTGTTTTTTTTTTTCGCTCAAAACATAGAGTATTTCACAACTGGGGTTCTTTCATTAGGAAAGTAAGAAAAGATTTTTAACGATTCACCTCATCGATGTATTTGAAATAATAATAATACTCTGTGTCAGCGTCAGTTTTTCTTTTTTCTCAAATTAAGCAACTAAAAGGTTGTAAGGAGAAAAATCAATGTAGCGTTTGATATTATTTATGACTTTTTTCGATGCTCGACGAAGCGAATGATTAATTCAGAGACGCAAGTTCGTAAATTCATTCCCATGAAAATGACGCAGACGGGAGTAGCATGCGATGATGGTAAAACAAAATTGCAATGAAGAAAAAAAAAGAAGATGAGAAGGAAGAAGAAGGGTACACCGGCACGATCACACTGGCGGTTAATCAACGCGGGCCGACGTTCATAGAGCGATAATTCATGAAAAAAGAAAATGGTCGTCGTTGCACTATTGCCCGGATACTCGGTACTCCTTTCGAAGGTAGCAAAGGTAAAGGAGAACATCGCCGTTCTTCTCCCTCTCTCTTTTCACTTCTTGGCGGTTTAACGCATCAGGAACCCCCCGAGCGGGAACGAAGATATACAGCCTACTTTATGCCACGTACCGTCCACCCCGTACAGCTAACGATATATATGAGTCCCGAGAACTCCCGGCATGGACTTCGTGTGAGCACAATTTCGAATATGGCGCGAACACCTGGGCAACGGTAGCGCGGAAACATCCACTAAATGTTTTCATATGACGTGTGCCCTTCTTGTATTGATGTCCAGAAAAATGTACGAAAAAATGGTAAAAAGCGAAAAACGCGATGGAAAAACTAAATACTATACAATGTCAAGGTGCATGAATCGTTAATTTTTTTTTTTCTAGAAAACCGACTGCCTGCATCGGCCAACTTTTAGCGACGGGAAATGATGGATTCTAATTTTTTAAGTAATCAACTTTTTGTGGTGAGATCGAAACGAGGATATTGTTGCAGAAAAATGGGGAAAAAAACATTAACAACGAATTTACGATTGGCTTGATCCACTATTGACGTCAACGTCATTTTTTTTAGATGGAAGTTTTTCATAGCCAACTGATATTGTGAAAAATGAATGAAGATAGATTTGCAGAAGTATAAATCAAAGAATGCAAAATTCCACGACACATCATATTTTAATGGACATTTTTTGGAGAGATTCTCTTTTTTTTGTTGATTTTGAAATGAACAGCGATTCGTTTACGATTTTTTTTGTCGATTATACAATCAGCCACAGCATTGGAACGATGAAGCTCAAAAAATCGATGTGGTGAATTAATTGAGAATCCTTGAACGGACAAAGTAAACGACAAAATCTCGCATAAAAAGAAGCACCATGAAGTTTGGGGTATAAATCTATCGTTATTAATATTGTTCTATAACTTTGCACACAACTGTTTTCAAAATTTAAAGTTTACTTGACTACTCCGGAGCAGCTATTTCACCTTAAGAACGGAACGTTATTATTTGAAAAAAAAAATGAATCGAAAGCATTGTTCAAATTCATGTTTGTTTTCAAAACACTGCTCATACTTTAATGGTATAAAATGATGTGCAACATTCCTGCAATAAAAATGCATGGTATATGAGTGTTTAATAAAATATAATTCGAATATAAATACTCTATGAATTACAAGCGCCGAGGTCGTTTAGAAACGATAAAAGGCACGGCCGTTCCGAAGAAGGAAATAATAATCGAAGATAAAATAAAAAGTGTAGTCCGCTGCACCCATATCCATGTAATAACGATATTCTCTCTCAGTCTATAAAGCTTTTGTCTACTAATGCTCTTGATAGCTTCAACGTCGTGTATATGGTTGCAACAAATTAATACCAACGTCCATTATATCGGCAATGCTCTACCACGACGTCCGGCCAGTTTTCCACGTCGTTTCGCACGCATGTTTAACGATCGTTCGAAATGTTTGTCCTCCAGGTTGTGTAATAACCAGCCAGTTCCATCGATATAACAGACTCTCGGATAAATTCAAGTTCTATTCGTACGTAGATATTTCTTATTTTCCTGTTTGCATTGTATCAGCAAGAATCGTCAACCATGATAATAAATTGATTAGATTAATAAATAAAATACAACCAAACAACTTCTGGTTGTGATAATGAATTTGTGGCTCGATAAATTTTCATGCTAAACAATTAGCAAACTATTGAGACCCCGACAAATTCTCTGAGAATTAAAGAACAATTTGTAACTCGATAAATTTTCATACTTAAAATCAATATTAAAAAAACAAATCAGACGAAGCTCTCTAGTTTGTGCGTAGTTTTCACTTTGCGAAATGACTGCGCCGTTTAATTTTTATGTTCAAAGCACTTCCCCCGCAATTATAATAAGTTCATTTTATACTCGAATGACTTGAAAATTATTGAACCTGTGAGAAAATTTGCAAGGTTTCTAATGAAGTGAAAGGTGGGATCGTTACATCATGATCGCGCAAGAATTAAGAAATTTCAACAAGTACTCACGAGAGAAATCAATGTAATGTTGAATCAATAAACAAATTAGAAAATTTCGTGTTGTTTTTATGATTTTTCAATTTCAAAGCAAAGAGATCCAACAAAACAATCATTTTGCGTGAAAATCCGTCAGATTTTAATGACCAATATTCACTTGTCATTATGATTTTTTCGAACCGTTTCGCGCGATCAGGGCATATCACTATAAATATATTACGTGTTCATTTTGTAGAACGTTATATAGACATATACGAATAAAAGTACAACGAAGATAATGAAGCGTACAAACAATTACGAAGAATCAACGAACCTAACACGTTTAACAACGAGGGTGAGGCACACACGAAAATAATAGCATATCATTAAACGTTGATGGCGTCTCGTGTATAAAAGGAATATAAAATACACGCGAGTTAACTGTGTTAACGTTCGAAGTGTAATAAGAAGTTTGCGATTCGATAGGAATCTTTCTCGCATTTCCGAATTAATTAACAGAGGGCAAACATCATATTTGCGCGTTTAATTTACCTCTATTCGGAATTGATTTAAAAACTCTTGTTCAATAACTTTATGAGGCGTTTACGAGAAGCACGAAATTCTGCAAAAGGAAACGCAACAAATTTACATCTTCACGGTTTTGATTTAATTAAATGTTAAATTCCTCACGAATTGTTGAACGCATGCCAGCTATTTAAGAAATATCCAGCATAATGTATGGCATATCAAATTCTGAATAATCCTCAAAATATGTTGAAATGAAGAAAAAGTATAATATCCACTAAAAGCAAAAGGAAAATATAAATATTCTCTCGAGTTGTGAGTATTTCACACGCACTAAAAAATAAAAAATTACAAAGATACACAGAATAAAAAACATCTTTATAGAATTGACACTCTATTATAACGAGTCTGAGACAATAAACAAAACGAAAATGACAAACCAATCGTGAGGAGCCTCGTCTAAATTCATCATTTCGATAAGTCTTGATAAATGAGCCTACCACCCAACGTAACTTGGATGAACAAACGCAAAACCAACTCCTCATTCGGGTTCACTGTACGAATCATAACTGTATGCATACGTATACGTTTAATTATTCATACCTCTGTGGGATATATGAAAACAAAAGAAGAATTAGCGAGACAGCGAATGAAAAACTGTGGTTACAAACTTTGTTGTTGGATGGTCGCGTTTAATGATATTCCATAAGGAGAGACTTTTATATATGAAACAATGTATGCATGCTGCTAAATGTAGCTCGCGTTTTCTCGAGCTTGCACTGCAAAAGGTTGATTGTGAAAAAATATCAAGCGTACACGTAACACATAGCAAAACGGCATAACTACTGATCGCATTTGTCATATCTGTGTGAAACAGACGTGCTTATTCGCTGAGCCACACCGCGGTTCGTTCATTACATTTATACGATGTAAGAGAATTAATAAATGAGAAAAAAGACCTGCCCACATGATGGATCAGCTCTGGGGACGATAAAACTATGATGAATGTAAAAATGTACCCTTTTTTCACTCTCTCTCCTCTCTCCCCCTCTCTTTATCTCTTTCTCTAACTCTCGCATTAAAAGATTGCTATCTCCCTTCAATGCTCAACATTTCCAACCCACCATTTCCGTAATAATATCGATAACAAACCATTCTTATAAACCTCGGAGCACCACCTATTTGTAATATGTGTACGGTGACATATATTTATATGCACTGATACCACATGCTCGGTTACATTAAATGCCGCCTGAGTTATTTATGTACGCATGCAAAAGCAGAAGCCATTTCCTATTCGCAATTGACCCAAGCACCTGCAGATCTATGCAACCGATTCGTCAAGCAAGCTATTACAATTTTTCATAGTTTTCGTAATAAGAAGCCGCTTATATTGAATCAGTATAGAGGAAATACATCGCAGCTCATAAGCGTTTTATTACTATATGATATTCTAGAAATGATCGTCGAAGAACGAATGAAACGAAAGTTAGATTCAGTTTTTACTTAACTCCATAAAGTAGTTGCAGAAGACAAAAAAAAACAAGAGATTTGTCTACTTTGTCAGTTTGTTTGAATAAGAGATTGGTAAATGTGAAAAATAATTATAGCAACGAGGCCGTGGAAGTAATGGTCATTTGAAGCATCGTCGAAGCATCATTAAAAAGAATCAGCTCAAATCACAGGTTACTCTAGAAAATCTCAGGATATATAAAAAAGGCCACGAAAAAACGTATAAACGAGAACTCTGCGGCGAATATTTGGATGAAATTTCAACAATGATTAAACTTAAATCATCCACGGTGAGAAAAATAACGCAAAAAGGTCATCGCAGGCCAATGAAAAGGGTGAAGAGAGAAGTATCATGTTTTGATGAGCCAATGGATGGAGATGGGAGCATGAGAAGGCGATTTCGCTTATGCAATAAAATGATGATTTGGCATTCATTATCGTTGGAGAGTTAGCGCGTTGCAACGTAGGCGTTTCTTTTCAATGATACATAGTTGCAATCAAGCAACTTTGTATATCATGTGAGTAAATTATAAAAAACGAGCTAACGGTCTAGGAGACACGGAACACGATTTCCATCGATCCTCATGCACGTGAGTAATGAATTTAATTGCGACGGGGAGGAGTACTTAATGGAAACTGTTTTTGCTTTTTCTTGTGAAAAAAAAAACATCATTTTTTTCTCTCTTTCTCGCTCTCTATCTTATTGACTACTCTGAACTAATTACATTGCAAAAAGGTGCTGGACGACCCGCTCAATTGTACTCATTCGATCATACGATCGTACACCGATCGCTGTGAAAAGATAATGAAGTACATATCCAAGCAAAGTCATCGACACAAGTTATGTCCACTTACACTGTAATAAGAGGGCACGCTTTTTACCGACGGCCATCGGCTGCAGCACCGCGATACTGCAAATAATAAATCATTGCTCTTCCTTTCCATTCCTGGTCATCCTGTTTGATTGGATTGACCATTTTTACCTGTTAAAGACTTATCCAACTACGATCAAATCTCTAACTACTCATTACGTCAATTTGTTTCGAACTTTGCAGATTCTTTAAACTGCTACACATATTTATATTTCTAAAAACTTATTACTTTTGAGCAGTGTGTGGTTAAAATGAATTGTTATCTCAACTCTTTTCGAGATCCTTGCATGAATATTTCTACAAAAAAATGACATTTTTTGTTCGTGTAAATTTCGAATTAAAATCGGATAAATTCGGCAGTAAAATACTCGCACAGTTTCGTCAAAATGAATCAAAATGAAAAAAATAAACAAGACACAAATATCTTTTTGAAATTGAAAGCCATAAACATTCTACCTCACAGTCCTTGAAGCAAATAATTTAACGCCATAGTAAAAAATAGTGTACGAAGTATGTGCAATGCATTGAAAGTACTAAAAGAATTAGAAATGTTCTTCGAGTGTGTCGTAGAGTCTCGAGTGTGCATATTTAGCAAGGCTCTCTCTGAGCCGGGGTCTCGGCGTCGAGAATGTGATGGAGGGAATGCGAAATGTCAGGGGAGAAGAATGGACGAAAGAGAGTCCAGTGGACGTGACAGCAGGCGAGCGACAACTGGAAAAGGAAGTAAGAGCCTTCCCTCTCTCAACGTTGAGCTCTCGAGCTCTCAGCTTCTTTTCTGTTTCCCTCAGGACCTTTATTCAACTTTAGCAAACTGTATGGGGGCGTAAGAGTGAGGGGGATTGACGAAGAGGCAGAAAGAGTTGGACATAAGTACGCGTACGTAGGTCGTGGCCCGTGGGTTCGAGGAGGGAATTACCAATATCCTTGTATCACGTTGTTTACTCGTCTCTCAGATCATTTTCTTTTTCACATTGTCGACGATTTTTTTTTATCAAGCTCCATTGCATGAACTATGCACGCATTCAGTTGAAGCACGTTTTGCAATGCCATTGCAAACAATTTCGATGATATACAAATGATGAGCAGCGGAGTAAAAAAAATATTTTCTAAAACAATTTCTAACTTTCCGGATCCGAGATCATAAAATATGTATGAAGGCAAATAAAATATTCTTGATGTTTAAAATACTTGAAATGTATGATCGACCATCCGTTTGATGTTTTTTTTTATTTCACTTATATTCAGAAATCGTCTTGACAAGAATGACGCAAGGCACCTGCAGTAAAGCGTGACGAGTTCATTAAATATTTCATCAAGTTTGAACATAGAAATAATATTCGCAAAACCGAAGAGAACGAATGCGAAAAGTCATTAACTTGGTGAAGAATTTGCATAATAGTCAATCGGCTGGAGCATGCAGCTAGAATTTACTTTTCGTATTATGGGGTTTATCAATTCGTGGTATAAGTAAAAGAACGTAGATACAGTGTAAGAGTTGATAATTCTTGCGTGATCGCAACTATTCGAAGATAATTAGGGCTCAATTACAAGTATTACAGAGGCAAAAACTAATAAGATAATCAAGTTCCCTGATGGATAGTGCTCGTTACGATTTTCTTCGCTTGATTATAGAGAGCCACGTCTATACTTCCCTCTTTCACTCACTCCTCATCCTCTTTTTCTCTCTCATCGGGTCTTCGGTTATTTTACTTTCGAAATTTCGCTGAGATTGCAAAAACACGGGAATGAGATTGAAAAAAAGGACTTCGGGGAAGGTGCGATAGAACGATCGATTTCTTTAATAGTCGAACCATCAACGCAGATATTCTTTGATGCCCATCATGATAATAAATAAATACATAGACCGAGTGAGTTGAAACTGAAGAGTAACCGTAACTGAATAGAAACGAAGGACAACTTAGAATTTCGTCAATACACAAGAATGTTAGAGACTATTTCGATTTTCATTTAGATTCCATTCACTTTTGGCTCATTTCATTTTTAAATAATTCGTAGTGGAGTAAAAACTAAATGCAGAAAAACTCGCGTCTTAATTTATCGTATGACATAAAAATAACAATTAAAAAAACTCCGCTATACCGGAAACGCGGTCGTTTTATGTACGTTCACTCTATCAATAGAAGCGGAGCTGGACTTGCGAAAATTACGATTATCGCATCCCAAAATATTAGCGTTCGTCAAGTAAATGTCGTTAAAACTTTTATTGCGGATCCGAGAATTACTCTAAGCTCCGTTTCTCGATTTGAACATTGCAACGATAGTTTTTTCGCGTAATTAGCCAATTTATCCACGATTTACGGTTAATAAGCGTCTTCCAAGCAGTAGATTATTGTCAATGTATCTTGCTTTTAATGACCTGACAAATGAGATTCTCGTTAAGCCAATTCGAGGGTCCAGTGAAGATTTTTATGTCCAAATTATTGCATTCACTATATAGTGATAATGGAGATTGTAAAGTTAACGGTATCCTTCAATGTAGCGAACTTTCCACGCGAATCCTCAGATATGGCTGGATCGCCGCATTTTTGATAGGTTTCGATCATTTTTTCAGATTTTGAATGCTAATAAAGGTAAACGGTGATATAACTTCGTCGAAAAACATTATATTACCGGGTACTGTGAAATGAAGAAAATTGAAAAATATCATGCAAGAATATTTGAAATCTATCGGACAAAGTGATGGTCGTTTTCCTTTTCGGGAAATTTGTACACCGGAAACGAAGTTTTTTCGGGAAAAAATCGATTATTTCGCTGGATATGGTTATGAACTCAATACGATTGTATAGTAACGAAGTTTTCCTAATTCCAACGGTATATTCAGACGCTAGTCAAAATGACTGTGTCCCTGTGTTATTTAAATCATGAGTTTCAGTTAATTACGGTTAATTTTCCAGTCCAATAAAAAGTAATAAGAAATACAGCACAGTTGAGAGAACATCACGGAAGCCAAAGATTTTCGCGAAGAGATCAATGTTACGTTACAAAAGAAATACGCGTCCGAGTACATAAGGCAGTGACGGAAAGTTAAGAAAAAGAAGATGGAACAAGGAAGGAGGAGAGGTCGTCGAGCGTGCCATATGCGAAAAGCCTAAGAGAGGACGAAAAATAAAAAACAAAAGCGTGAAGAACGGGTTTTAAAAGTTTGATGAGGAATCTCGAAGCGAAGCGAGATATAAGCACGGATAAATCGTTGGAGCAAGATCAAAGAGAGATCGTTTTCTTGAAGATCGATTCCGATTAACAAGCTTTTGCGCTTCCTTCTTCTCGGTGCCGATAAAAAATTCTTCGATGACGCATTTTATTGATGTTTATTGATACGCGGTTTGCCTCGCGTGCCACCAAATAAATAGGCAAAAAAATAAATAAAAAAGCTTCGACTGCGAGAAGAGGAACAGGCTGTAAAAAGATCGTGGACAGAAGCACTCCGAAGCCCCGAGAGGGTTTGGTATGTCGTGAAACACGTGTAGGACTGCGAAGAACACGTCCGTACCGCATAACAACCAGCTTTAAGTGTTTTCCCTCCTCTTGCCCTTCTCCTCAAACCCCTTCCCCCCTTCTTCTACTTTTTTCTCATCTAAAGAGCCCGAGCCCCAAGAATCTTAAGATTGCCGAGAATATTGCCTTGTGCTTTTAGATCCAGTCACCACGATCTTTCTGTTAAATCGTTAAACGAACACACCGATCGGACGATTTATCTCGCAGGTGTAAAATTCACGCGAGCTTGGCATCCCTGACAAAAGTTTCGACGCTAAAATTTAACGAGAAAAAAAGTCGTTCTGTTCGATACGTTACTCTCGAGAGAGATCGAGCCTCTTTTAGTCCCTGTAACACAATAAATATTGGGATGCACGAAAAATTCAGAAAAGTTGAAACTTTTCTATCGGGGATTGTTTATTCTTATCGAACTTTAGATTTTATCGTAAAGTTAACCCATTTTATAAGTAAAAAATTGTGCATTCGAATTCGTGAGAAACCATCCAAAGTCGCCAAATTAATTGATACCCCGCTCAAATATTCTTCTTCGCGAAGAAACCGCAGCCTGATTAAAGAATGAGACAGCAAACGTATATCCTCGAATTTGTAATTTGTACGGTTTTTATACACTTTATCGATACCATCGTGGACTTTGCGATACTGCTGCGGACTAGAAGTTTTTATCTCGTCAATGCGAGCTTCGATTTCCTCAATGTCGTGTTGAAGCAACAGATGAGGATAAAATATAATTCGTAGGAACGAGAGACTCTCGTTTTTTCTCCTCATCGTGAGAATCTTCGAGTTCGCATTTCATCGAGAATCCACTCCGACATTGTACTGAAAATCTTAGCAAGAGAAGGTAATGAAATCAGTAAAGTCAGCTCGAGCTGAAGCTCGAGCCGACGCTCCAGCTTCTTCTCCTTGTTTTTGTTTCTTGCATCGCGTTCGTTTTCCGATGCTTATTGGTTTCACGAGTTGCGAGAAACACTAGTGCGAAGAAGGCGACAATAAAATTTAACAAGCTTCCCATTTACCATTTCTGGAATATAACTGCGGGTGTGCACACGAGTTACAACGGAGTCACCGTAATAGTTTTGCAATTGCAGTTTCAACAACCGCTCGCCTTTCATCCGGGAAATGATAAACTCTCGACTTCACACACGTTCCTCGGTTTACTTTTTCGCTTTTCAATTTTTTTCTTTTTTTTCTTACACGTTATATTTCACTTCTACTTTTTCTTCGGCAAATACGAGCCGCACTCGCCTACTTTTTGCTGTCGCTACTATACCTGTGACGTCGCCCTTTTGACCCGAATGGGCCTAAAGCATTGAAAAAATTGATACGATTTTTTTGTAAATTCGCAAAATCGTAGATAAGATGTCGAGGAATCAATTAACGCTACAATTTTCATCACTTATGCGGATATTGAAAAGTAAAATTAATGAAGTACGATAAAATTGATGAATCTTTTAATACCGCGCCGAAGCTATGCGCGCGCATCTCCTAGGCGGGATGCACTCTGGCTCCGCCCTCGCGCTTCGTTATCGGAGCCTTCGAAACACTCACTAACGGAATTACTACTATATTCACTGGTATTTTTTATAAAGAAATTCAAAGAAATTACCGAATGAAATGAATGCATGTAAAATTCCTGATGCATGCTAACTCGCGTAACTAATTTCTTTGAAGAATTCTGGGAATTTAGAAAAATCAGACGGGATATCCTGGCAATTAAAACGTAATTAAGATGACTCGAGTATGCGCTCGTATGCTCCGTGGTCTTTGGATTTTATTAATGTTACGGTACGCCAAGAGAATTGGTATGGAGAGAGGTGGAAGGTCAAATGTCGCGAGAGTGATACAAATAGACCTGTCTGACCTGCGTGATGATTCACGATTTGTCATGGACTCGCAAAAGAGGAAGTTGTTTGTCACCCGATAGTGATTCCTTTCGTTTCGAGGGGATCCTTGGCGCCAGTACATCGAGATATAATCGCATTTTAAAAGTCTGTTACGTTTGTACTTGGGCATTCTGTACTACATTCGGAAACACAGTGCCTCAAGCAAATCGACACAAAAAGATAATCATTGCTATTCGAATTATTATTGCGATAGAAAATTTATATTGGGTTTACTAAAGCCACTGCGTGTATAAAGTTCGAATCCTCACTTACAAAGTATCGGTATGAATTTTTCGTTTCTCTTAAACATTCAAAATCCCAGCCCTCTGAAGTGTCCGCTTATGAAACTCTGTATATAGCCTATGATCAATCGAATTGTTTTCACAAACAGCTATTTTCAATTTTCCCTAAATATGCAATTTTTTGCCTGGACCGAAAAAAAAGGGGAAGATTTCCCACTTGTTCTATTTGGATCAAGCTTTTTAACAATTTTACTGATCTCAGGAGCAGGTTTCATCTACATCTCTGATTGAACAAGAAAGGGGAGCTAATAAAAAATTGATCTCACTGGCCGAAATGATCGACAGTAAAAAAAAAAAACAACAACAAATGTCATTTGATATCCGAAAAATGTACGCACAAACCTTTGTGATGTACTGCAAGTCAATGGAAGTGTCTCTTACCTGGAAAAAAAAACATAAATTGGTCAAATTTCATCGTGCAATTTAATCGTTTTTGCTAACAGTTGAATGTTTAAAACATTATTGTCCTCATTTATTTGAACAAGCATGTAAACATGTGTTATTAAATGTAAAATAATTCTGCGAGCGTTGGAAAATATGAATGTGTTCCGCACGAATATTAATTATAATATTTTGTACACTTTGCTAGGATATATTTTATCAAGACAAATGCGATTGTGCATACGTTGGAAAATTCATGAGTTTCGTTGGATGGATGCACATGCAGTGCAGCACAAACGCAAGACAAGAACTTAAGGTTTTGTTTAGTAGAAAGTACGAGTGTTGAAAGCTGCACGTGTTATTCCGGATTGCCATTGGGTACGGAAAACATCAGAATTCTACGCCAGAGATCAAAGAAATCCCGACCGCGCGGACCGTTCTTGTGATGTGTAGGTTGAAAGCAAGCGAAACTGGTACACCAGAAATTTGCTATAGCGTTTTAACGCAGAACGTTTTCCGCGTCTCGTTCACCAAACCGCAACGATGGTGGTGAAAAGAAAGAAGAAAAAGAGGAAAGACGATTAGAAGGAGAAACAAAAAGGGGAGAGTGAGCTTCGTCACGCTAATTGGCGACCATTATACGGACTAGCAATTTTCTCAACACGTATATTTTCGTCTTTTCTCTCTCAATTCTTGCGCTCTTATTTAGGTTTCCTTTTACTGCAACCGAAAATCTTACAAACTCACCTCTTTTGAGTCTCAGTAACACGAGCTATGAGCAAAACTCTGCTTTTTCTTTTTCTACGACTCAATGAATAAATAATATTATTCGGTAAATCGAATTACTCTTGGGAATTCCAGTAAATTTTGAGGAAATATTGGAACTTGGTGTTTTATGTGGACTGTCGGGGTTTCAGTGCAACTAAGTTTTTCAACTGTTATTTATGGATTTTTAATTTCAATTCAACGTCATAGTCTACATGTGATGCTTTTCAGTGTAATTCCTAGCTTTGATTGCAATAGATTTTTTTTTAGTTCGTTAAATCTTTTAAATTTCACCCCATTTTTAGTATATTTTTTCGCACAAGCCTTGCACCTAGATTTCCAAAAGAACGTGTGACTAAAGGGGGCGAAAAAACACGAGGGGGGGAAAGAAGACAATGTGGGATGGAATATAAAGAACGAGAGCGAGAAAAAAAGGGAGGAAAAGTGGAGAACTCGGGATTTTATTCGTCGTAGTGTGCGGCAACATAGAAAGAGTCTGGCTGAACTATAGTTTCTCGAGTGTCCATACAGCGTTCTAGAAAAAAACGGGAGGAAAAAGGAAAACGTTCTCTTAACTGTTGGAAAGCTGTGAGAGACGAGAATGAAGCTTTCATACCCAGGAAGAAAGAAAATGGTGGGAAAAAGGGGTGAAAGAGGGAGGATGAGTGCTGCATGAAAAAAGGAGGGTAAAGGCAAGCTTTGAAAACGTGAAAACTTTAAAAGCGTCGCATTCTTTTTGACAAATGCTTCGACGCTCGTTCACTCTCACTGATGTTTTTGTTGGCCGCTGGAACTAGCAGCTCTTCCGGCGTCGACATTTCTTTCTCTCTTTCCCTCTCTTGGTCCTCATTCGTCCGATTACTGGAACAGGAGCACGATAAACCAAAGAAGAGAGAGAGAGAGAGACAGGCCTTCTGGTTCTTTCCTCGAGCTCTTTCGTGCCTAATGCACCGTACAGCCGTTGGAACAAAAAAAAGGGACAAAACAATGTCGACTGTCACGCCGGCTCGGATCCTTCTCCACGGAAGATTCTAATACGAATGCCCATTAGGTTCAGAGATTTGTAAATTTAACGACACTTTTGAGTTTTGTCACTAATTCTCAGTTGGCTAGGGAAGAAAAAAACATTTTCTACCCATAATTTCATCACCAAACGTCATCAATTATCATTACAATCCCTTGTATTTTCAATTAATTACAATGTTAAGAATACTGATTCATCGATACAGTCCATACTGTTGTAATAAATAACCTCCCAAAATGAAGAACCATCTGAACAAACACTGCGGTTCACCGCACTCGGCCCATACATCGTTTAATACGTTTTCTTCGCTTGGTGCTTCATTTCGCGTCATCCCGATGTTACGGGAGGTTAGTTATACCGGTTTTCTTGGACCAGGGCCGACAAACGTCTTTGCAAAAGGACCGGTTTCTTTTTGAACCCGAAACATTTTCATCTCGTCGCACAACACGACACTTCAAACTAAGCATAAGGATTATTATACTTATGGCGATTATACAAGCATCGCGAATCACAGTAAATTCATAAAAGACAAATAATTATTTTTCCTGACCTTCCTGCGATTCTACTTCTGTCTTTTAACCTCTAAAGAAAATCAGAAGATCGCGAATACGAAAATATTGCGATAAAAAATCTTCAATGGTTCATTTGAATTTATTGAACCGAAGATGAACAAAATAAAAATTATAATCACGAATACGTATCATTATGATATTGTAAAAACATTATCAAATACAAATGAAGCATATAGACTTTATGGTTCATTGAAAACACTTCTGTCTGACGATAAATATAAAAATGTGTAGAAATCGAGAAAAAAGTAGTGAATTCAATACACAGTACATAAGTTTCGTATTTTAAGAGCATGTTTTTGTGAGTTGGTGGGTAGTTTCAAGTCCCTTGGTCTCGCAAATGGAAGGAAGGTGCGGAAGAGGGCAAAATGGAGAACACAGAGGACACGAGCGGTAATCCAAACGGTAGCTACCATCATTGAGAACACGAGAGCTACCGGTCGAGAAAGTTCGCCACTAATGGCGACATACACAACCTGAGAGACACCTCCGAGATTCTGGTCCAGAGAGCAAGAAAAGGCTCATGGACTACGGTCGTATTGACTGCAACTTTACCGCCAGTTCCTTTCTTCCAACTCGTTCCTCCTCTCTCTCTCTCTCTCTCTCTCTTTTCTTCGTTTCGATTTTTCTGTGTCTCTTTCTCTCTTTCTTTTCAATCTCTCCTCTCCTTTTCTTTATTTCTTTCGATCTCTCTCACTCGTTTACTTTCTCGAGCTCGTAAATTCAATTAGCTAGCGAATATATCCTCGAGAACCGTGAACTACAGTGCTATCGTTCGTGCTAGCACAAATATAAATGGAACATGAACGCACACCCCTTTCTCTTCGTATTCTTCTCATGCTTCTCCGTCTCCTCTTTTACCTTTTCTCTTATTCTCTTGGACCATCTTTCTCTCTCTCTCTTCCTCTTTCTCTAACTCGCGTTTTCTTTCTCTTCCTCGTTTAGTTGTTCCTGCAGTGTCAAGTAACGACATACAATAAATTCTCCCAGCCATTGTACAATATTGTTTATGAAATAAAAAACCGCTCGTAAGACGTATCCATAAATTTGACAAATAAAACATATTGCACGGCGAAGCTAAGATAGAAAATTCTAAACCGATCGAGAGGAAATCGAGAAAATCATTTCGCATGTCATGAATTGCGTAATTTTGATAGAATGAAATTCATTCGTTTCGTTTCGATTCAAATTGATTCGCTTCTGCAGATTTCAAGTGGGAATTCGTTACTGAACGAATCATGAATTATCATCTGCAACTTAGATATCAAAGATAGACTATTAGACAATAAAAATAGAAGACTGTTTCTTCAGTGTATCAAAGACAGTGCAAAGGACATCCTTCTTCACAAAAAAAAGGAAATGCTTCTCGAAAAAACGATTCAGTTTGTTGGGCACAAAATTCATTGAAACTGACAGACCCGACAGTTTCATCCAACTTCTTCGATTGTTTAGGGACGAAAAAAAGACACTGAATATTTTCACAAAAATTCTACAAAATCCTACGTCTGTGATTTGCTTATCTTCATTTTTATCCCATTCTTTTATCCGAGAAAAGATCTGATACAGGAGTTCTAGATTCTTGTCACATTGACGAGAGTTCACATCAGGACTTATCGCTTTGACGATAAAGGGGGAAAAAACACAGAAAATGTGTCCATATTGGCATGCTCCAGCCAATATCCTCGGGTTGTCTCCCTAGTCAAAAGAATAATCGGAGCGAAATGAAACGAGAATAAAAGGCTCCTCGCCCACGTGTATAGAGCATATTATTTATCCAAGAAAAAAGGCCCGGGTCAGCGGGCTTTGCATTCGATGTCGAAGCTGTAAATTGAGTAACGTGGGCGAGACTTAAGGGAAGCACATGTGTAGAGGCGAGCGCCTCTGCGATTCCTGTGCTACTATTGCCTTTTTAACAAAACTTTTAGTTGGTCGTTTTTCCGCGTGATGCGTTATTTCGTTTGGTACGATGCAAAATCAGCGTATATACGAGACAAGGCTCGTAACTAAGGCTCTGTTTCTCTATATCATGAAGCTCAAGACATTTGTTCAATAGCTATATGTATACGTAGTGCGAGAACTGTTCCCCGATAGAAATCTCGCTTGGCTCATTCAAACGTTCCTGACTGTAAGCATTATGACGTATGAATCGTTACCGACTGTCGGTTATTCAAGCCCAAACGTTGAAAGAGAAAGAGATAAAGAGAGAGGGAAGGAAGATAAGCCATATAAGCTGATATGCGATGATGGAGAACAAGAGATTCTCGTTCTCACAACAAGGTGGGACTTTCGAAGGTGGGTCTTGCAAAACACTCGAATGTTGTCATAAATTCTAAGAACGATTGTCGGCTCAACCGGACGGTTAAATACGTTAAATATCCAACTTGGCAGAGCAACCATAAATGAGATAGATATATGAAGAGAAATGAAGTTCCATGATTTATTTGAAAATCATAAAAACAGAAGGGAAGTGTCTGAACAAAATGATCAGCGAGCTGAAAAATTGCTGTGTGTCTGCCGCTACATTGAGATATACATCCGGTGCTCGATCCTTTTGTCTGACTAATGAGGCATCGTTTCTACTTGACGCGCCAACCAACGTTTCCACAATGTTTCCTTCGAAAACACTGACTAATCATTCTTCATAAACGTCTCTCGAGTTTCGATAATTGCGAGAATCGCTTAATCGCTGCCAAGATTCATTTTGGAATTGTCTGACTTTGCGATTTATTCGCGGATTTTTTTTAATCTGACAAAAAACGGAATTTCTATTTTTTTTCTCGTTTACCATGCTAACAAAGAGAGTACGTTTCTTGCAAACGATAGTCACGTCAAGAGATGAATTCTCACGTTGGCTAATAAGCGTTTCTTAAGCGCAAACACGGAAAGTGAACCGAGAGACACAAACTTACGAGTTAAACTTACGATCCGAAGAAAGAAACAAGTTGAAAAAAAAAATCAGCAAAAAGTAAAAGGGTTATGTATAAAAAAAAAGTTTCCGAGCCCTTAATATCCACTAATGCGTATCCTATCATGTTTTTCTCGGTTTTAGGATGCTCTAAAAGTTGGCTTTTTTAATATCGCCGGTACGGAGCCGGCAAAAAGCCCAAGTGCTGACGTAGCTCGAGTACAGCGGGTTAGTGTTGCAAAATGGCGTCAGCCTCGATGTTGTAGCCGCGATGTTTGATGCTGCGGGGCCAGTGAGGCTATTAGAGGCCTCTCGAGATCCTGAGACCGCCAGTTTTACGGCGCAGTAAATGCACCATGGTGCGACTTTTAAATTCACTTAGAAAAGAACCCCGACGCACTCGGGCGCGAATTAAAACGCCAACTTTATTGCCATGTTTCTCTCGGATCTCTTCCTCGAGCTCGATGGGTAAACCGAAGCCAAGAAACACAACGGAACGGACCACGGAATATTGTGAGGATGAAGAGAGAGAAAGAAAAAAAGGGTTAGCAAATGAAAAACATGCTCGTTCGCTAGTATAAGACTAAAATAATACAATAAAGCTCATTTGAGAATTCACTGATTATTCGATCGATCGAATGGAACAATTAATTCGAAAAACGTAATCGAGTAATCGGGAATACCAGTCATCGAAAGCGTCGATGAATCCAAACAACGATCAATTGATCGCCTCGATTAATTGAAGAGCTCAGTTATCTCACAAACTTTTGCAAGAATTTATATCACGATTAACTATATACAACACAATATTATTTAAAAGTACAATAATGATTGGTATACAAGTGAATAATATCAAGTGAATTTTATTGCGGAAGTTACTTTGTCGGTAGTAACGTATTAAAGATTTACTGCTGGCAACATCGCTCACACGGTGGCAGCTGAGTTTCAAGGTAAACTGAATTCCTAAAAAAAGTGAGCTCCCTGAAGACAAGAATAGGTTATCAGTCACGTCCAATTGAAAGCATCACTTTTACTTGCGTTTCAATATGCTACGTAATGCATTCCAATCAAACAAGACTTTACAGACGTTGTGAGTTACGATCTGCGACCTTGCCACAATTCTTTTGGATTATAAAATCATGAAGTGTGGTGACAATGTGTTGAATTTTATTTGTATTTATCATGCGGACGTTCATCGACACTTTGATTTATTATTGTCGATGTTCAATGAGTATAATTGTCGATTTTCATGTGTGGTGTTTCATACGTTTTAGTTGACGTCACGAGAGATGAGTAAAATTTCCTATTATGTAATCGTTCAAATTTCGATGCGATATTTTTCGAATGTTAAGCTTGTAATCCGTCATGTAAAAATGTTAGAGTTCTGTCTGAATTCAACGTCCCGAAAACTTTCTAGAATTACTTTCAATCCCAACTCAACGGAAAAATCAAAAGTATCAAGTCATTTAATCACGAATATGAGAATTTTCCCAACTAGCTGAGGTGAAATGAAGATCTTCGATTAGACAATCATACCGAGATTAGCTCAGTTTCTTGTTGTGAGTCATGAAAATAAATGTAAACGCCACTATCCAGAACAGAAACCTCGATCCTTTGGAATTCGGGAAATCAACATCTGTATCAAGGACGTTGAAAACGACTAGACAGGAAACCACCGATGTGAGACGTGAAAGAAAATAAATAAAAAGGCAACTGCACACACTGTGAAGAAACTGAATCACTCGAAACGGCAGCCGAAGGAATCAAAACAATTAATCTTGTATTTTATACGATGGTAATGAATAAACTGACCTCTTATCGAGGGTCTTGAATCCGGTAGCGATTCACTTGACCCTCACAAATGTTCTACTCTTTGGAAGAAATTTTTACAATGGGCAGATGAGATGAACGATTGCTTCCGGGTATTGAACAAGGAAAGATCAGAAGTGATTAATTCCATTTCATATTGTTGCGAACGTATGAATAAACAATTTACCACAAAGATGCAAATGAGAATTAAAAACACCCACTGGTCGAAAAAATTGCGTGAACAATAAACTTTATATTTCTGCTTTATCAATCAAGAATATCAAGGAAACCATAATTCTATGTCCGTTGCTGGACTGGAAGATTGAAGGAAAAAAATGCTAATTTTCGTCTCGCCCACTCCGAAAAGACTTGGTTTCTTGTGGCTTTATCATCACGATGGTCTATCTTTCTTACCCTTGTCAAGTATGGTACAGTGGTAACTGATTCGTACACCGGATTCTCCCAACTTCCGGTTTGCGCTCAGTGCTATTTATTGCTTAATTAGAGGGAGGGCCGACAAGAAAAATATACACTTGGTCCCTTAAGAGGGTGTTTCTTTTTCAATGAATCAAAACGACATCATACTTAATGTTTGTTTGCTTCAGTAAACAGTGATTACGATTTGTATGAATCTCAAGAGGAGAAGCTGATTATTTAAATCGATCGAAAAATCCATCAGAAAAATTGCTAGAAGATCAATCAGAACGAACCATATGCCTAAAAACATTGACTTTATAGTTTACGTCTAAAAAAAATAAGCCTCCGAGGAACAAATAAAAAAAAGCCCACTAAACACTCGTGTACGTTCCTGAAATCCATAAAACGAACAGCAAAAAAGAAAATTTGAGGTAGTGAGTGCGGGAGTCTTGAGAGAGAGAGACAGATACTTTCGAACGGGTTTATCAGAACGTCAAGATCTCGATGCTGCTCGGGTTGCTGAGAGTTCTTTGCTCTCGTTGCCTCCGCAGGTTTATCCGTCTGTGAAAAAAAAGACTGCAGCGCATATCGTTCGGGAGGGATCTGAATGGATAGCAGACGATGGACTTGGTTTCACGAGCTCGGAGAGTAAGAAGGGAGAATTAAAAAAAAAAGAAAAGGATAAGATGAAAAACATATACATATTGAAGGAGCCGTAGCACTTCCTGCTGTCGTTGGCCTCGCCCGAAAATGAAAGAAGCCGCGCGGACTAACCTGTTCTTCAACGACTGCCGAGAGTCTCGTGCGTCCAAAGAACGATAATAAACCGTGATAATTCTTAATACGAAGAGCCTTACTGTATATATCCTTATATATGGATATCCTTCTTTTCGTCAGCGTCGTTTTTATCGTATAGAAATTCTTCGGGTATAGATTACTATCGACTATCTCAGAATTGGGGAATATCATTTCCTCGAGATCTCGTACTAGTTAAAGGATATATTTATATGTTTATATATTATATAGATATATTTTGCGTACGTATTCATTCGTAAATATACATATATTGGAGCTGCAGTGTGCGGTACGTGACTCACGCTTATTCGTTAGGCCGCTGTCCGTCCCGATGACGTGGCACATCCTGTGAGTAGGATTCTCTCGCTCCTGAAGCGCCTCACGTACTCCATATAATAAACCGCATAACCATGTCTCCCTTATCTTCCAAGCATTGCTACAAGTTAAACCCGTTGTACAACGATTCTTGACTAATTGCTTTTCCATGCGAAATGATTTATGTTCATTTGTAATAGAGCAGAGGCTCTGAAAATCATTCCGTCAAATGATCACTCTGAATAAGCAAATTTTCTACAGATGTTTTTTTTTTCTTGCAAAGCTGTGTGTACGATTGTAAGTGACAAACAAAGGACAAATGCTGGAGGGGATTTATTTATATATTTTCACAGAACAATCCAATCGACTGTCTTTTGAAACTTCTTCGATTTTTTTTATGCAGGTCTGATAAATGAGTAACTAAATGACAAGTGAATCTTCTTGAGTGGACTAAATCGATCTTCATTACACAAGAATTATCGTATTCCTCTCCCTATGTTTGTGAATATAAAAAACAAGGTCCGGTGAGTGATCGTACAATTTCTTTGACTGACCCCAATTGAAGGTAAGACGGATGAGGTAATGAAAGAAGTTGAAAAGCGACGATTATAATAATTCGAGTTTGAAGGGAATTCTACGTTAATTGCAGGTTTCAAAAGCATCCAATTAGAACACGTTAATTAGACGTGGTCGATCGGACCACTCGGAGGTTTTTTTTTTTGTTTTTTCAATTTATTTTACGCCTGTTCCCTTCCACCGTTGTTGCCCTCTCCAGGAACAGCAAGCCTAGGCTTTTTTTTCGTTTCTTTACTGTCGTGACAAACACGCTACGTTTATACACATGAGCATATAACCAAGCATGGTGTAGTATACGTGTGAGCTTTGGTCTTAATTACATTCGTGGCTTTCCCCTCATGCGTCGAGCGCGTCGCGCCTGTTTAATTACGATCTACCGAAAGCGTGGCAAGCTGTGGCATTCAACTGCATCAACGCTAGTGCAACTGTACTGGCTGGAACCGGCGGGCTTTCCGAATGAGATAAACGAGAATACCAACGAAACATGAGAAAAAAATATAAAAAAATAACAACCCTCTCGCCTTTCAAAACGCTTCTGTTGCTAACTGCTTCGCGAAACATTTTTATGACTTGCCAACCATTAATTAATGCAACTACATCGCATGAATAAAATTTTGGGACTATGTAAGACCGGAATTTTTCAAGTTTAAATTAACGACTTTGCCCCGTTTACTCATAAATGTTGTTTGTTCGTTTGGTGAACTTCAAACGAAAAAATGAGTTACCCAGTTCCGTTGATGAGCAACATATACCGTAAAACGCTTTTCTTATTTTCTTTTTTGTCGCCGTCCGATGCACACTTTTCTTCGTATGTACTTCCAGTTTTCCAACTCCTTGCAATGAAAAATCAAGTACCCACAACCCTCCTGAACCGTTTCGTAAAAAACGTGCATCCGCGTCTTTAGTCTTTGAGCAGCAGAAATTGCCGGGATAATGGGAGTGAATAAAAATATATGTGAAGGCCGCGCGTCGATGCGCATTGTCAAATGCTCAAAAAATCGGGCAGAGCAACGAGAAGAGGCCTTGGACAACAAAGTAGAATCATCACTAGGAAGAAAGCAAGGGACCACCGCATTGAGGGCTGATGTGCTCGCGCGTGTGTTGCAAAGATCCGGCAGCCATTGTCGGTTCTTACAGGCAATGCTGCATTTCACCGTTTCACTCTTGGTCCCTCAGAGGGACGAAGAAAGAGAGTCGTAACCTTTGTCTCCGATAATAAATGGACGTGGCTCGTGCTGGGAACTCTCAAGCCCCGCCGCGAGCCAACTTCTGCATCCTTACTGAAGCACGTTCCGTTGATGCCGCCTCTTACGAGTTGGCGATTCGCTGTGTATATACGTTCGCCAACTCCTCGCCCGAAGGCGAGGACTATGAGAGGACGAAAAAAAATTTCTATACGTCGTGTGTCCTGCCCCGGGGAACGATTTTGAATAATGTAAAGTAGCGAGGAATGGCAAATCTATATACAGGAATCACACGCGTGATTGCCTTTAACGGGGCTACTTGTATCTCCCGTGTACCTTTGAATTTCTACCTTCCGGGTTTTCTCTCCATGGTGTTGTCTTCTCGTGTTGTGTACGTATTCAAACATAATTGATCGTTCCAACAGATGCCCTCTATTGTTCCGTGCCGCCGGTGCTTGTACTTGATTTTTCCTACTTTTTTTTCCATTTTTTTTTTTTTTTTTCATAACACATCGCGAATTCTGTGCTTTTTTCAAGATCTTCAAAAGGAAATGCAATTGATCCAAATTTGTCGTTCTAGCTGAATCGATCCCGTGACAAAGTAATACGACTTCATTGATCCAAGATTGATGGACCCCAAAATAGAATCTATACGTGCCTCTAATAGGTAATGCTTTAAATTTTATAACTCCAAAGAATCCTCAAGAGTTGCTGACATTTATCGGAGCAAAATGGGGATTTTCGTGGTTATACTGTTAACTCGTTACTCAGAGTCGAAGCTCATACCACGATTAGAAATATCGCCGTTAATGAAACTACGATATTACGAACAATTGTGAACTAATTTACGTAAAATTTTCACTATAAACGATCAATTTATCGGAACATTACTTGCGGCGGCAGGTATGAAGATTTTTTATTAATAATGGAACACTAGAGAATTGGGTTGATTCCTAAAGGTTGAAACGGTTGACTTCGTGACTCCAATGGAGATTAAAATTAGTGGAAAAATATAAAAGAGAGTAGAATCGAAATTTGTCGAGAAATGGGGACAAGATTTCGGGTATCCTACTGATTATTAATAATCCTAAAAAAACCCATATGTGCTTCATGTTTATTCACGACACGTAGACGCCATAACGTGGGCGATCGAGACAAGTATAAGAGAATATTTGAAAAATTTTGCAGTATAATTAGCTGTTGCGTGTGACGAGGCGTTTCGGTTCTTCTTCATCGTCTCAAGTACGTTATGTTACACGTACGTGTAGCAGTTGCAAGAAGCCATAACGCCGATATAGGTAGAGAAACGTTTATATATATTGACGCCATAGCGATGCTCGATCCCGCAGGGCTTTTGCGAAGGCGCAAGCGAGCGCGCGGCCTCTCTTTAACCGTGGCCGACGGTATAAAGAGTTCTCGCATTTTATTTTCGCCACTAATGATTCCTCAAAACAAGCTTTGAGGGCTCTCAGTGAGGATCGGCGACGTCGACTTGCGTTGTCCAATCGCGACCGTATTTGGCACGACGCTTTTATCGCCAGTATTTTCTGGTCGGTTACCGCGCGAGCGACCGAGCGGGAACGCCAAAGACTTCCACCTCATGGCCTGCGAGTAAAAACTCAACGGCCTGTGTGCATAGATATACCGTGACGGCTTTAAGGCATTTCTTGTCACGATTATGCGGATGAATTTTTCTTGCGAAAAATTGACTGACTGGTGAAGGCAAACGTTGCCGCGTATAGTTAGCACCACGCAACTTCACAAGTAATGCCGTTAAATGCAATAAACATATAAAAGACAGAAAGGTTGGGCTCTTGAGGAAATCTTATCTTTTGTACGTAATATTTGTCCGATTACTTTGTGTGCATCAATTTTATGTTGAGGATAAAGTATCTTTGAATACCTTGACGGTTGTGTGCCGTTCAGTCATAGTGGAACTGACGTTGGCCCAACTGTTTTGTTTTTTCTGCCGTTTTTTGATTAACAGGCTACTGTTTGAACCTTAAGTACCGGATTTTCGGTTATACATGGTCTCCGGGACAATCTTTGCATGAAAAAAAAATAAAAATGAACATAGTCCTTGCTTTTAAATTATGTAAATACCACATAAAAAGAATACTCAAATTTTGTACTTTTTCATGAGAAATTTGAGGTTCTAATGTCCTCAATACTCAATACACTCTGAAGAATTGAAAAGAAACTCTCGAGTTCACATTCGTAATCAGCGATCCCGAAAACCGCGAGTACGAAATTTCGAGGAAACCGCGCGTTAGGATAAATGCAACTCTTTACAAATGGCAAACGTTTTCGATCGCATTTTAATACCGACTTAACTTGGAAATAGTTACAGCGCCGATCTGAACAAGTCACGGTAATGAATTGTACTCCTCATGAATTGCCACTTATTGACAGAATTTAAGGGGAACTTGAAATCATTGCGTGTCGATTTCAAGCGGTTTGCGGATAAATTGCCGATCGCGCGCGTGACTGATCAATAAACAATATGAAATTCTGAAATGGCTCACGATGAAAAGGGACGGAAAGAAATAGCAATCGCGTTAAAGGATTGAAGTGAATGGATAAGACACATTGATCATTTGAGTTTACCGATTTCTAAGCCCTCGTACCAGCCCATACCCCGATCAGCTATATAAATGTGTATATTGTGTCATAAACTCAGGCCACAAATTCTTGGGACTGGAGCGCTGGCGTGCAGAGCGCGAGTCTGACACGAACCAGAGTTCAAGTGAGTGGCGTTACAATGGTGCTATAATTCATAATGATAAAGTAAAATAATAAGAAGGCAAAAGTTTAGAATATATGGAACGAAAAAAAAGAGCGACAAAGAAAATCAAACACCAAAAACCGCTCAAAGATATTCAACAACTCTTTAGGCACGGAATTAAACAAATCTCACGTTCTATTTAATCACATCCAGGTCACATTTAATTATAGATTTCAGCTGATGTTCTATTTCATTGGGTCTGCAGTCTTGCCAAATTTCTATAAAACGGTTTCGATTTTTTTCCCTCATTTGAAAAGTAACTGTGATCTCAAAATTCCTAAATATAAATTATTAACGTTATTTTCGTGATTCTTATACATTGTCTGTATATAGAAACGCGGCAGGTTCTTGGCTCCAAGTATTAAAAACAAATTTTTTCAGTCACAATGTTTGAAATTAAACTTTTTTCTACGAAAAAGATCCTTTCATCAAACTATCAATTTTGCAAATTAACTCAAACCTTTCTTTAATCAGTATTGATATTTGTTGATTGACATTTTATAAAAAAGAATCAAATGAAATGTTGAATAAAAGCTACAGTAGTGTATTGTTTTGAAAGTACAGATCACGTTGGTGTAACCGGCAGCGAATATCGCTATTTTACCGAATAAATATTAACGAAGCAAATTTAGAAAAACAAATAGGAAAAAATAACAACAGTGGAATTGCGAAACGTATATAATGAATGATGAATGTAGGAAGCGGTTGACTATACACGCAATAATGAAAGACCAGCTGATAATAAATCACCGGGACAATGAATTAACACAAACTTTTTGCTAATTAATTGCCTACCGTAGCGCGTCTCGACGGTTCAAATCATTACGCAAATATCTCCGATTTATCGTTGCTTCGACGAGACAAGATATCAAATTCATAGGTATAATGACACTCGAAGAAACGATCATTTTTAAACGATCCCTCGTACCGTTATGTAAGTATATTATTATTCAAGAGCCGAATAGTAACATCCCACGTACATAATCCAACACGTAAGAGTTAGAGGGAATCCGATCCGTGTAGGAAAAAAAAAATTCAACATTTGTAGCAAACTTCATACAAAAAAACTTTTCGCTAAAAAAACTGGCGTGAAAAAAGTTGTTTTTTTTTTTCATTTCGTGCAAAATCTTACGAAATCTTGACACAAATCTCAATTGAAAAATTGACAATTTTTTGTCACAGATGTAGCTAATTATTTAAGATTGCGGCAAAGGATACTTTATTGGAAGATTTCATATGGAAATAAGAAAAAAGAATTCCTCTTCATCGTTGGACTCAAATTTTGGAATAGTAGAATTATCGTTGAATTTAAAAAAAATGATTTTTTTCCTATATCTATACGAATATCGTCGTGCGTAGGCTTCTTTTCATTCACATTCATTTTTTCACAAACTGCCAAAGATTGAATCATCTTTCAATAATTATTATCATTTTTCCATACAAGCAGTCTTAAAAATATATTCAAAAATCGGCAACACACGTACTTAGCCACTGCAATTACGAGACTTACGAATTGATTCATTACTTTCCGATATTTTGCTCGAATGGTTTAAACAAAAATCGTTGCAAGCAAAACGCGTTTCCAACATGAAGAGTTATCAAAAAAAAATGTCATTAATTTGTGAAAATTTCTGCACTGAGAAAACGTAATCAAGTATCATGCAATGAAGCAGTGAAATAGTTTACAGTGATTGAAATATTAAGAACAAATCTTTAAAACAGTTCGTCGATTGACGCCGTGTAATGCAATGAATTCTCAGAGCGCTAAAGTAGATGAAAAGTTGAAAAAACGATCGAAGGAAACTGAAAAAGCCGAGAGAGATATTGGGGGAAGTAAAATAAACGGATGAACGCTTAACTCGCGTAAACCAAGAAGATTGAGATAGGACGAAAGGCAAAAGAGAGTTTTGTGACGAGATGGAGTGAGTTTTGCTGACTAAGTCGGGCTAGTGTGTTCATACAAAATAAACACATACGGGATAAATGCGTGGGGGGTCGTGCTCAGATAGCCGTACAGAAAAGAAATCAAAGAAAAAGTCAAAAAAAAAATCGAGGAACAAGGCATGGCTTATTCTCGCCCGGGGAACTCGTGGGTTAATCGAATACTCGTGTCGTGGCTCGTTTAGCGACTCGGCGCTAACTGTCGTTTACTTTTACAAGTGCGCTCGCGTACGTCACTGTATCAGAGTACACATATTACATGTTATGTGCACACATGAGCTGGTACCACGCGAGACTTTTTGATGTATGCTTTTTTTTTACCAGTAAACACTTTCTTTCGTATATGTATACAGAGGAAAAGGGAACTTTTATAATACAGGCTGTCCAAAAAGTCGTCTCAAAGCTCTACACGATAGTATCATTCCAGAACTTGTTAAACGATAAATACCGAGAAATTTTTCTCTAGAATGTACCATTTTCAAGATTTTGAGTGAAAATGAATACAACCAAATGAAATGAAGATGGGCAGTGTAGAATCCTTTGAGCCAATGCCTCATGCAAATAAAAGTCGAATTTCATACTTTTTGACGAAAAAAAAAATCAATTTCTACTGAACTTTATGAGTTTAATTAATTTCATGGAATTTAACAGAATTTCTTCACAAAATTTCACACATTATTTTCAATTGAAGAAATAACGAAACAATTTATTATAAATTTCCAAATTTTGTGATTCAATTCGTAGTCAGCGATCTTAAAAACCCTTCAGTACCAAATTATGAGTCAATTGCACGTGAGGAAAAATGATGTTAAATGTCAAAGAGTTACTCAACACGTTGCTCACTTTATGCTTTGTCTTACAAGTCGTTGTGTACTTGATTGGCCATCACTAGCTAATAAACATTTTGTTTTGTTTCAACGATATGTTGCAGACAATAAAAATGGACTAGTCCTGGTTGCTCTCAAGATTGGCATATATCCTTGAAATCTGAACAACAGGAAACTTTGAAGACACTCTGTATGTATAATATTATTATAATAAACCTAATACCCGAGGCCTTTCATCAATTATCAATTCATACATGTTGGCACGATGGCACGTCTACGAAGAACTTTGCGATGTTACCTCTCTTCGTGTTTATTTCGTTCCGTTGAAGACGTTGTCGCGTTTCGACGCCCACGATCCTCACGTGCGCTCGCATGTGCCCACGTGAAATGGTTTGGGTTCGTTATTTAAGTTAACAATCGACATATTTGAATAATTATTCGAATCATCGAATTATTAATTCACCACGCGTAAAATTTTGACGTAAAGAAGGTACGATGAATTGTCGACTTTTTCATCAATTTCTCAAACGGGTTGTTTCTACTTTTGATGTTCGATCGCGAATAACGAATAGACTCGGAAAATAATAAATGCAAACGAAACGACCAGAAAAGCGTTTATAAAAATTAAGTTAACGTAGCCCAGAAAATAAAAGCGTAGTATACAACATTATGCGGACCTGGTCGTCTACTTTTGACTCGTCGTTTAATCCTAGTTGTTTCTCAAGCTGCAGTGGAAGACGTAAGCTGCGTTATATGGCCCGGTACGACACATCAGAATGACGGACTGCCTCACCGGCTGTCTGTTTCGCTCAGTCTTTCTCGTCTTCTTTTGCAGAATACATTCTGAGTTACGAGATATTTGCAACAGATGCACGCCACAACGGTCATTAATAATCCAATCTCATACATTGTACAGACTCATGCATTGCATACGCCACGATCATTATTAAGATCCACTTGCGTTTCAAACATGAACGAAACTCAAGTTGAAAGCGAGAATGAAAAAAAAAAAAAAAAATGTACACAGAAACGAGAAAAAAAGAAAAGTTAAGAGAAAGAAAGAAGCAGCGCTCAGACAGTTTTTAGTCTCGGTTACGAACAAAGAATGTTTTAAAAATAAATGGCATCATGCGAGAGTGTAACATATGCATATCGTCTTTTTATTGCGACCCTGTGTACCTTTCACGTCCTTGCACTTCATAATTTACTGTACGTTGCGAGCTCGCAGCTCCCAAGTGTGCGGCGACTAATTTGCAGAGAGCAATATCGTGTCTTTTTTTCTCTTCTACGTTGGCTCTTATTCGCTCTCAAATTTCTCTAAGAAAATGTATCCCAGAAATGCAGCAGCGAAATAACCTTTTCTCTACATGAGAAAAGCGAAAAAGTGGAATCCCACATTGGCTCACAATTTGAAGTAAAATTATATGCAACATTCACGAATAAGACATTCTTGCGAGGTTCGTTAAAGCACAAAATGTATATATGCGAATATTCCAAGTAATCCGGAAACTGTGATCGCCAGACGCTAAACTAAATGCTCACTTTTCCCCTCTCTATCGTTCTCGCTTTTTGGCATCGCAGCATAGACAGCTTCATCCGTCGTGGTGAGCAGTGGGCGTTAGAAGCCTCGAAACTTCATTCCACCCTCCCTAACACTCGTAGAAAGCCACGAGGCGACGTTGAGGAGTGTGTGAAAGTGATGCAAAAATTTTGCGATTTACAACGCGGCCTAAATACTGGCGCATTGCTAAGACGATCGTAAATCATGGTGGTACGAGTGATTTATTATACGCACGAGTGTGTACGTGACCAACACACGTGCCTTTGCAACTGTGTGCGAGCAAATGCACGAAACAAACGTAGAATATATATACATATGATTCGAATTGATGTTACAATGCATTCGAATATATATATATACATATTCATATCTATAGAAATACATCGAAGAAAGAGGACGCCATGAACACGGAGCCGTAGGAAGGAGCGAATACACGAATTCTGCCATGTCTATATATACCGTACCATAATGTGCATTCAGTTATCCTGGCACTCCGTTAAACTACACGTATATACAGTTGTGCATTAACCAAAACAAGATAATTAATTTATCCCGTGATCCCTCGGACAGAAAAAAAACACGTGGCGTACATACGACAAGCGGATTGTTATTGAAATAATGAAAAGACTCGAGGCCTAATTCAAATTAATAAGCCAACAGGCTAGAAAGTCGTTGCACGCATGCCCATAGAATTTAAAGCAATTTAAATGTCATTAGAATACGTTCGCGTTGTTTTGTTGATTATTCAATGCAGCTAAGTTTTCATGACACTCGCACAAAGTGTTTATCAGTTCTGTGGCAATTGATCATTTGCTATCGTGCTTCGAATTCATCAACAACAATCGCATTGACGTTCAAAACAAACGAGCATTTAAGATTTCTCTGAGCAGGGAATTCAGAGTTTTCCCGTGCGTCTTTTTTTTCATAAGCCTTCAAACTTGGGGACAGAATTTTTTGAATCTTTACATGAAATCTAACTTTTTTATCATGTCGTCGAGTGTTGCTGTGAAAAGCAAGACCCTGTATGCATCAGTTTCGTGAAAATAATCAACTTTTCTTCCATATTATATCGAATTTGATAGTCTACAAATTATTAGTTTTATTCTACGAAAGTACCCCAGCGTCCTGATCACTTTTGACCTTGAACTTCCAGCTCAGTCTGCACAGTTAAAACTCGCTTTGTATCCACGTCAATGATGATTTTTCATGTCCCAAAAACATCTTTATTTCCGCAACAGACGTGCTGAAAAGACGAGGAACAGAGCAAAAGTCGTAACGTAAAAAAAAACTCTTTCTTGTTCTTCGAGTCACAAGAAAACTTTACAACGATCCTCAACCAACGGTGAAAATACTCTAAGTCGCAAAGTAACAACGGAGGCGACGACCAACGCACCAAGAGAACTCAGTCGTAGTGGTCGGTTGGGTTTGACGGACGTCTGAATGCCGCTCGGTGTCGAGCATTTACGCGCGGGATTCCCGTGTGGCGATTCCCGCGCGGCTTCGTACCAATTATGCGCAGCAGCTTCAACGACACCGCCCGAGAAATCACCACGTACCTTCCTGACCAACTGGATTTTCATTCTGGCCTCACAACACCAAGCGCAATGGAACGAATGAACAAAAATTTTCACCAAAGCCAAGCGAGAGATACTTTTGAAAAGAGTCGCAAGTTAGAGCGCCGACTATTTGTCAAGTAGTGAAAGATGACCACGTTCTTACTTGGTTGCTTCTACCTGCATGTATATATCGAGATGCTGAAGAGAACTGTACGAGACACCTTTCTGCCGACATACAGTAGAACTTCGAACAAGTCGATACCCTAAAATTTGAAGAATTAACGAGGTACTATGGCCATCATCACAATAGTATATGCAAATTAACGACAAAATGATCAAATACAATTTTCCCAAAAGACAATTTTTTGAAATGTTGCGTGAATCTTCTTGAGCGTCGTATTATAATGTGTAAAAATTTGATACGGCTCACCGTCTGGTAATCGAGGTATTCAGTGTTTAAAATCGCAAATTCAACATGAGGTCTTATGGGAAGTTACGAAAAAGACGAAATTTTATGACTAATAACTCGATTTCTAAACGGTCAAACTTCCCCAAATTTAACTCAAAGTTCAGTATGATTGTAAAGAAGATTCATACGAGTTTTAAATAACTAAACTTGGAATTTATCGAACGCATGAGGATCGATCGATCCTCCTTAACGAAACAAACTGCCAGGATGTCGACAGCGTTAAAATAGACTGGCCATTGGCGACATGAAATTTGTCTATCGAGTGTACTATCAACAAGGAAGAGAATAAATTGACGAAAAAAGTACGATAAAGGCAATGAAAGCCAATGGAACCTGCTAACGAAAAAAGCTAAAATAACCAACGAAAGTGGAAATTCCATCAATACCAAATCCTTAGACTTTCCTTGATCCAAAATTTACCTACATTTTAAAACTCTTTGATAATAAAAGAATTTCCTGCTGTTCGAGCCTTAACAAATAATCATAAAGAATCATTCAAACTGGCAAATTTGTTTTTAACGAAAAAAAATCTTTGAGAGATCGAAGGTAAAAACAGTCATTTTTTCTCTCACTCATGCCCAGTAAAAAGGACCGAAATATTCATCGACAATGGAGAGTAAACTGTATATACATGAAGAGTAGAAACTGCCTCTGGTTTGGTTTTCACATTGCAGCCGCACGAGCCACGGCGCTGCATTGCAGATCGGTCGTACTCTTTACTGTCGTCTTCTCGTTCTCTTCCATTTTTGCTTTCTCTTTTTTTTCGTTCTGACTCTCAGTCCGTCTCTTTCGTTCTTTTTCTCTCTCTCTCTCTTTCTCTCACTACCGCGGGTTCTTTCGCTGTATCACTGGCACTTCCTCGAGGGAGACCACATCGTTGTCCTCGTCTTCGATGTGTCGGTTTCATGTGCCTCTCTACTTAATTCTCGATCTGCTTTTCTCCCTCTGTCGTTGGCATTGCTTCGGAGAATTTGCCCCGTACAAATCGTTGCGGTGAGATCAAAAACGTTTAGATAATGGTCGGTGCATGAACGTCGTCCACACTATACTAACTAGTATCTCATACATATATACATTTGTCTCTTTGTATATGAACATACACATGTGTGTGTGTGTGTGTGTGTGTGTGTGTGAAATCCGAGAAAACGTTCGCTGCGCTTTCTCGCGTGTACTTGCCACCGAACACACACTTATTTGAAGCCCTTCTCCAACGGAGTAGTTGACGGTTCAATCATTAATCCGTGTCTTAAATTCTCTGCTTCAATTCCTTTTATAAATTATATTCAGTACACCAAAAAGCTGTTCTCAACTAAATTTACGTTTTTAGTTTTTTTACAAATCAATTTTATAAATTGTCCGGAAATGATCAATCTTTACATGATTCAAATCATCCTTTTTTCTCTACGACGTCCTCGCATTATTTCATCCAAAATAATATTACGAAATTTAATAACGATGAATTGATGAGTCACTTCAATTTTATTTTTGAAATGTCAACAGAACATTATGTTAAAATGTCTTCACCGAGGTCTTCACTGCGGGCTCGATGAAAGATCAAAAATGATAAAATTTTCAAAATTACAAGAAAAATAGTTTTCAAATGATCAAGAAATATTTAGATACGCTAATGACAAAGCATTCGTCTGAAATATTTGGTTTTAAGGATTCCTATGACGTAATTTTATCATTTTTTTTTTCGTCTCCCTTCAGGAGAAATCCCAGGCGCGCAGCGTGCGAATGAGCACGGCCGGATCTAGCGACAAAGAGCAAGCAAATGTTGGCATTGCTGAAGGAAAGTAAAAGAGTGACTCGATCATAATCGGCCGCAACTATTGTACCACGTGAGCGATTCGCACGACAGGAGCCACGTGGGCGTATATAAGTACGTAAATACTAACAACCATATATCCAATTTTATACGATGGAACTTCGTATAGCCTCCAGTTGTGTACATATATATATATATATAACACTATTATTTTATATAAACACTGGGTACAAGGTAATCCATAATCGAAAGCCGTCGTCGAGCTAGCAAAAAAGACGCGGGGGGTGGATGTTTTTGTACACGCTGTTCGGACCTTAAACCACGAGGGGGTGTCTAGGAATGTCAGACATTTTACCGTGCTCGACGATCATAATCATTTCTCAAAATGCCATTATAATTTTTCAGCTGCCACTCTTGCCTTACGAAATACATACCGGGAGAGGGGGCAGCAAAATATTAGGAAAACGAACGTTATTTGTTTAGAACTAAAATTCTTGGGCTGTCATTTTTATTTGGTCTCTTATTTTTCAGAATTCTTGTTTTTTTTTGACCCTACAAGATCCACAACCGTTTTTTTTATCAATGACAGTCAATTTGGTGAGTCGTCTCTTTGCGTTTCTGCCGTGAATACGATCAACGAAATATTATGAAATGATAAAAAGAATCAAGTCATATCAACGTTACTTTTGAAATGTCAGCAAAATATAATGTTAGAATGACTAAAACTTTGTCATCATTCTATAAACTTTCGTCTTTGGTGCGGGGCCGATAAAATATTAAAAATGATAACATTTTTGCCTTATTTACTTCTTTCTCTGAAAAGAAAATCTTTCTGAAATAAAATAAAATTATGGGCATCGAGTGCCAAGTAAGTTTTTCAAATCGATTTATAAAGACGTTCATGAAAATATGTGTATAGGGATATAAAAAAAAAGAAAGAAAAGAAAAACAAGTTTTTCTCGCGTTTAATTTCAATCTTTTTACTCGCGAGTCCTGATCGGACTGTGAATATTTTTTGTTTGCGATACTGCGCGCCGATAAGAGCCGCAACTGAGTGAAGAAACGGTGGGCCGTATCTTACTTCGCCACGAGTGAATCTCAATTGGAGGTCTCCCTTCACTCGCGTATCTTGCAGAATTTTTCATCGCGATTCGCGTCACGTTCATCTCAATTCCACACACTCCTCGGGCGTTCGTTCAACCCCGAATTACAAAGTTGTTTTTTTTATTTCTCTTTGCATACACCCGGTGTGTAACTATATCGTATGCATGTAAGTCGTAAATAAATATATTTAATAATATATGGGGCCTTCAAGTTCATAAAGTGAGAAATTTGTAGCCGCTTCCTTCGCGTTTCAAGAGTAATAGTTTTTAGTTAATAACGATTTTTCCTTTAATATAAAATGTTACCGCGCATTATTCTTCATTCTGTAAAGTGCAGAAATCTTTTGGACTATCTAGAGTTTCGATATTTATCATTTACAGGCTCTCCTATCGTTTGGCGTTTGAATTTGAAAATTGTAAAAAATACTAATGAACAAAAAAAGAACTAGAATTGGGTTAAGTGAAAAAAAAATTGTCCCGACCAAATGTAGCTGAATTTCACTCGGAGAGTCCATCATACGTGTTTTATAAACCAATCTATATGCATTTATGTAAAAAGTATGAGATCAGGTGGTCGAAATACTCTTGTATCGAGATACAAGCGCAACAAGAGTCGACAAAACGAATATTCACGATGGCAAAAAAGCTTTTTGGACAGCTAAAAAAATGTGGCATAGTATTTAGTTGTTCTGAATTCCTGCTCGGACCTCTTTCTTTTCTCTGTGTGCACTTCCTTGTTATCCACGCTCGCTTGGAGCTACACACGATACCTCATTATACGACCCTGATGCCCGTAATTACACGTATATATTATTCATACCCTCGCGATGTACGAATGATGATATAGGAAGAAAAACAAGACCCAATACTCATGAATACATATAAACATATGCAAAAAAAGAGAAAAGAGGAAGAAAAAAACGGCTAAAGGAATGATCGGATGAAGAGCAGGACTCGAAACTATCGGTGTACCAGTTGAAAAATATGTAGATATAGTATTAAACCGATCTCTCTCGATCTCTGTGCGCACCACCTGCTCATCGCGTAATAATACCCGTAAAAAAAACAACAACGACAAAAAATACACAAATTGCACAAACTTATTTGCCAGCAATGAAAAAAAAAAGAATACCACCATAAAAGGAACTCCGATACATGGCAAAATGGCCGAGCAAAAATTAATAAAGCCATTTTCTGCATGAATTATACAAGCAAAATAAATAATCTTTGATTCAGCGGCAATCCGCCAGAATCCGAGTTGCAAGACTGCCAAGAATTTAAGACTCCGTAACTACTCCGCTGGAAGCCTATTAGACTGGAATTTTGTAATGGAAACCAGAGTCTAAACGAACTCTAACTCAAATTGCGTGCAAAATGAACGGGCAGTTTAGGTCCAACATCAGAATACAACAATCTTTCAAAATCATCTAATAAAAGCCTAATAGAAATCTAAAAATTTGATAACTCGATTGATTAGCTAGTTGGCTAAATAGCTATCAAAATATATAACCTTTACGGATATTCGAAAGCAAATCTCTTCTTAAAATGTCAAGCTGCAAGCATGTATTTATTTATTAATGCCAATTGGATGTTTATTCATTTCGAACGTATCCGCACTTTCTTTCCTTTAATCGAATTAAACAAGCACTTGGTACCGCATTATTCACGAAAATAATTACGAAAATAATCATTTTATTCGAGAAATGTTAATGATTTTCATTATGAATTCATTGGTTTTTTTGTTTTCAATGGCAGAGGTCAGGGCTTTTTTCCTTTTATTCGACCCGGAATCGCCCATATAATATATCGACCCATAAACATCACCATATATACAGATGGACGCCTGTATACGTGTGTATATGAATGAGTTATGCAACTTTCGCTCGTTAGGTTGGTGGTTTATAAGATATAAGGTGAAATGCACACACCGGAGGTTGCACATGTATGGACAACGCTGGTTAATCGTGTCGCAGCTCCCTTGGGGTGTAAACCGCATGCGTATTACCAGAAGACTCCTGCTGCTGATGTTGTTTTGCTGTTCCTGATCCGGCATGGCTTAATAATCGACTTCGTCATTGCACGAGTCGAACACACGGAGTCGACTCGTGCACAAACCACACACGCTATTTACTTATCGCTCAAAGAACATGCGAAATATTTTCAAACGTTCCATGTCCCTTCGGAGATGCAAATTGGAATGCAACTAACAGGATATCGAAAATGTTACGTTTGAATACCTAATTCACCTTATACACGATAACACGAATATGTTTCAAGCTCGAGGAACATTTTTTTCGAATTATGATTTTTTCGAATTAACTATTGATCCAAGTTTTTTTTTTTCCAGAGCGCTGGATCCAACATTTTGGACGACCGAGCGCTATTGATCAATAGGATAAGAGTGTGAGATGTCATTTATTTATAGCGGCAGAAGATTTTTTCTTGATGTCTGTTTATTAGAAAATATCCACAGAGATTCATTTCCGGAAAAGAAAAAAAACGAATGTGAAATTCAAATTCAAGAGTATCACCGAAGTAACCATAACTGCAACACATAGTTCCACGAACCAACTATTAGCTGATTGAAGATATAGTCATAATGTTTTTTGAAAACCAAATATAAGTTAAGAAGAAAAGTTAAGGCATGAAAAAACGGTCGAGAAATCGCAAGAGTTTATTTCGTTACTTCCATGTTCGTAAACGATTTTTTCTTGTCAATTATCGACACAAGTCGACTTGAGTAAGTCGTACATGAGTAACAGTTATACAAAGCCGTGAAGGGTATTTGAGCAAATGTTTCAGACACCACATCTATATACAGCTGCACAATTTGGCCTTCTGTCTTGCTTTTTATACAGCTCGGGTACGTAGAACGTTCGACATGGCCAGTCGCAAAAATTACCCTCGTATTTTCCGTACACACGCATAAAGGTCATTATTATTTGTCATTAGTACACCGCTGGCACAATTGCTATTTGCTGGTCTGATATACACGTATGGTGAACGCGATGTATGTCGTAATTCCGGAGAAGTAATTCGCGTATTACACTCGTACCCATAATACAAGACATATTTATTTATACTGATGGATATATATGTATATATATCTCGAAAACTGTTGGGTAAACATTCGCTTTTTTCGAAGAACATAAGAGTCCAAGTCCTTTGTAGATATAATTCAGTTTTTGAATCGAGGCTATGCACTCGAACCGATGTTTTACCTGCTGCTTGCACCTGTGCTAAATACACCTCATGATAATGACGGTTAAGGGATATTATCACACATTAAGACATTTAACCCTTCGTTCTCAATATCGTTTCCCCCTTCCACAAGGCCCTTTCCAGTACAATGAATTTCTTCAGTCAATATTATACCTCGAACGATTATCTTATTTCAAAATGAAGGTGTATTCCTTTCACGAACTTGAATATGTAATGAGTAACAGATCTTTTTGCAACACGAACTAAAAGTACATCGCAAAGAATTTTTTTTTTTTTTTATCGACCTTTAATCGACAGTTGTCGACTCTAGTTGATGGGAAAATGTCAAGAGTTTTACGAATTCATTCGAGTGAAATTTTTTGATTTTCCTTTACCGAGGATACTAATAATTCGTATAATCCATAATTGCAGTATATTGAATTTTTCTAAGAGAACGGAGTGTCGAAGACAAGATTTTCGACTTTCCTGTGATCATATCTGGATTAAAATCAATGCTAATTCCGGAGGTCGAGTAGTAGCTTTCCATTGCCGCGTTTCCGAGTCTCTTTCTCCTGCAATGCGTCCGTCTCTGCACAAGAAATATATCCCCTTAACTCGATTATATAACTGTAGCCTAACTACTCTCCTGTATATATATTAGGCAGGAACGACAGGAATCGTAAACGACGAGGACGGCGACGAAGAGTGATTGGTTCGAAACGTTGCGGCACGTCCTTTGAATGAAAGACTCGGAACACTAAATATGTGTAGCAGCATCAAAGGACTCGGAAAGTTCGTGTGCATGGGACCAGTATTTGCGATCGTGATATGTCAGACAGCGCCCATTCTCTTGACTTTAGATAGTGTTCTCTCTTGTTTCAATAGAATATCCGATCGCGGGCTCTCGGCCATGACCCGCGTAACTCTCTCGTGATCTCATATTTCTATTATTACGACACGTCTATGTATACGAAACTCACTATTTAAGATTAAAGGATCTTACTATCAGAGACTTGTAACTAATGAGAAAAGTTAATCATAAATTCATTATTCGAGCTCGTTTATTCTCCATTTCAACTCAGAATAGTTGCAGATTTATCGATCGTTCGATGCATTCGGAAATAAATGTAGATTACCTTCAAAGTTGTAGTCTTGTAAAAACATTTTTCTACAGATTTTTTGTCAAACTTCGATGCCACACTCAAGGCACTTTTATAAAATTACGTGTAACGAATTGTGACTAAAATGGGGATATTAAGATATAAAGTATAAGCTGTGTGTCTAAGATATAGAAAAAGTGGTTGATCTTCAAACTCTGCACCTTCAAATGACACTTTTTTATCTGAATGTTTACGATTATACATTCCTATCAGATATAATAGTTAACAAAATTAGATTATTCCGCGAGTTAGCTCCAAGTTTCAAAAAATTAACCGGAGCCTCGTCTTTCAAACGTGACTGTGATGAGACTCTTTCGTTAAATTTGCATCGATGGAATTCAAGGAAATGGATGCCTATTATTTTCCCTAAACGTGATTTTTTACTCTGGCAACATTAATCTAACGTTTGGCGGTTGAATTTCGTTTTATATATGAAATTCATTATGTACTTTTTTTTAATGAGTTCATTTGGACATTAGACCAGAAAAAATATCTCGGTCACACCGGCTCATGCATGGTCTTGACGATAATGAGCTGTTCAATAATTAGTGACAAGTATTTCAACAGAACTAAATACTAAGAATGAAAAAGAGCGTTGAAAAAAAAGATCGAGTTTGCGGATTATTATACAAGACCAAATGTCTACGTTGGAGAAAGTGTTTGTTGCCAGTATAATTGAAAGAATAAAAAGATTAAGCACAAGATATATTCCGCCACTATCCACTTTTCTCATCTTCCTTTTTTTGTCGATTCATTCCTGATAAAAGTTGACTGTGTGTAGAGTCAAGTCTCTTAAGCACAGCCTCGTGCATAATTTTTTTTAAACATCCTTAGCAATTTCTCGAACTTATCTCGTTTCTAGGAAATGTCCGAGAGCAACTGATGTAAGATTGAAAAATATGTAGACTCTTATCAAGTGGGAATATCCTCGATGTATCGATGAATTTCTGCTGAATGCTCGGGGATGTTTCGGATTAAGTCTCACCTGTGGCAGATCTCAGGTTTCCTAACACGTCGGATTAACGTAAAATCATCTTTTTTTTTTCAAGTTTTTCCTACATGCGCTGTTCACAGCCCGAGACTCCAGCGTCTGCTACAAGGATTCTTATCGTACGGAATGAACAAGGGACTCTAGAATGCCACTAATATTTCTCGAAGATCGAGCTACCGGCTCGAGACTCTGGTCTCGGCATTACGTTCACAAACCACACAAACATCTGAAGGGAATTTCGATTGGCTTATTGTTAGTGTTAACTCGAGATATAAGAGAAATTTCCTACAAAAAAAATCCTCTAGCGAGACGGACATTACCTACGTAATTGACAATAAAAAATGTTGCCAATGAATAAATACATAGATCGAAAAAAATGAAAGAATCTCAACAACATGGTTGATCACAAAAATGTTTGGCCAGGGAACTTGGCGAGGTTCGATTATTTCTCATGCGTTCGATAAATTACAAGTTTAATTGTTTAAAATTCGTACGAATCTTCTCAACAGTCATACTCAACTGTGGGTATAATTTGAGGAACTTTGACCGTTTAGGAATCGCGTTATTAGTTTTAAAGTATCGTATTTTTCCGTAACTTCCCATAAGACCTCATGTTAAAGTTGCAATTTTAAACACTGAATATCTCGATTATCAGACGGTGAAACCTTCTCAAATTTTCTACACATTATAATACGACGCTCAAGAAGATTCTCGCAAAATGACAAAAAATTATCTTGGAAAGATTGTATTTGATCGTGTTGCCGTTACTATTATGATTGTGGCGATAGAAGCTCGTTAATGGTCGAATGAAAGTTGACAACCCTAAAAATGGGTATTTTATTCGGTGGTGAGTCGGTGGGTGTGAGTCAACATAGTTTAGGAAGCAAAAATGTACTTGTAGTGAGACGGCGGTTTCACAACCGCCAAGTACGAATGAAATATCGTTAAAAAGATCAGCACTGAGGTTGAGGACGTACAACCTGGTGAAGTAAGAAGAAGCATGGGCTAATATAGTGTGAGGGAAGAAAAAGAAGAAGGTAAGAAATCCAAGATCCAACACAGCGAAGTGTTCGTAATGTACATGATTTACATATACAAATATATATATATATATTCCTCATATGTGGGGGAGAAGAGAGCCGCGAGTTTACGAGATGATTGTCCTAGGGGCCCTATTCATTCGGCTGAGGAATCTCCACGGGCGGATCTCTATTGTAGATTATTGCGCCATTGTCCATTGTCACGAAACTCTTTCTTTCCCCCTCTTCCTTTTTGACCAGCCCTTACACACAAAAAGTCTTTTTGAATTTCCTTCGCGAAGTAAAAATAATATTGAAAAAAAAGCCACGAAAACGAAATCGTGAAGACGAACACGACGACAAAGATGAAGAGTTTTGTAAAGAGAGAGAAAGAGAGAGAGAGGGAAAGAGAGACATACATTTTATTCAAACTTGACTCTCTATTTTCTCGTCTACGACATGTAAAAATCATTAAACCTTTTAGAAGATTTTCCAGAAATTAAGCCACAAAGCCAGCTATAGAAAAATATGTGTTCTGTTGTGACACTTAATTTTTATCGTCACATCAAATTCGATTCCAGAGCGCAGTGTCAGCTTGTCAACCTTATAAGGAAGTAGAGAATCGACAAGCGCATCATTTTGGTCACGCGTCAACGAAAACAAAAAATAAAAAATATGAATGTAGCTGTCTCGAGCAAGACTGCAGCATGCACGGTATGCATGCCAATTAGCTGTGCCTCTGCTCGATCTGGCCCCAATTGAGTTCGATGACTGGATCTTACTTCCATTCTCTCTTCACTCCTCATGACTTTTTTGTTTTTCAACATCAATTTCCACCCACCTGACCCACCTGCTCTGCGAGTAATATTTGCATTTCTCGCAAACATGTACGAAGATTCCACAACAAACTACCATTGCAGCTACATAAATATATTTTTTATAATTTCCCTATCAGAGAAGATTGTCGATTATTTTTCGCTGGCAAGTCAAAAGTCGGTTTTGCATTTTGAAAGAATGGCTGAATAAATATTTTTCAACAGAAAAATATATCGACTAATTTCATTCACAAGATTTTTCGGCCCTTCGTATACTTTTCATCAATTCTATTTGATTCGCTGCATATTTTATCGGATGCGTAAATTTTCTGAGTTCAAGGAAGTATATAGACGAGGCACGAAAAACAAATAGTGCAAAAAAAAAAAGCTACTTGTGATCGAGTCTCGATAGGAAATTCGAGATGTTGTAGTCGTTCGAGCGGTCCAAAGCTTAAAGACTGCCTTTCCCCACCCGCGATCGATCGAGAGATCGATAGGTCGCGTGGAGCAGCACCTGCTTCGAATACTACATTCGCATACCTACGTGCGTGAGCCAGGAAAATGTATTCCTCTCTTGAAAATTTATGCGCGTGTCGCCTCGGCCAATCGCCTTCGACGGTAGAAATCTTGCGTGAATAAAAAAAGTAAAAAAAATATGGGAGACTTATTTACGATGTTCACTGACATCGAAGAAGATCTCATCTCACTGCTGTTCTATGCAAAATTTATTTTTCATTACACTATCATTTTTCTTATTTTTAGAATTATCATCATCATTATTGTTTCCTTTCGAGCTGAATGCGTATAAAAAAAAAAGTTTCATTTTTCGAACGAAAAAAAAAAGATATTCGTATCTTTCGCAGTATGTCAGCAGTTCGAAAATTAAATTTTCAATCGATATTCGAAAAAGATGAAGATAAAATTGCATAAAAAAGCATGAATAATATTTATAAGTCATATTATAAAATTGAATGAAAATAAAATGCATCGATTTCTGGTCAATTTGTGGACCACAGAAAAATGTCGTTGTAATGAAACAATAACATTCTATACAATTTTCAAAAAAACTGAATGTTGATTTTTCTAAAAAGTGACTATATTTTTGAATGAAAGTATTGTACGAAGACACGCGAAATACGTAGATTGAAAAGAAAATAAATAAGTTTTGTCAACACGTACTAACGGATCCCCTAAATTTATAAAAAAATATATAAAAAATCCAGGAAATAAGAAGCAGTGCATGTTTGTCGTGCTGTGCAAGTTTCTCACGAAACAAAACTCACTAAGTTCTATATCGTATCACCTGTCGTCAATTTTCTGATGCTTGTCTCACTACCGAGGAAAAAAAAACGAGAAAAAAAAAGTAGAGAAAGAGAAGAGGTGCGTATTATGGACGTTTATCTTTATAACTATAACTGCATGTGCGCGATCGTGTCGTACTGTAAGGTATAGCGTGTCCACGTATGCTAATCGCAATGGGCTCTTGGTGTAAGCAAACCCTTATGCTTTTACCGTTTTCTTTCTCCTTCTTTCTTTCTTTCTCTCTCTCTCTCTCTCTCGTTCTCACTTGACTCTTGAAACTAAAACGAGTCCAAGTGTAAAAGTAATTCCCAAGACAACACACAAGACGTAGGGCCCACCATTTTTATCCCCATTTCTTATCTTCACCATTCCCCCGCGTTTCTGCTAACTTTTGATCGTACTTTTTAGCTTCTCACTTCGACTAACAAGTGAGTACGATATCGAGTGTTGCTAGAAAATAATGAGACGCAGCTTTCACTATATATCTGACCACGTTAAGTTATATGGCTCAGGCCCTTTCGATTGTCAACAGTCAGATAAGTGCCTGATGTGTGCAAGTTGGTCTCTCTATCTTGGCAACCGCCCGAAAAGACCGTGAAGACCCGTGTCTTCAAAAATTCTATCTATAGGGAGTCCCATAAGTGGTGCTTCCTTATTCTCGCGTACGCTATCCACGAGTTATTTGACTTTTTTTTATTAAACGAAATAGTGATAAGGTCAGCTCGCTACTTCGTTGCGGGCAAAGCGTGCGTTTTACTATTCTCAAGGGCACGCTGGACGCTCGTAAATGGTTTTTCAATTTCCAAACTGAAAAACTTGCAAAACTGTCACATTGATTGAAATGAAAACTGTTTGACCCTTGCTATAAAATGCAAAAATAAGTTTGAAATAATTTTTTTGTTCCGAGCTCGTCGGTTCAAAAAACGTCGAAAAAATTTGAAACTCAGGGTTTCCGACACTTCCCGGACATCCTTTGAAAACGTAAAAATATCGTCACATTTCGCGGTGGGAGATCGAGCATCTTTTACATTTTTATTTGCTCATGTGTTACATTTAAATATCCATGCATGCAATTTCGCGTGTGTCATTTGAAATCGGCACACATCACGAAACCAATTTAATCGGGTAAGGGTGTAACACGCATGTCTGCACACATGTTGCACGAAAAACGCCTCAATTGAATAAAACCCGGTGTAAATTTATCCAATTTTCGAGCATCTCGCGTTTCCGTTTAATTTCTTACGGGACTATGTTATGGTCTTCGCTTATTTTTATTCGCAATATCAAATCATTCGATCACAACCGTACCGCGACGAGTGTCGAATGATAATCAAATATCGTTAAAATTTCGTCTCTGAATTGCCTGACAAACGCTTCTTCCATTATTTTTTTTTTTACGACTTCAACAGCTGCTGAATAATATACGAGCATTCACGGTTTATTCATTCTTCGAGTTAAAACCTTTCGATTTCAACCCTATCAGTTGCTACTTTACTTTTTCGAACCACAACGATTCAAAATCCAGCCAAAATGGACTAGGCCCATTTGCGAAATCATCACTTTTTAGTAAAGTTGATATTTTTCGAGACATTAAAAAAAAAATCGTACAACACCCGAATAAGCGAACGCTCCAAAGCCCAGTGTTCGCAACCCATTGATTTTGCCGTGATCGTAGTTTAAAAAAATCGTGCAACTAAATATCGGTGCCAAAAAGATCAATGGGTCAAATTGACCCCAACTTATCATAAACTTCGAAGTTATTTTTTTATAAACTCATTAACAAATCTACAAGTAATAAATAAATGATAATTATCCATAAATGACCTCGCTTGGCGTTCAGTCAAGGGCGCATTGTTGTCTAGAATTTCGTTCTCAGAGCTGATTTTTTGGGTAGAATAAGTTCAAAAGTTTTTTAAATAAATTTTTCAATTTTTTTCAAGTTCCTCACGTGTTTATTCTTTGTTTGAAAAATCATTCAATATTTCGAGAAAAAATTATCAAATTTCGTTGCATGGTTTTGTGCGATCAAGTATAAAAACGTGTGCGAAAAAAAAAAATTCTGGCCACTAGAGTACCGGATGTTCAATGCATTCGGAAAACAAACTAAAAATATTCTTCATCTGTATCAGCGTCGTAAGCATCCGCGCCAGAATCAGACGTCAAAGTGTTTATTTAAAAAATGGTGGCAAAATTACAATTATCGATTTTATGTACACTTTTTCCCCTCCTCCGCGTCATAACAAAAAATGTAACAATCATTTAGATTTAATGATCAGTGTAAAGAAAATGTCTACGAAATTTGAAATCAAAGAGCCAACTGATCATTGAGACATCTTGGTCGTTAGATTAAAAAACATTTTTTCGAAAAAAAACCACTGTTTTATAGAAAAAATAGACCAGTGAACGGACGAGATGGACCGTAAAATAAAAATATCATTAAAAAACTATTTCCACCTGTTCAAGCTCTGTAATTATTATATTTTTATTATTAAAAAAAAAACTGTTCCGCGGTGGTGGCACCAAATAATATTTGGAGAAAGTTAATAAATGAGTAGCAAAGTTCCAAGATTAACGTAATTAAAGTAAAAAATCTAATTCACTAAAAAAGGGTTTCACTGTTTCACTGATCAGTCGACCTCATTTATTATTTCTCTTTTCCTCGGAAAATTAGAACGTGTTTTTGAAAGATTGAATTAAAGAATTCGTGCACAAAAATTCCGGAAAAAATCGAAACCGAAAAATTCCGAAGAAATCAATCAATATTATTTTTCACTAAAGATGTTCTCTGGACGCAAAATTCGAAACAACAATACGAAATTAAGTTATTAAAATAACGAATTATTTACCTTATAAATCCAGTTTCCTTGTGTTTCCCGATGTAGAACTTCGTTAAGCCATCAGCCATTTGATTAGCCCACGGAGGTTTCACCCAAATCAGATGCTTCAAGTGACCCGCATAAGCCGCCGGTAAAATCCAATTTTCGATGCTGATTTCACTGTTGAAAAAAAATTCAGTGGTCTTAGCATATTTTAAGTCTATAAAATAAATCGCAATAAATTACATTCATATTTGGGCATTGATTCATTGACACACTGGGTCAATTTTATCCGGAATGTACTTTCGCCGTTCGCCATCAACGACCGTACGGTCGGATTTATTTTTTTAAATCGTTAAACAGCAAAATCGATTTTTTTCTAAAAATAATCGACAACTTTGATTTTCTGGAAAAGTCAAATTTTTTTCTTAAGAGAGCATAGGATTTTCAATTATTAATTTTTTTGAGATTAATAAACAGGGACGTTCGCATGAAAAATGGTATTGTCCGAAAAAAAAAAAAAAATGCTGTGAGATTTTTATTTGACCGAGTGAATTTATTTCCGAAATTAAAGAATCGTTAACGTAAAGCAATTGTCGTGATAGTGATAATAATTCGCGAAAAAAAAACAGCTCTCCTTCATTGGAAACAACCCAAGCTCATGGCCGCTGTCGTTTTCCCGGAACTAGAACCTCTTCTCCCCACCCCCCGAACCGTGAGTGAATGTCGAAAAAATGCGTTTCGTTCCGATTTTCTAAATTCTTGAGTTTTCACATGATTTTTTCGTCAACCCAACTTTCAGGGAATTTAATTTACCGCTTATCATTCCGTTCATTGTCAACGAAAGAAAAGATTCGTCGGATGACAAGTCTTTTTATGGCTATAAAGACGATGTTGAGGAAAAAACCATGCAATCGAAAAAGACCGTGGTGATACGTTGGGAGATAGAAAAAATGGGAAATCAGTTCCAAGGCTAAATTCTGGTATTTCGGGCCAAGCTCTTTTCTTTGAAATTAACCAAAAACCACTTAAACCTAACTCTGATGGTTAAAGATGTGCAATTCAATCCTTTCAATCGTCTCGTGAAATTTACGACGTGCGAACGACGGAAGTTACGACGACGAACGTGAAAAAAATCAGGCATCAATGCAAATAAAAAAAGGATCATCCAATGCAATCATACGAGATGAATCATGAAAAAGCCACAACTTTTTGTTTGCAGTAAAAAAATAATTGAGGTTATGTTAGAACGTATTAAATAATAAAATGAATACGCTTACGAACAAAAAAATGCCGACTCAGGAGTCCCGATTTCGTTTGTCACAAATCTGAAGCCGTTCTACATTTAATTCCGAATGAATATCAGTGATTATTGTCTTATTTATTTATTGTGATACACGAGTAAAAAAAAATCACCCCCGTCATCGTTAGATAAATACATAAAGTCCAAATAATTCGATGAACACTTATCGATAAATAAAAAATGGCGTCGAAACTCCACAAAGAGACAGAAACGATAACGAAGAAACCGCGATCGTTTATTCAAGATGGAGGGCGCGTTCGTACGTGCAACAATGGCCGCGCGTCCATACGCGGCCCACATTGTTAAACGTACGGAATGTTTTTTTTTTTTTGTTTTTTTTTTTCGTCTCTTTTCCTTACCTCTGTTGAATCCATAGGTTTCATCGCATTATGCATCGTAAATGACTGAACACGCGAAAACAACACTCCCCCGTAGTCATACTTACATGGATCACTCTCATCGATCAATTTCACTGCGTCCCCGAAATTATACAATTCGAAAGTATTTTACTGTTTTAAGTTCCCAGCTTTTATGCAAAATATCCTCCCCAGCACTACATCGAATATTCGCGTTCCGATCGAAACTAAAGTTCTAATATTTTTAAAGACGCGTTCCAAACAAAAAATGTATTGGCTATCCGTGTGCACAGTGATACACAGGTCCCGGAAACTGACGAAACAAAACAAAACACGACTGCGCGTTGTTATTGTTATTGTGAGTCCATCGACCGTCTATTGACTCCTTCGTTTTTTGCCAAGGTTCATTATTATTATTGTTATTATTAGTCGAACTAGGATCTAGTTAAAAAAAACTTGAATAGAAAATGAAAACTCGTGAAATACGTTATTATATTACTCAGCCTAAATTAACCACCGTTTTATGCACAATAAATGTAGTTGACAGTATTTTTATTCAAATAAATAACGGTAGAGTTCCAGTCGGAAGTGCATGGAGCGGAAGTTTGAAACGTACAAGTGGCGCCGCCCATCAGCGGCTAGTCGAACCCTCTGGCGAAAATACGCAACTCTCTGCAGATAAAACAGTGTCCCCCCTTTTATCAATACACAGTTCTAGTTGTTTCAATTTCGTTAACGCGCTGAAAATCTCATTGAAAAAAAAAAAACAAAAGTGGAATCAATACCGTAGAATATTTAATTTAATAAATTGAATATGCGTGTACCTGAACAGCTGATCCTTATCCCAGACGGTATCAGCCGCCATGTTTTTAGGCACAAGCATATCCGGATGTGAATCCAAGTGGATAAACGTATTGCCTTCGAAAGGAAGATGTTTCGAGCCGACACATCGATAAATAAACGGCAGGGCCTACATGATTGAAAACAAAAAAAAAGCAACAAGCATGAAAAGCATGTAAATTCCTTTCGAGATGACGCCTCCGTTGTGAATGCCACGTGCGAATCGAAATTTCAGGCCTCTTCGCCCATTGTCACGTGTTTGAGCGAATGCATGTCGCGGGGGGAAGGGATAAACACGCTAAATCGCTCATGGCAGTGTATCAACAAAAACGTCACGGGCGTCAACTCGTCTATGCTCGTTCTTGAGGTCACACCTACCTCGTCGTGATCTTCCACAACGTAGATTGGTGTTTTTTTGTAATATTTTTGACACAAAGCCATGTTGTCGATGTAAACACGTGTGTCGAACGAACACTGGCGAGAAAAAAAAAACAAACGTATTGAAACGGCGCGCGCGCGGTAGTAAAACGTACGAAAGAAAACAATGGGTGGGGGAAACACGCGAGCACACGCGAGATACTGAAAAAAAATACGACTTCCGGTTTATCGGGAACTGGAGAGGGGGGAATTTGACGAAACACACCGATTCGACCAGGAAAAAACTACGCGAGACGAAAAACTAGACTACTTCACGCGGAAATACTTGGTCAACGACTGGTGGGACGATCAACGTGAACGCTATACGCGGGAGCCGCTTCAAACCATGCGATTATATTTCGCGAGAGAGCATGTTAAGCTGTATTCATATATATGTACACACATATACGCATGTATATGAACCACCTAAATTTTCGGTGGGCCCCACCGGGCCTTAAACCAGAGGGGCCAGACAAACGTATTCTCACGGGACAAGTTTTTCGCTCTTGTGTGTCTATCACCTCGTTTCTCTTTTCCTTCTAGCCCTCTTTCAGTTCTTTTTCAAATCCCTCTCTCTCTCTCTCTCTCGCACTGCTTTTTTTTTTGTATGTTCTCGTAGAAACCTGATATTTACCCTTGCCGTATACGAATACGTGATTAAACCTATTGCCAAGTTTATTGTATACCGGTCTATATTTTGTACCAAATTTCACCTCAAAGTTATTTTCTGACACATCTTCTCGGAGACGGAACTTCAAAAGTATATACCTTTGAAACTTATCGATTGCATTTAGGACAGGCAGCGATTTCCAAAGTAATTATACAAAAAGTTACCAAAAGGAATAGCCGTTCGAACAGCATTCAAAATCAGAAAAACAGTAATTAAAAAATAAAACCGATATCAAAACGTTGCGTATCGCATGAATGCTAGATGTGTGTGATTGTGAGTAGCGAATGAATTGGAATTCGTCGATTCCGAGTTCGATTCTGAAAAGTATACGATTCAATATAATGCGAGTCTTAGGCGAACAACAAGCAAATTTTTCGATCATTTCGACCTATTTTAAAAATAATGTATTAAACTTACAACTCCAACGTTTCACTCGCTAACTGAATTTTTAAAATTGTTTACGATGTAAACGCAAAAAAAAATGGATTTTCTCTGCATTTCTAATATAATAAAAATAACTTCTTCATCCACACAATCATCGATTCTATCATCAGAAGCTTCATATGAATATTTCGTAGGAGGAAAAGACTTCAGCAGGATTTCGATCGACCATTCGACTGTAGTGATAGGATCGATGATTTCCGTACGAATGATTGATTGGGAAAATGGATACAAGTTCGTCAATGAAAACCTTTTAGTGTGAAAAATATATGGAATTTATTCGTTGATAAAAATGATAAATTATTTCATACCGTAACACAATAAGTTCACATCGTATTTGAAAGTATTTGGAAGATTTGGAACATGAGTTCAAATACGTAGTCGTACAAGTTAGTTTCAAGTTGCGAATGGAGTAAAACTCGAGGTAGAAATGTTGTGAATAAATCAATCAATCGCGATATCAAAGAGGCAGCACCTGTGGCTCGTACGTACCGCGACAAGAGATTCTCAGAACGCGATAATGTTGAGTCCGTAAAACACTCTTTACAAAGTACATGCAAAGAGAGGGTAAAACAACGCAAGTGTCGCAATGGTAACGACATAAAAAATAAATAAAAACTCAAGAGACGTGAACGTAGTGAAATTTTGAGCCTCTTTAAGATCGATTCAATTACAACATTCGTTTGTACGCTGCGTGTACTTTCTTTTAATTCTTATTCATTCCCTTCCACGTATTTCTCTCACTCTGTCAAGTCTCTTACAATCGTAAAAGGTTACGAATGGCACACAGCTTGAATCGATAGTTTTTACACATCTGTACACCATCTATCGACGATTTTTCACGTGAATTCGTTGTTCATACTCGTCGAAGAAAGCTTCGTCCTCGCCACTTGACCTTTTCACTATCGATTTCCACTCACGTGTGAGATGACGTCATGCTCGCATCGAGAGATCGATTGAACTGATTTATAGTGAGAACATTTCGACGTTATACAACAAAATCATTATTCACAAGATTATAAATAAAAAAATCGTACTTTGGAATTCTTGTTAATAAACTAAATTCATACTGATTTCAATCACAAGGCAACAAATTCTCCGGTTCCTCAGTCGTCGGATTCCATCATCATCAGGGCGAAATATTGTTCTAAATGCATTTTGTCCGTTTGTAAGCTCAGTTGCCTAAGGAAAGCTTCTATGTTTTCGGCATCAAGGCACTCTTCCTCTTTTTCTTTTTTTTCTTCTTTGAATTCTCTTCCCATAGGCCTACTCGATTCTTTGAATCCTCTTCCGACAGGCCTACTCGATTCTTTAAATTCTCTTCCAATAGGCCTACTCGATTCTCCATTATCAACATGACTTTCAGGTTCAAAGGACATCCGGTTTGGTATTCGCGCCGTCGATACTTTCAAATTTCTAGCCGAGGCTTCGTTCATTTTTTTTGTTTCGTGATTTATCCGGACTCCACATTCATCGGTGTCATCACTGCTCTCCCCACACAAGTCATTTTCCAACGGTTTCGTTGACTCGTTGAACGTCACGTTGTTTGATTTGATCGCAACGAAAGTCCGCACAAAAGCACTTTTTTGGCTCGGTATTTGCGGAGCAGTGCACTGGCCACTCGGCGGAACACAATCGAGGATTTTTATACTCGATTCTAATTTTTTAATGGCGATTGGAGCACTCAACGTATTGGTTGCTGGGGAATTGATTGTTTTTTTGAGATGAAAATTATCGTTTAAAAGTAATTGTGGCTGTTTCTTAGTTTCTTCTTCCAAAAATTTGATGAGGTTTTGTTGATTTAGAGTGCAGTTCAAATCGTGTTGTTTTAGTAGAACTTTGTTAATTAGCTCAGATTTTTTGTTGTCTTCGAGAAAGGCCAAAATCTCTTGCATCCTTATGAAATTATAGTTTACCTTGGAATATGTTTTTGCAATCCTCAGAACTATTTTGTACTGTTCTATGCCTTCTGGGGTCAACATAAGATTCGGAAAGGGACCTTCTTGGTTCATTGGATAGGGAAATCGTGAGGCCAAAGTTCCGCCATTGCCGCGATGCTTAGCCTTGAAATTCTCAATTCCAATGTACATTTGTAAAATATTATCCTGTGTGTTCTTGTAACTATAGGTTGCCGCAATTTCACGCTCGTTACGAATTTCCGGATAAACGCTGACAAACGCTAGTTTCTGCATGAGGAAAATGATTTTCACCGATGCGTAAATTTCTCGGAAATGCCATGATCTGGCGATAAAAGTGGTAGACGCTTGTCTCAATAAATCGTCCCAATATTCGATTTCGTACTCGAGGATTTTGTTCCACAGAATCGCTTCTTCAATAACCGGATTTTTGGGCGCACTGTTAGGATCTGGACCCTCTTCGACTGGCATTGATTTCTTCTTTTTCAAATCGACCAAATACGTGAACAGCCCATGTATACCGGTGCTATCGGAAGATCCATCGATTGACAGCTGTTCCTCTTCCGGGACCTCTTCCACAATTGTCGTCACTTCGGCACTTTTACTCCCACAAATATCGTAATTAAGATATTCCAGCAAATAGTCATCGTTCTTTCCGGTACTTGAGTCCGGCGCGATTTCGCTCAAATCCACTTGGAATTTACGACCAGTATTAAGTTTTTGAAAAGTCGAAGGATATTCCTTGTTCAACAACAAATCGAGATCTTGCATTTTTTTCTTAGGCTCAGACGTATTCGTAGGTTCGATATTTTGCTCGGTTTGTGCTGGAGACTCGTACAGTTTTTCAAGCATACATCGTACCGTGATTTTTTCCGGGGAAACCCGAGATTTCGATGCAGGACTCAATTTAAAGTTTGGACGCTCCTCGGCGATAAAATCTTTTGACAAAGAAATTGGCAAACCATGTGGAGATTCAAAAACGCCAAGCTCTATTGCGGGTTCTTCGTCCCATTCCTCCTCGATCCCAGCACGAATTCGATGGAATATTATGTCCTCCGTAGCCCAAAGATCGTCGGGATATATTGCAGGCAGTTTGAGGAGATAAAAATTTGTTCCACCGATAGAAATCATGAATTTCTTAAAACTTTTGACTTCCTGCTCGGAAATAATCGTTATAGATATTCCGTGAGATCCGTAACGTCCCGCACGACCGATTCTGTGCAAATACGTCGCTGCGTCGTTTGGCACGTCCAAATTCACTACTAAATTCACATTCTCCGCGTCGATACCCCGGGCAGTCAAATCCGTTGTAAACAATATTCGACACTTGGAATTCTTTAATTTGTCGATTGCGTCTAAACGCTTTGTCATGTCTTGATTTCCTACTATATAAATTGCTGAGAAACCCATCGTGTTCATAGTGTTACAGACCGACTGAGCTCTGCAAATAAAAACCACATCAATTATTATTTTATTCCTAGTATATCCGATATGAATTATTTTTTAACAAAGTTTGTGACAGCTCAAGTTGATTACTTGAGCCACACTTGGAAACTTGCTATTTTGTATCTTATTGACCAAAAAAAAAACTGAAGATTTCACTTACAAAGTGATGAAAAAAGTTTGTTTTATTAAAGCAATAGAAAGGAGAAAAAACGAAATGAGAAATAATAGAAAAGTGCACAAATAATAATAAATGAATTTGACTAAAATACAAATATTTTCATTTTACCTTGATTGATAATTCGAGAAAACGAGAGCCTGTTTGAACGGAACTTTGGTAAAAATTTTAGACAACTCTTCCACTTTTATTTGTACCTATAAATACAAATAATCAAAGTTTTTTTAAGAATGCTAATATTTGATAAAAAGTTTTGACGTGCGAATTTTACCTGTTTCATAGCATTTGGATGATGAGGAACGACGGAAACAAACTGTCGAAGACCAATGAGAATAGGGCCATCATTGTCGGGACTGCAAAGGGCGGGTGATCTCATGTAGGTGCTCAGAAAAGATTCAAGATCTCCCGGATAAGTTGCGCTCGACGATATAACTTGTTTGTTATCCGATAATTTTGAAAATATGTAACTGTAGACAAAATAAATTTCTTCATTATAAGGCCTTATGTTACAATATTTCAATCATGTCTGATTGTATTCAAAAAGTTATTTTTCTTGTACGAGAAAAACAATTTTGAACTCAACTTCGGAGTAGCAATGTTCCATTTTATTAATTTGAATTATTGATTTCTGATTTTTAAACATAAGATTTTATGGCCAGTGTTTAATTTTCGGGAAAAGATTTGACTACGATCGGCGAATTTTGTCAACGGTACATTTTTTGCATATAATGATGTCATACTTTTATTGTTCACGTTTTGGTTCTGCTCCAGGCCTTTTTCAAAATTGTTTGCTGCCGCTAAATATTATTCTTAAGATGCTTATTTAATTGTCGTCATTCCTGGACGATTGAAATGGTAGTCGGTGAAATTATTCACAAACTTCCAACCCAAGCATAATAAGAATAATGTTTAAGAACGATAAACGATTTCGAAGAGGGATCAGATCAGAGCCAAAACATAAAGGAAAAAAAAAAAAACATAACGGTGTGGATTAGTGACAAATTTGACCAGAGTATGGACGAAATTTCTTCCAATGATTTCTTAAATGCACAGAAATCTAACATGAAATCCAAATTATTTTCTAATCTTCAATACGAAATAATATTTCAACTTTTTTTCAACGGAACCAGAACATTTGAACTAACTTGACATCTTTTTGGAAGCTTGTATCCATCAGTTTATCAGCTTCGTCAAGAACGAAAAGTCTAACATTGTTGACTTTCAAGAGGTCTTTATCGATCAAATGTTTGACTCTACCAGGCGCACCCACCGCTATGTGACAGCCATTGATATTTTTCTTGTCTTTCTCCATGGAGATTCCTCCAATGAAACACTCAACTTTGAGGCCTGTCAATAAATCCTTCTATTAAGTCATACGACTGAATTAGCAGAAACTGAAATGTTTCTATCCGTTAGTTTACGAACCTTCATATTCTGAACCGATGGAACTGATGACTGCAGCTATTTGTACAGCAATTTCACGAGTCGGCGCCAAAATCAGGACTTGTGGCTGCAATATTTTTAAATCCAACATTTCCAAGGCTATTATAGTGAATACTAGGGTCTTTCCCGTTCCAGATTTAGCTTTTATTATCAAGTCTGAAAATAAAAAAATAAAAAAAATAATAAATGAACTAAATTTTAATAAATTAATTTCCATTCCGTTTAATCAAACTTTCAATTACAATCAAAAAGAATAATTTATCGTCAGTCTAAAATTTTGATGGAATGAAATGATTGACGTGACTATTTTTATAAATGTTTAATCAATCATTCAATATTGTACTGTAATATTTTGATAAGATACAGAAAAGTTAACAAATAGATAAAGAAATCTTACCCAGTCCGCAGCGACCCAGAGGTATTGCTTTTAATTGTATCGGTGATGGTTTTTGAAAACCCAAATTAGTCAAACCGTCAAGCAACTTTTGCGACAAACCCATTTGAAAAAAAGTAACGTCTCCATCGATTTTAATATCTGATGTACGAGCTTTAGCTCCTAAATCATGAGCCTTTGCATGAGCCATTTTTTCCAATGATTCGATCGAATTTTGGCCAAATAAGGAAATGTAATTGTTATTGTTCTAAAAAATGTGCTGTTATCATTGAGTACAAAGCGAGGGAAAAAAGCACCGACTCGCCGGTTGATCAGCGAACGTCAACGACGACGATGTTATAGGTTGGAAATTTCTAACCAAGTAAACGAAATATTACGTAGTTTTGTAACTGTGAGAAAACAAACTTTCACCAAATTATATTCTTCGGCAATGTTTCTTGCTCTAAATTGAGTTCATAGTTGAAACAATTCGTAAAATATCCAATAAATCAATTCGCTTGTAAAAACTGAAGTACATGTTCGCAAAAGTCAATTCAACCGAACGGCGAAAATAATTCAAACGTTGTAAAGATATCATTCGCTAGCCGCGAGAAGCGCTGCGGTATTATCCTGTTTTCAAAATAAATACTTTTGTAAACTACACGAATTCGGAAGTTTTTTTTTGTTCTACTTGATCAAGGACGACAGCACTTTTTTTGTACTCTTATGTTTAGAGAAAATTCTACTTCCTCGTGTATGAAGAAACATTTTTCTTTCTACTTTCTTATATTACTTAAAGCCCGTGCTTTTAAAACCATGTTAATTTTCTACATTTCCAGGATTAAATTTTCAATAATGATGAAATTATTGACTGTTCGACTTTTCATAACTTTGAAAGCTTTTCTCTCAAGATCACGCAGATAGTGATTTCCAGAGTCATCTAAAAAAAATTGAGTACGTCATTTGATAACTTGTTTTTTTCAGATTCTACTTGGCCACTTTTGTTGCTTGGTGAGCATGATTACAAGAAAACAATTCTAATCATCCGTCAATTTACACGTCGCTATCTTGAAATCTTATTAGTTCATGCAAGAGAGGTACAGCGAGAAGTTGAGACTCCTCTTGGTATTTTTTATTACACATGATTTCAACAACAACAATCACACCTACCCTCAATTTCCCAGGGTTCTCTGAAAATCAGAAAAATTCGAATGAATAAGCTGCAAGAACCATTTTGGAAGAAGTTTTGCACAATATAAGCATTTTAAGACGTAATGTCAAAGTTTCAGATCGCTGCGTAATCGTTTATCTTTAAAAAAACCTGCCTGAAAACAAATGTTCGGTTAAAAAAAAATGCCTGGCTTGTAAGAAAATGTCGTAAAAACGAATTCAAAATGAAATTAAAAGAAAAAGCTCGTGTTCAAATTTTTTATTTCAATTCTAATCAATTAGAATTGGTCAATAATTATACTGCATACTAAAAGGATTGGCATCAATATTTATAATTCGAGTCAAATTATATTTGAACAAACGACACGAATTTGATGTTTGGATGATTAATGAAGGGATAAAATGTTAAAGAAACATGAAACTGTTCGTCTTGTTATACAATATCATTTATATGAAACACCAACTTACAACGACGTGAGAAATCGAGCGACACTACATTTTTTGACAGAGGTAGTCGGTGAAATTTAGTTTATTACAGACACGTTGAGTTTGGAACTGATGGCTGTACAATTATGACAAGATGCACGTATATGCGTGGCTGGTAGCGATCTCTTTGTATTGTTATTCACACGAGTTTCTTCGCCTCGAAGAAGCTCTTCAAATGGCGCATCTGCCATGCTCCCATTGCCAAGAGAATTGCAGTCTGAGCTAGTGACCATCGTAGGACTCTGCGATTAGTACTTTCCGATGTCTGTCTGAATCTTTCCTCCCGATACTGCAAGTAATAGTTTGCTTGTTAAAATCGTAAAATTTCAATAAATATTATCTTGTTCGCTGACAGCAAATCAGCAAAAGAATTAAGACGATTCAATTCTTGTAAATCATGAATGAATAAACAACCATTTGAATATTCATCAAAATTCAATACTTCAATTCAGCTAGAACTCGATTATTCTTTCATTAAAATCTGGAATATTGCATAATGTCCATTTTTCTTGGTCAATATCCAATAAACTGGATAAATCTTAATATATCAAAACGTGTAGATTCGAAATATAGTCCAATAATTATCATTTCAATTACAAATATCTTTGCTTTCTTTATTCCAATGAATGTAAATAAATCTTGTCCTGCTTCTAATTGGAATGTGATACCCTGAAATAACAATTTATCCATTCAATTGTTTCATACATAAAGTAGACTGATATTTACCCTTTGGTAACTCTGTTCCTTAACGATTTGAGCAACTTGTTCCAAAAGTTGACGGCATCTCAATTGTAACTGAGTCAACTTTTCTTGTTGCGCTATGTTTGCATAGTCAATGGCATGATCTCCGACTTGAATGTCGAGATGTACTCTCTGTTGGTTGAAAAATTAGTAAACAGGTTATTTCAAAGACAGGATGGATAATTTTTTTGTAAAAATACGTTTTCACTTTCATATTCAAGAATTTGAAAATTCTATAAATTCCGAGTGCTCACCAGCTGAGTACCGCTGAACCATGCTGTACTGTTGGAAAAGAGACAGATGACATGTTCTCCGTGCAATTGAGAAGTAAACGAGATACGACCTTCGGAACTATAAACCCTTGAAAGAATGGTTTTCTCGTCGGGATCTTGGACCTCAACGTGCATTCCAATTCCAGGACTGCTTGGCATGAATCCTCCACTACGAGGGTCGTACAGCTCAACTTTGTAATTAACTATGTAAAAAAATATTTCCATTGTATAGTGTGACTGAATCGGATTTTCCTTTGGGATTTTTGTTGTCAAGTCCTCGTTTTTTGTGATCATTATGGAAACAGTTGTTCGAATAGTATGTTAAAATATCGTAAAAATTCGAGTGCAATTTGAATTTCCTTCACCGCAAAATCGAGAGCTTAGATCCGAAGCAATAAAAAAAAAAACGAAATGTACGAATGGACGAATTTTTTGAGGTTAAGGTCATTATTGAAACTATTATTTAAAACTAGTACAATGTTATATCAATTCTGAGACGGGAAGAAAATTGACTTACCCAACACCGTCGTATCATCCGGAATTTCTTCAATAAAACACTTTCGTTCCGTATCGCCGATGTGAAAGTACAAGCCAGTAGCGCATTGCGATAGAATCGCGATAACTACGAAAATACTACAATATTTTGACATTCTAGCCAACTTTCTTGACACAAGATATTAGAACTGAAGACAAATATTTCTAGTTTAGAATTATTGGGAATTTGTATCAAATTTATACGCGATAATTGCGATCCAGAATGATCGAAATAACACACGTCACCTCCGAAACCGAGAATGTACCATCGGGGGATCGGGGTACAGGTTGGCATATTATTGTTATTATTAATATCTTTCCTAAGATGTTTCTGTTCACGTGGCGGCGCTTCATACAACTTCGGTAGAACCCTGCAGTGCAGCAATGGGTAATCAGGAACGAATGGCCGACGGTTGGTAAAATAGGATTGAGATGCAAATAACTCATGTAAAAGTTGTCATCTTCCAACAACATTACGAACAAAAAGATAAATTCTGTTATATGATTTGTTAATGGCCGATTTCATCTGTAAATTTCGACATTAAATGATGTTTTTCATCGTTTTCTATGCTGATGAAAAAAATATATATATCAATCTTGATTACCAATAATATCAATCCTCATCACGAGGTGACGCCGTGGTCGGTTTCGGAATATCAAGAAAATGCAATCGAACCAGATGAAAGATTAGAAGAGAAAAGTGGAAACAGCATACGAATACGGTTGCCTACCTTTTGGCGCGGGGACATTTGAGCGCACGGACGTTTCGGCACGGCCGTTTACCAGGGATCTAATCGATGTGAAATCACTTGTTGGTGAAGAATATATTAATTAATAATTAACCTTTGTCCGAGTAATATTAACGTTGAAAAGTAACAATCAAGATTCGCCTCATAGTTCACTCAGAGTACAGCTAAGTCTTATTGTGAACTCCCGAAATCTGAATCTGACCAATACGTTGTCACATTGAATAAAATCTTCAAATTTTTCCGGCTGTGCTGTATAAAATATCGGAATAATGTTTTAAAGAGGCGAAACGTTGTGCCAACCATGGGTGTCCCCAAATCGATTTCAGCAATGATGATTATGACAGGATAAGCTCGAAGCTATATTGAACTTTCTAAAAAAAATTCATTCGTTTACGATTGGATGAGACATTGTTGGTTCTATTATTTTTTCAAAAATTTTTCATAACTAAGATGTTATTCAAAAAAAAGGAAACTCGTAGAAAGACGTAATTCATGATTTTCGTTCCATTCTTAGTCCGATGTATTTGATGAGAAATATTGGACGTGTGACTTTATTAGTGTGTGAGAGGAGACCATAAAATTAAACTTTTTTCGGAGGGCTCATCACATGAGAAAAGAGACAATTTGACGTTAAAGATAAATAAAACGAAAGAATAAAAATATCAAACATGCAAATAAACGATGGAAGAATTGGGAACAGTATTTTTATACAATAATCTTTATTGGAATACGGACTAGTTTTTCAATTCATGAAAAAATACATGTATATAAAATAATACAATGATACATTACAAGAGAATGGACTTATATACTTATATATACATATATATGAAATAATACAGTAGATGAAGAGAATGGACTTTGTTCTATTTACAGTAATATTTCCTCCTGCAGTGATGAAAATACCAAGTCGAAATATTTTAGGCGACAAAATCAAGAGGTCTATTGAATCCACCTTTCCTGTTCATGTACTGCCGGTACTTCCTCTTCAATATCACGTGTACAGCTCCTGAATCATTTCCGTCGACTTTCTTTCCTTTGGTTGTGTCAAAGCCACAGAAACCCATCATCCTCATCATTTCCTGCTCTTCTGGAGTTTTGCCCTGAAGATCCGCCTCTGTAAATCATTACGAAAAAATCATTTCATTAATCAATGTCATGAGTTTTTATCTTGACAATAGTAGCTTTTGTTTACATTCATGTAATAATCATTTATCTCCCCAAAGTGGAGACCGATTTCTTAAGCATTCAAAAAAAAGAATTTTTCATACCTGTTATCATTGGACGTTCAGCAGTTGGCGGTTTATTTTTTGGTTTCGGCCTTTCTCGATCTCTCGATCTAGACGGCGATCTACTGAATGATCTCCTATGTCTATCACGTTCCCTTTCCCTTTCTCTTTCTCGATCTCTGGACTTTACACATTCCCTATCACTGGATCTGAAAATGATGAAATTCAAAATTGAATGTGTTATACATGTGTACTCAGAGTTTTGTGGTATTCGAGGACCAACATGTAACTTTGGAAAAACCCTTGCCATACATTGAGAAAGGGCCATAGATTAACATTTAGAAATACATGTGAATGTCATCCACGAATCTAATATTTTTAACTTTTCATAATGATAGGAGTTCATTTTGGATTAGTACCAGAAACCAAACTTTGATCAATCTATTTATTAAATTTTAGAGAATATGAGTGGTGGAAAAATATTCTATGTGTCAAAAAACAGAAACATTAGTAAACCATTCGCTCGTTCAAATCGATTGGTAAAATGAATTAAACTTGGAAATATGAATCGAATTTTTTTGTTCTCAAGGTATAGACTTGAGGACTCTGATTTATAATGTAAAATTACCTTCTGCGTCTTTCACGCGATCTTCGTCTACGACGATCTCTGTCGCGTTCTCTGGAACGATCACGATCCCCCCTTCGTCTTGCAGGGGAGGGTGTACGACTTCGTACCATTTTCGAAATAAATTGAAAACTCAATTCACTTTTGGTCTTACACTTTCAACGCGTTGATAGCGAATTAATCTCACTCACGTCGACAAATTGTTACTTAATATTAGCGCGACTGAATTTGAGGTTAAGTTTCGCGAATTCTTGCTTGGAGATTAGAGAGCACACACCACGATTCACATCGCTTCGACCAATGAACTGAAACTGAGTGGACATAGCGTTCGTTAGGAATGTACAGCATACTCCGTCCCGAGGCGGTGGCGTTGTATGCGTAAAGATCCTATTGTACCGATTGGCCAGGCTACAGCCACGGAGGAAAGCCCCAACCCTCAACAAAAAAAATCTCGGATCGAAATCGAAAATGTCGAACATTGTCAACTAGTCAACGAGCACAAGTGGTTGTCATACTAAAAGGAATTGGCTTTCCTTTCTACTTAATCGAGAATATAGCAGAAAGTGTTATAAAATCTCTAAGTAATTGCAGTTTCAAACTGGGATTAGTTTGTGCTGAGTGTTGAATTTGTCCGCGATGATAATTTCGTAAATCCGCGAATCTTAACCTAAAATTCAGTATCATTAATAATAATTTAACAATTTGTCGACGAAAGTTCAATCAATTCTCTGTCAACGCGTTGAAGGTTAAAGACCAAAACTGAATTAAGTTTTCAATTTATCTCGAAGATGGTACGAAGTCGTACACCCTCCCCCGCAAGACGAAGGGGTGATCGTGATCGATCCAGAGAACGCGACAGAGATCGTCGTAGACGGCGATCGCGTGAAAGACGCAGAAGGTAATTTTACATCATAAATCAGAGTCCTCAAGTCTATACCTTGAGAACAAAAAAATTCGATTCATATTTCCAAGTTTAATTCATTTTACCAATCGATTTGAACGAGCGAATGGTTTACTAAAGTTTCTGTTGTTTGACACATAGAATATTTTTCCACCACTCATATTCTCTAAAATTTAATAAATAGATTGATCAAAGTTTGGTTTCTGGTACTAATCCAAAATGAACTCCTATCATTATGAAAAGTTAAAAATATTAGATTCGTGGATGACATTCACATGTATTTCTAAATGTTAATCTATGGCCCTTTCTCAATGTATGGCAAGGGTTTTTCCAAAGTTACATGTTGGTCCTCGAATACCACAAAACTCTGAGTACACATGTATAACACATTCAATTTTGAATTTCATCATTTTCAGATCCAGTGATAGGGAATGTGTAAAGTCCAGAGATCGAGAAAGAGAAAGGGAAAGGGAACGTGATAGACATAGGAGATCATTCAGTAGATCACCGTCTAGATCGAGAGATCGAGAGAGGCCGAAACCAAAAAATAAACCGCCAACTGCTGAACGTCCAATGATAACAGGTATGAAAAATTCTTTTTTTTGAATGCTTCAGAAATCGGTCTCCACTTTGAGGAGATAAATGATTATTACATGAATGTAAACAAAAGCTACTATTGTCAAGATAAAAACTCATGACATTGATTAATGAAATGATTTTTTCGTAATGATTTACAGAGGCAGATCTTCAGGGCAAAACTCCAGAAGAGCAGGAAATGATGAGGATGATGGGTTTCTGTGGCTTTGACACAACCAAAGGGAAGAAAGTCGACGGAAATGATTCAGGCGCTGTACACGTGATATTGAAGAGGAAGTACCGGCAGTACATGAACAGGAAAGGTGGATTCAATAGACCTCTTGATTTTGTCGCCTAAAATATTTCGACTTGGTATTTTCATCACTGCAGGAGGAAATATTACTGTAAATAGAACAATGTCCATTCTCTTCATCTACTGTATTATTTCATATTTATGTATATATAAGTATATAAGTCCATTCTCTTGTAATGTATCATTGTATAATTTCATATACATGTATTTTTTCATGAATTGAAAAACTAGTCCGTATTTCAATAAAGATTATTGTATAAACATACTTTTCCCGATTCTTACATCGTTTATTTGCATGCTTGATTTTTTCTTTTATATCCGGACGACTTACTCTTACTATCCGGACGAGTAGCCACAGCCCATTCCGAGATTTTATACAGTACAACCAAGAAAATCTGAAGATTTTATTGAAAATTCGTGTCAAAGTGTTGGCTAGATTCAGATTTTGGGAGTTCAACGTGGTTGAAATATTTTTAAAAGCATGAAACCCATTTCGCTAACCCTTTCATTTCAAATGATTCATAAAAATAGTGCGCAACTTTTTTCTCGGAAACATTATGAACTATGCAAATATGAAAACAAAAGCAAGCACCAAAATGTTTATATAAGTCGAAAGGTTGAAAAATGACATTGGTCAATATTTTTTTTTTAATTCAGCTTATCACAAAAATGTATGTTCGGAGTTTATAAATAATACATGGGGATAACTCAAAGAATGTCAAGATTTTTTCGTTACAAAGATAGAAATAAACATTTTTTTATTCCGTCGTATAAATCTAAAAAAATGATAATTTATAGACTTACAAATCCTTCCCATACTAAGCTTTTCAGCAGGTTCAAACACAAAATTATTATTAAGTACGAAAAATAAAAAAATTATTTTAAAGATTACTGCGAATCATCCATACGAGGTCTTTTGGCTGCAGGAGCGTCGATATGACTTTCATCGCTTTCGTCGTCACGAAACGTTTCTTCCGGATTTGCCCCCGGCAAACGCGTCGAATTTTGCGTATTTATTTGCTAATACAAAAAAAAAATTACATTTTTTAAAGTTCTGTATCCTCTTTCGATAGTTCCATTTTATTCTAGTAAGAAAGTGCAAGCGTACCAAACTGACGTCCAGTTTTTCGAGGCCTTCAACAAGCTGAGGATTTTTGATTCTGTAGTCTCGGGTTATGCTTTGTTTTAGATGATTTTCCAGTGGTATCTAAGTTCAAACATTCCCTTTGATTAAAAAAATCTTTAATACATCGTTTAGAAAACGAAATAAGAATAAACCTCTTGAAAATTCTGAAAAAGGCCTCTTTGTAAATTTTGAAACCAAAATTGATAGAACCATTGAGCTAAATTGCTGAGATTTTCTTTGATGGTTAAACTTTAAATAAACCCAACCAGAAAATAATCGGGTGAAGTAATTCTAAGCGATCAATCAGTCTTTTGACTGGCAAAAACGCTTCTGCACATTCTTGTCGGTGAGGCTTAATATTTGAGAAAAATACGAGTTACACGTTGTTCTTCTTCCGTCAGAGGACAGTATGTAACTTTCACCTTTCCTTCAAATCTCAAGTATGACCGATAATGACGTGGATCTACTTTTTAAGCATCGCGCTCTGAGCGCCGTAGATCCTCTCGACAAAAAATGATAATATTATTGACAGAATTTTTTTTTCTTCTCATAGTTCCATATACTTACACCAGTTTTTTTACTGAGTTGCATTATGTCTTTCTGAAACAGTTCTATCGCAAATACCACGTTAGGTATTACTTTAGTCTCTTTCAATACTTTGTTTCTTTGAGCATGGCTGTCAGACTTTCCCCTTCGAGTGTTTTGATGTTCCTACCGAAAGATAATTTTAATGAAGTATAACTTGAAATTTTGCAAAATTGTACTGTTTTGATGAAACATTTGAGATGAAAGTTCTTACTTCGGTGTGTGTTATCAAATTGTAGAAAACTACTTTCAGGGATTTGCCTGCAAGTTCAACCAGTTGAACAAATCTGAAAAAAAGTACAATCGAAATTTATATTTGTTTTTTGATTTTGTAAATTTTCTATTTTTCATCGTTTGTCACATCATCACTCAGGAATATTTTACAAGCAAAATATAAAAATTGTATTCCCGCGATCTACTTTGAATATTAGTCTTGTTTTTGTGGAAAAAAAGTCATTCAAATTGACCGAAGGTTCTTGGAGGCATAACAAATTGAATGAATAAATACGTCTCTCCGCGTCGTACTCACTTGACTGACTGAAACGCTGGATTTTGTGGAGTAGACTTATTGTGAAAATATTTCGTAAGATCGCTGATCAGTTTGTACAGTTGCTGAAGATTTTTGAACGTCGAGTCCGTGTTCGGCCCGGGTTCAATCGCTGCCGTAGCCAAAGAACGTAACATTTGAACGATGTAGGACAATTGTCGACAAAGGCTTCGTTCCTTTTCTCGAAGTTTTTCCCGATCTAAAAATCATTGAACATTTTGGAAATTTCCCTCAATACAATTCATTCGTTGTCGAGTCAGCAAAAAATCGGCAGCCCAGTTTTCTTTGAAACGTTCGAGTTCTCAAGATAATTAAGTCACACTATTTTCTCTTTTTATCAGAAAATTCCACGTAAATTTTTGTTTTTTTTTTCGAAGTATCAACCAGTTTCGAGAAAAATGGGAAGCGACTTCCCGGCCTCTGGCACTTACGAGAACTAATCAAGTGCCTTCTTTTTATTGTTCATTGATTTATTGTTTATGGAGAAACAATTAATTAAATTACCGGTTTCGTCACCCAATCCTGGAGAACTCGCTATACATTGTTCCGACTTGAGTCTTGCTAACAGCCACGCGGCGTTATTAAGTTTGTATTTAATAGCAGCGCTCAAAATTCCGTGGGCTTGGACCGCAGATGATTCAGTTATGCATTTGAAACTTTCCGTGGTCGCGGGTTCGCTCTGAAAAATAAACAACGTAATCATTGTTTTAGACATGCCGTTCAAAAAATCATAAGAAACTTCGGTATAACATCTCTGTTCTATCGTCTTTTCATTTCCCTTGACTGGTAATTCCAAAGTATGATTTGTATGAAAATAAGATTGTGTGGATAGGGTTGGATACCTCAATAGTGCCAAGTTTTACACACAGTTCCATGCACAATTCGTCAATCGTATTGCCATTTTCTGCGTCCCGTTCCTCCATCATCGATAACAATTGAACGAAAATAATTGCAATCGAAGTTTCTACCTCGGTCGTTTCAGCCAATTTTTTCAACCACTCGAACACCTTGTTTGCCCGGGAATTTTGGAAGCTGACTTTCCTCAACAATATTGACATCGTGTCCAATATTATGACCGGGATTTTTTTTTGTATTACGTCGTCGTCTCTTTCTTCCTCGAAGTACAACTCGATCAGTCTTTGAAACGTTTTTATTACAGCTTGTATTTGTGCTGGAAGACCTCTCGAAGCTTCAACTTGACCTGTGATTTTCAAAACATTTATAAATATCAATCTGAAAGCTTTTTGGCCTTGACATGCGTCATGTTCCTTTTTATTAATTTTCTTCGATTCATGTCTATTCTATTGGAAATTTCTTACATGTGCAACTGAGAAATTTGGGAAGATCGGACGTCAATGATGTGCACATAAAATCGCACAATTCTTTGAATAATTCCAAACCAATAACCCCAGTTTCCTGGTCGATATTACGGATCTCATCCAAATCGTATATTATTCGTTTGTAGAGAAGCCTGAAAAAGTATAAAAATCATTTTAATTAATGAAATTATTCTCAGTCAAACCGATGTCTCGAACTTATTTACGACAGTTCTTAAAAAATCGATTTTTCAAAACATTTCATATGATCCAGGAATTTGACTCACTCTCCAATTTCCATGTAGTCTTTAAGATGCGAATCCCTGTGTCTCTGCAGATCGGTGTTTTTCAATGTTTTGGCACTTTGTATCAGTTGCGTCGCAGTTTGTAGAATGTAATGATGAAATTCCGGGCGTTTTTTCAAAACGCTTGATTGCTCATTCGTAGCCCAAGGTACTGAAGGTCTGATGAAAAACAAAAGATAATGTATTTCCGAAAAAAAATCACGTTAATTATGAAACAAACAACTCTCGTTTCATTTAACTAAATGAATCTTAATTTTTATTAATATCCATGTAATTGAAATGCATCAAAAATTAGTCTCGTTATGCGGAAATTCTCTACAATTAAATTGTATAATTTGTTTCGTTAGTTTCTCGAATGAGTTTTCACAAGGATCAATAAAAAATTTGGCTTTTCATTGCCAAATTCGAACAATAATGTTAGAAGATGCGTTTATAAAAACAAAACCGAATTAGAGTTGCGTTTCAACGATTTTAATTTGAGAATCATACTCGTAAAGAAGACAAAGCATTTTATGGATTGTCTCTAAATTCATAATGGTGTTGGGAAGTTTGACACCAACGGGACGGCCGGCTCGCTTATTAAAAGTTGTGTCGTTGGCATCTTTATCCTTTTTTACTTTTCCATCACCCTTCTTGGGCTTAGAAATCCTCTAAAAAAAATTGCGACACTTTGAATGAGTTAAAATGTAAATTTAATTGTACGGGTTTAAAAAAAGTATGAGGATTTTTAGTACCGTGCAGAACTTTACGAGTTCGTTGTAACTTTTGAATAGACTGTTGATACTTTGTGCAACGTGTACACTGTTTGTTGACCAGCCACCAATTCTGTAAGCCATTAAAGCCTCGTACACCGTAATCATGAGCTTCAAGGTGTGTAATTTTTGCTGTGACTTTGGAACATTGTCCAATAGATCTGTCTGGTCATCCTGTCACCAAAAAATTAAGATTAGTGCCTTTTTCCCATTTCTTCTTATCACAGTTCAAGTAGAAAGATTGGTTGAACTTAATGACACGTTGCATTTGTGTACGTTGACGGGATTATACAAAAATTCTTGTAAGCCGAAATGCAAATGAATTAGTAAGTTGAGCAATGATCGATTTGACTGAAAACACATTACAAAAGACAAGTCGAGTAGAAAATGTTATTTTACTATATTTAGATGTTCTAACTCCGTTTGGGTCATTCTTTTGCATAGAGACTCGAGTATCATCGCGAGCTTGTCTAACAAAGCAGAATTTTTTGAGGCCATTTGAACGTAAATCCTTTGCATGACGAGGACTAACTCTCCGATTGGCTCCTGTAGTACAGCCTCGGCTCCGTGGATGTCAGAACATATATGAAATTTTAGTGGAGGCTTCACATTCTCATCAGTTTCGTAATAAATGTTGAAATGAGTTATCAACATGTCCATCACGTATTCGGACAATTCGGGATTCATTATGACAGCGTCGTAGAGACCTTTATACAGTCATTCGGTAATTTTTCCATCGTGTAAAGAAAGAAGAAGACGAAGAATTAGTCGATTATTGATAATATTTCATGTGGGAACAAAGTTTTTATCGTTTCAGTAGAAAATACTTTAAAATGAAATAATTTGAACGAATTTCCAATCCAATTTGAAAATATATTGATTCATTTGTTAGTAGAAAAAAATTAATTGAATTCTGCACGTAATAAATTATGCTTAATCAAAATAAAATCCTTTTGACGTCGGGCGACGTAGAGGTGCATTCAAATGTCAATGATCAATAATAAGTGAATTAGATGAAATTTTTATGATCGACTTCATTAAATATATACAAATTTACTGACCTTTGTACAGATTGGAGCGAACTTCAACCTCGTGAGTGAAACAACGTTTTAATATGCTTAAAACTTCGTGGCATAGGGCACTGTTGCAACGTGCATTAACACTCGTTGACTGAGCTCGTCTTTCCAGTGTGACTTGAGTGAAAATTGAGGTCGAACTTGAGGCACTTGTGCTCGAACTTTGTCCCGATTGGCTCAAGGCACTCAATTCATTGATTTTCAAATTTTTCAAAAGTTGCAAAAATCCAATGACTGCCATTTGTCGTGTATGCGTTCCTTTACGATAGAGAGCTTTTCTGAGTACGAGAACGAGGGAATCTCTAATCGTGGCTGATACTCGCATCAATGGTAATATCGCGTGAAGTACTTGCTTTGCAGCATCTCCTGGAATTGCCATTAATTGTTCGAGAAGGGTAATGACCCAAGCTTGAGAATCCAGAACGATTAGAGTCAATTTTTTACATATGTATGACAAGCATTCTGTAACAAAAAGAAAATTTGAAGACTGTTTGTGTCGTGTTTTCAAAACATGATCATTTGGTTTTCTTTAAATACATTTGATTCACGTATTATTCTTTTTTTTACATTGTGAATGCTATTTTTCAAATATTTCATTAAGCGATTCTTGGGAATATGCTGGTTAGGTTCATTTAGTTCCGTTCAAATTTCGGGTTATTTTCAATAGCTTTTTTTCCATAGCGAAAGTTTACCTGTGTATTGAGAAATCACTGAACCACCACTAACGATTTTATCGGTTAGAGTTCGCAAAACTGTAGCCCCGATTTCATGACGTTTACGAATCAACTTTTGAATGATCCGTATACCAAGATCACTCAATTGATGCTCATCGTCTTTCAAACGACTATCACTGTCCATGAGGACAAATGCAAACTCTACTAATCCTTGAAGTACGAGATGGCGGTCCTTGTTACTAAATAGAAAAATGAAAATATCAGATGATATTCAAGAGTTTTCCTTGTAAATCTCGTTGCTACAGTTTATATTATAAATTTATGAACGTTCATTCATTAGAAACCTGTTTGTGATCACGTGTTCAACGACGTCAACGATTCGCCAATCGTCTGATAAAACACTTCTGAGCCACGCACTATTCTTTCGTTTCTCATCGTCCTGGATTTTTCGATACATAGCTTGTTTCAGTATCTCAAAAATCTGCAATGTTATTGTCTGTTGTAGTATTAAAAAAAAAACTTTTAAACGAAAATTCAGTCGTCACGATAACCTTTGAATAATTTCCATCGTAGGACTTGATAACGCACATAAGGGAAAATCCGAAGAAATAAGAATAAATGTTTTCCAATTTTTCGAGGTGTTCAAACGTTTCAGAAAAAAAAATGTTATGTTAAAAATATTTTAAAAAACCGCAATTACCTGGTCCTCATATACATTTGACACCGACAACAACACTGCCATGAGAAATGGATCCAAAATATACTCAGGAGCATTTGTAACTTTTTTGAGCGATGATATAAAATCCTTGAGTCTTGAGTGATCCAATTGTGCAGCTTGGTAGATATGATACAATACTGTACTTTCAGTTTCCTGTATTTCTTTCAAACTCACAACTCCTGTTAAATTTTCAAGTAATTTTCAATGTTAGATGTTATTGCAAATATTATTTTTCAAGGCTGTCAAAAATTTGTACAAACGACACAATTTAGATGCAAGCTAAAGATATTTCCAATGAAAAATATTATCGTTTTGTTTCATTCTCCATTAATCAAATTTGTTCCAGTCTATCGGAGTTTTATTTCTTCAATCATCGTGTCTCACTGACCGAGTCACTGTGAGAATGAAAGTGACAGCGCTTCAAATTCCAAAGTGAAATATCGCCATATGATTTTTCAAAGTTTAATCTTTGTTAAAGCTTTTTCTTCATCTCAACCGTACTGTTAATATCTTTAGCAATGATCTCTGTTCAAATGGCCTTCATGTTTCGATCTATAGATATGTTCATAGATAATTATAAATTACCTATTTCGTCAAGGCTCTCCATATTTTGACTGTCTCCAACTTCTGCATATTTAACAGCAAAATACTTTTGCAATGTTCCCAAAAGCAGTCTACCGTCTTGATTGGAACAAAGTCTTAATAATTGATGTACCAACGGTGGAATTTCATTCAATTCTACATCGTGTAGTTTATCGCATAAGGCTCTGATTACACGCTCGTGATCAGACTTCTCTAATGAAATTTCCCTGAATAGATAATTCTTATTATTAATAATTACAACCGAACGAGATTTTCAATTATTATTCTTCATATATTTCATCTCAAGATACCCAAAAGTTTTTGTCAGTGACGTCAAAATCCCCGGCTCCCAGGTATTGTTGCAAATTGATTGGACTATCAAGGATTTGTATTCAGCGCCGGACACTTCGGTACCCTTGTAACTAATATACTTTTCTTCCTCCAGAACTTGTAATATCAGAGGTAAAATATCCTTCCAGCTGCGGTATCAAAACATTCAATTATACGATCGTGAATTCACAAAATTATAGAGTTGCGTGTTGTATATACTCAAAACAAAACAAAAAAATTAAGCATGATTACATTTTGTTAAAAATTTCATTCAATATTCATAAAGCAAAGAAGTTTTGTACTTATTTATATGAAATTTTGAATCAACTTTATCTCGGGGAAATCTTTCCAAAGACAAAGAATCAAAGGGAATCACAAATTTTTAATTTCTTTTTTTCATTCTTGCATTTTTTTTACAAAAAAGTAAATGAATTAAATTTTGTTATAAATAATAACCTCATGAAATTGTCGTCGTTAAGGCGAATCCTGTCATGGCAGAAATCTATAAGTTTTACCAGATTTGCTTTGGAGTAAGAGGGAAAATCTCGTACTATCCGATTAACGATATTTTCTACATGGGATCCAGTAGCTTCAACTTGACGTAGCGATTTTAAAACGCTTTCAACTATTTTGCGCTTTTTCGTCTGAGATCCCTCTGTATCGGTGAATCCTTGGAGAAGCTCGTCCAATATTCTCAGTACATCCGCATTGCAGATTCTTTGAGTTATCATTTCTGATAACTATTTTGTAAAACATACAAGATTTTTCATCCATTGAAAACTTAAATATATTTTTTATATATTTCGATATCAGATTCGATAAAAGTAATAGCTTTGCAATAATAATACTTTTGAATTGTTCCTAATTAGTATTTGCTGCCACTGCATATTTGCGAATAATGTTAAGGATTAAGTTTCTGCAAAATGTTGGGTAATAAAATAAAACGAGGCAATAGAGAAAAAATAATTCTGTGATAAAATCACTGTTATTTTCGTTAACAATAAAAATATAAAGGTGTGAAAAGAACTGCACGCTTCATAGACAAAAAACTTGAGTGTTGGAATGAATTTTCAGTTTTTCAAACAGTAAAAACAGATGCAAGATACATTTTTTTCTTCGTTTTTATGTCAATGTTTTGTTGTCAAAAATTCGAGCCTCCAACAGGTGGTTTGACGAATCAGTAGAGACTTTGAGGTTAATGTCGAACGAAATTGACGGTAAAAATTTTGAACCTCTGTAATTTACATTTTAATTGCCAATCTCACCTCCTCGGCTGTTGCATTTTCCACAAATTTCCGTAATTCAGCCCGACTCTTTTTTCCCAATACTTCTTTAAATCTCGAAAACATATTTTGTTTAGTCGCCGGTTTCCGGTGACCGTGCCGGTAACAAATACTGCATGCGCACACAAAGACCGCGCAAACGAAAAGTAAACAGTCGCACTACGCACGCCACAACAACAACACCAAAAAGTGTCGGCAGAGCGAGAAAGAGACGCGCACTGATTTTCAATTAGTTATGAGTGATATTATGAGCCAAAAGTGTGAAAAGTGTCGAGATTGTCGTGAGTCCTTCGTGTATAAAGTCTTTCCAGACATTTTTTCAGTTTTACGAAATATGTTACGAGAAATGTGGACTCAAAATTTTTTGTTGTCTATAAATTTGTGATATTTCCGCGGTATTTCTGAAGGTGGTCAAAATGGTTGGATTCTTTTGTTTCAACGAAATTTGTTGGATTTATTCGCGTTCGCATACTAATGGGCAAGCTTTATTGAGTCTATGGACCGGTACGTATGATATTTTCTTGAATCCACGAGCTGTTGTGTATCACGAAAACTCAACTAGAAGCCGTATTTATTCTAAACTTTAATAATTTTCTCATTCCTATGCTTGACGAAAGCTCTTCTCCATTTTGTGGCAATGTTTTTTCTCTCGCATCGGCTTCATACGATTTTCACCATATTTATATTTTTCCATTCTTCAATTTCGGAATATACCCGCAATTGTGCGCATTGGGTCTTAATGGCCTCAACGAATTCACACTGCCTCCATTTTCAGGCTAGCATTTTTATCGTGTTTACGTGCATCTACTCGAAATGGTCCTTAATTTATATTCATATTAATTATATTTATAACCGACAGCCATTGGTACGTAGCTCGTGCGCGGCTTTGGCGAGCTTTGAAGCCATTGTTTGGATCGCTGATCGCAACGCCATCATGAACTCTCCCGCGCGCGTCGATCCTTGAGCGACCCACCATTTTTTTTAACTTCTAACGGTTCTAACCGATTCAAGGTCGAACAACATGTAGCCGTCTTATCTCTCCCATCTCGGGCCGATTCCCGGTTTCCAAGTAGCAATGCCTTCGTAGAAACATTGTTTTTTTTTTTCACGAATGAATATCAGCGGATATTCACCGATCGAAAATTAAACAAAACACATCGAGCATGAAAAACAAACGTGTTATGAATGTGTGTCGTTCGCACGAAAATAGATTAACTCGATAAGTTGTGTTGGGTACATTGAACCCAAATTCCAAAGATTTGGAATAGATTGCTGGCAGGAAAAAAATACGATTACCACTGAAACACGAGTATACATTTTTTGAACATAAAAATAATGAAGAAAGAGAAAAGATTTAAATTTTTTTCATTTTTATTCTCTTCTTTGTTTTTTTCAATTAAAAATTCGTAAGTATCCATTCATTCTTTGCGCCAAAGTAAGACTCATGTGATTGCACTTTTTTTTTCTTGCAGTCTTTTGATTCTAATTTTTATTTTATTCATCAAGTCGAATGTCGAATCTTTTTACGACAAAAGTTATTTTCTGCTGGACTATGTCAATTTTTTCACAATTTCGATACACTTGATAGAATTTTACAAATTCTTGATAACGATGGTTTTTGTTGTACAAAAATCAAGGATGCATTGATTCCGGATTCCGAAATTTCGAGTTCAAATCCGCCATCAGAGACAACCAAAACTCGTGAATGTCCAATTTCGAGTAAAAAATATTCCCCCATTCGACGAATATTATTCAAGATTTAAGAACAAAAAAAATATGACAAAATTCAAGCAAAATATTGAATAGATATCCGACTTTTATAATCAAGATAGAAATCCCGTTGCTGATATTAATTTGAGCAAATGCAGAATCGTATCAAGAGACTCATCTTAGTCTTCAATGGGACAACTATATTTGACAGCTCGGTCTTGTGCTTATACGTCGATTCTTTAATAAAATTTACCCAAGTGGAAATGATTTTTTATCAGCCAAAATATTCTTGTCTGTAATGAAACTTGGAAAAGATATTGTTCGGTCAATCATTCAAGACGTAAGCCTCCAACATGTTTATTAATCGTTCTATCGTCTCTCTGTTCCACAATGAATTTCGTGGTTTTAGCTTCGCACAAAGAGAAAATATGGTAATGTTGGTATTTGGAGTCCATTCAAAATCCATTTTCTAAAGAAACGAAAGATTCATGTGTGTGTGTGTGTGTGTATTAAGAACAAGTGTGCATTGTTTCAAATTAGAATGAAAAATCTTCATATTTATCATTTATTTCCAATCATCCAAATGAAAGTGATTATTTTGATTTCGAATGGAAATGAAAATCGTCCAACCGCCTAAAAATATGCATCAGCATGAGTTTTTTTGTGAAATTATTAGCATTCAAAGTGAACGAAACTGGTAAAAAACTTGAGTGATTTCGTGACATCGAAAGCTTTCAGTCTATTTGAGTGATTTGTACAAATTAATAATCAGTTTTTTTACGTCAGTGTTTTCATCAGGAACGAGGAACGAGGATTGCAGGCGGAACGATGGAATGAAAATTCAACAAATCAGCAAAGATGTTCGTTTCGCGGTAAGAAAACTAAACCATTCGCTTATATTCTGCATGGTAAAGATGTTAAACCTATATGAAGATAAATGAGATTTTGTGTGTTTAAACTGTGCTCTCACGAAAGTTTGACGAAAGACAAACATCGAGATTATACCAAACGATATGATGCTTCAGTCTCTAGCGAGCATTAACTTTTGAGAATATCGATCCTAATACAAAATTCTTAAGGAGGTTCGATTGTTTCTCATGCGTTCGATAAATTCCAAGTTTAATCGTTTAAAATTCGTATGAATCTTCTTATCAATCTTACTCAACTGTGGGTCAAATTTGAGGAAGTTTGACCGTTTAGAAATCGAGTTATTAGTTGTAAAATATCGTATTTTTTCGTAACTTTCCATAAGACCTCATGTTAAATTTGCGATTTTAAGCACGGAATATCTCGATTACCAGACGGTGAAACCTTCTCAAATTTTGAACAATCTATTGTATACACTTTTGTGATACATCGAAAAGTAAGCCTGGTTTTTGATTGAATTTTTTGAAAGCTCGAAACTCGTGATTAAACTAGAGTTAACATAAAACCTAAAATTTCAAGTGTACTGACGAAACATCGAAAAAACACGATGATTGCTGATGAAGGGCCATGTGAAAAACATATACAATTTAATGTATTGTTAATTACAAAGGTCTTCAAGATTCCTTTATTCTCCACTTTCTCGATTTTAAGTAATTGACACAGGATAGTAGATAGATTTTATTTAATGGCTTTCATTCAGCTGGAACTTTCGACAGTCGTAGGTGTAGACCGTCTGACTACACGCTGAGTATAGCTACTGAGAAATCACACTGTAATGGATGTAGTAATCAGCGTAAGCGTCAACATTTGATTGCGAGAACCAATGATCTAATGGATAAATAATCGACAATGAATCTTTTTTAGTTTTTTTTTTTCGTTTTTATTGACACGGAAGTTATCATCGGCGTTCATTTAAAATTCACGAGATTCACTGTTATGGATTGAAGACATTTTCTATCAATAATGCTGCAATTTTTCACGCCCTTCTTTTGGAGACCAATTGGAAAGTTCACCTTTTTCGCGATAACGTCAATACTCTTCTCCCGATTTATTCCTCAATAATTCTCAAGTACTGACGATATACGGAACATGACGAAGTTTGTGAAAAAAAAAAAAAAATTTGTTCTTTCACCATTTCGTTTTGGAAGTATAACGATCGGAAGTGAAAGTGCGTATTTTAGCAGATAAGGTTGCTGGAAGTCTCAACTTTATATTGAGCTTTTTTCCTATTGCTTTATAAGTTTTCACATTTTTCTAAGATCTAACAACTAACTAGCGAAGTAGGAGCATCTACCGCGAAAATAGAATAAAAGTCAAACTCTGAAAAAATTCTTTACGTATTACGTGACTCATTTGATGGAATGAAAAAAATCGGATTGAACAAAAAAAAAATCTAAAATTGTCAATTTCTATACCCGTCACACTGAGAAGGAAATGAATATGAGAAAAATCTTCGAAAAACGGTAAATACGGGAAAAAAGAAAATGCGAAAAAAAAGCTCGCAAACGAAGGATGAAAAATGTGCGAAGCTGACAAAAATTGAAGGTAGAAAGCGAATCAACAACTCGAGTCAGCTTCGTCGAGTTATCTTTCATGAAACTTGTAAATCGAATGAGACTTTGAGTTGAAAATTTTATTGTACTTGTGAATAGAGGCTAAGAGCAACCACTTGTTGGTCGTAGTATGGACTGCGTTGCTTCGGCAAAATTGTATTGGGTTTGCGCTCAGTCATCCTTCTTTGCTTTCCTTATTTTTTATTTCCTTCCTGTTACTCTATGGAACACTATTCATTCAGTATGAAATACAAGGGAAACAAACGAAGAAAATGGGAAACGAAGGAAAAAGAAACATTCCTTTTCTGTGAATTTTTGAATAATTGACCAGTTTGTTGTCGAGGAGTATAGTGTCACAGGAAATGGTTTTTATTCACGATTAAACGGTTCGCAGCGGCCATTATTACGAATTCCTCCGATTGATTTGGCTCACTTCCGACCACTCATCCCCTCGACTGATTGAACACACTTCCTCAATCTACTTATTTATTCGGGGCATTCCACGTTAACTCAGCCACTCCAGAACCTGTAGGTTTTTGATTTCGTTCAAAATTTCTGAAGTCGCTATACGCATTGAAAGGAATTCTCTTGATTTCTTTCAGAATTTTTTGTCGTCCGGTCAATAATTTGTGTTTCTTTTTGAAAAAAGAGATATTTTTCGTTCATTTATCTATAACTTACTTAATAATGGATCAAGTTGAGCTTTTTTATTTTCAATAAATAGGTGTTTCCCGTTCTCGTCAGAGGTATTTTTAAAAACGTTTGGCATAAGTTTGATCAAATTCTTTGCAGCTTGAGAATCATTGAATTTAAGAAAAATCATCGATTTTAAGCACATTACATATTTTGAAGTTCTTCAAAAAAATTTCAAAAAAACTCCAACCAATTCAACGATATTTAAGACTAGTCTCATGATAAGCCGCTCTTTGGTTATATTTGTTCGTAATTTTGAAAAAAAATCTTGTCTCAGGCTAGGCGATGATATTCAACTATAAATCATGTTTTATTTCGTCAATTTTTCAGCAAGATATAAGTAAAGGTACGAAAAAAATCGCATTTTTTTTAAATCATAAATTATTACCCGATCGACAAAAAAAACTGAAAAAAATCAAGAGAGCTCCTTCCAATGGATAAAGCAACTTAAGAAATTCTGAACGAAATCAGAAGCCCAAAGGTTCTGGAGTGGCTGAGTTGCGTGGATTGCCCCATTTATACATATAGATATCACCTTTTGGTTAACTCCTTGTCAACTCTTCCACAGTACACAGAATACTTCGACTATCTCAAAGATGAGCAGCAAAGCCCTCGAGCTTATCGTTCATTGTTCAATCAACTCAATAAGATTTTTACGACTACTACAGTTCTCACGTTCTGGTGATGAAGTTGTTTCCTGTTACTGACAGCTCTTCTAAAAATGTCTGTAATCACTCACTATCGTTACCTAAGACCCAGACGTTTGTGGACAATGAATGGGTTTTGCAATACTTTTGATACTGGTTCAAATTTTAACAATTTGCTTGCTTCTCGAATATTTTTTCCACGTCAAGTGGTTCTTTTTTTTCAGTGTAAATATGAGATCGTTGGCTCAGTCACTTAACGAACTCATCAAACTGTAATACGATCTCGGAATTCACTGAAAGACCAAAATATTTACACTTTTACAATTCGTCTTAAACTGTCGCTTCGATATAATTCAAAAAGCTGATTATTGATTGACCTGCCACTTGGAAGATTCCCAGAATTAGCATAATTCCCAAAGTTAGACGTTTTTTGATATATTTTTTGAGCACCCGATGAACGTTATCCTTTCTTACAATCTGGCTGTTAGAAGATTATTTTGTAGAGTCTGCAATATTCGACGACTCGAGTTTAAACTTATCCTACCTTGTTTGAGAGCTTTTAGAGATCATGCATGGAATGAAATGAAAAGATGGAAAAAGAAATCTCGCCGTAAATTTCCAACATTCGTGGAGGTGCTTGTGCCACTGGGGAATGATTTTCTTCCTTGAAAGAGCGTGCGTCAACGGGCCGAGACTGCGTGGCAGATCGACCATGAAACTAACGTAATTTCCTTTCTTTGCAAACTCTTCGAAGATGTACTGAGAATAATGTATGGATGGACATATGGATGTGTTGATAAAAATACTTCCATTGAGCTTGCAAGCAATTTCTTTTTCTATGCCACGTACGTGTGAAAAATTTGAAAACCGTACACCTGTCGAAATGTTCAAACATTTCGTACTGCAACCGTTGACCGGTTGTCACACTCATTTAGAAACAAGTTTTCGAATTGACCCTCAATATTTCTCATCGGAATGCCTTACGAGGTCGGGTTGTTGTCTCAATTTCAAAGTTGCAGTTAGAAATTGTGATAAATCGGAATTTAAATTTCCAATTGACCGGTGAAAACTTGGGCAATGGCTTGAAATTTTTCACATATTAACATGTATATTGAGGAATCCTTTTAGAATTTGAGAAAAGAGCGTTTTTTTTCTTCATATTAACATCTCGATTCTCCACGGATTATATTTCTAAAATAATAAAATTATTATTTTGAAGTCAGTTTTGTATGGGGAAGCCGAAAATAGTTCTTGTAAAGATCACGTAGCCGTCACCGATCATCCTTAAGAGTTGAAACACAATAGAGAAAAAAAAGTATCGTGAAACTGTGTTGTTCGTTCCGTTTTCTCGTTCCATTAAAGAAACAGAAACAGATAGTCTACTGAAGGTGAGAAAAACGTGTATCGATTGTTAGGGGTTGTTTTCCTGGCACCCTTTCATTGCAAAGTTATCGATCAGCACGGTTCAAAGTTGAATCGAGATTTTTTGATCAATGTTCAACACTACGACCAAAATACAATTGTTTATTTCGTTTGAGTGTAGAACAATGGAAAATCACTACAAGATCCGAACCCGCGAACTAATTTTTTGAAGTAGCTAAAATATTGTGTAAAATTTGAAAAAAGAGGGGGGTGAAAAAATTCCCTGAATGTCGAATGATAGAAGCAATATAAAAATTGGAATTTAATTGATCTGCTTGCGAGGAAAATATTTTTTAAGAATTCACATTTCTTATCGAAAAATGAATCGCACAGCACGTGGAGCGAATTAAAGTTGAACAAATCACCGTGCAGCGATAGAAACAGCGAAGAACAATGATTATTTGTGATCATCACTATAATAAATGCGAATTACCATGGAAATAAAACAAAGTTTTCCACATTATAGTAAAGGTCGCCCGTTTTTATTATGACACGGAGTAATTTTCCAAATTCAATTCTCTCCATGTACCCGTGGGTAAGGGAACGTGGGCAGTGCGAATAAAATCAGTAAAAACGCTTGGTCATCGTTGAAGCTAAATCTTCGGGTCAATTTTCCCGGTTTTTTCTTCACGTCGTCCTTTTTCTTCCACCGTGCAATGGTTTTTGAGTCCAGAGGGTCTCTATAGTAAAAATCGAAGTTAGCGAATGTGTGGTCCAAACGAGTTTGTGGATTGGGGTAGCGAACGTGATATCGTCTGCTGAAGAATAATGGAGTTGGGGACGAGAATATAGGAGAGATCTACTAGAGAGAGAGAGAGAGAGAGAGAGAGAGAGAGAGGGAGAGAGGAGATGATGTATACTAGTCGGACGATGAACGAATCACTTCGACGAGGGTGTTGATAAATAATAAAAAATTATGGTAAATTCCTACAGTATAGAAAAAGGTCCTGAGAGGGATTGCAGGATAAACGCAATGGTCGGGTGAAGATTCCACCTACGGGCACATCCCGAGTTGTGAAAGTATCGCGTGTCCACGAGATTTTTACATCGAATATCCATGAAATTTGGAGGATTTGTATTATGATAATAATACATTTCATTGACGGAGTAGCTCTTAATATTCCGGATGAGTCAAGAAATTTCTCACGAGTCATCGTCACAACTATTTCATTCAGAAACTTCTGTATAGAATTCCATCAAGGGATTTTGAAATAACTTACGTTCTTTAGATCACGCGAATTGCTATTGTTACACTGATCCGTACAATGACACCTCGAACAATATTAATTCATTCTCAAAGATAATGTAACGACACGTCCTTTATCACTTGATTTATTCATTGGTATATAATTCTCCGGAGACCAACTTAGACAAAGCTCGTATCTCTGCCCGAATAAACATTCATTGCTTGGTGTCAAATATAATTATTTGTTTTGAAAAATAATTGAAATGTGTATAAGCTGAAAGCGCCGAGCTGTACTCGCGATTTATATATAAAATGGGATATGATTCTTGTGGCACATTCCCTAGATTCAACGGGGAGAGAGTCATTAAGAATAAGAAGGAGACAAAAAATGGGAAGAGAAAAATAAATCAGATCGGTGATGCACTGTCGATTTTTAATTTTATTCAATGGCCATCGTCATTTGGAAACACTGGGCACAAGAAAAATAGTGACTGGAACAGGTAAAGGTGAATAAACAGCTTGCAAGTGGAGCAGGGAAGATGAAAAGTTAAAGAGAGAGAAAGAGAGAGAGAGAGAAAGAGATTGATTGATAGATATACATTTGCCTTGGACAAGTCTTCCAGGCTAAGAATACAATTTAATTTATACAAAAGTAACAAACACGATAACAAAATTAAATTTATGAGACAAAAATAATGAAAGATAATTAGATTTAATGATAGTGATAGTGTGGCACGGTGATCAATCGTATTGACCGCGTAGTAGCAGTGGAGAGTGCGAATCGCAGTTTCAGGAACATAGATAGAGAAGTGCACCTACAGACAAATGTGCATAAAGAAGTAGAATCGTTAACAAGATAGGTCCAGGTCTTTCAAATCGAATAAAAAATCGTATAAATGAGAAAAAATGCGAGTCTCGAAGGTTTCCAGAATCTCAGACGACCGTATGGTTATCGGTAAAGAATGCCAAAAATATATCGCTGTTAAAGGAGAGAGGGAGAGCAAAGAGAAAATTCGCGGTCATCCAGGTGTCCCCTTCTTTGCGGGCTAGGAAAGGCCGCTTCTCGTGAGGTCGTGCGCGAAAAATGTGAAAAACATGCGAAAGAGTCATTTTTGCAGGGGTTGAAAGGGAAAATCTCAAATAGCTCACCCCCCACCCTTGGTGCGTGAGCTTCGACGCTTATTGGTCAGGTGCTTTCGTGACGTAGCCAGGGTGCCGGTCTATGTACAGGACGAAAGCACGCGGAGCGTCAGTCTGCTTCTGTCTGTTGCACGGATTCCTCCTTCCCCACTGCTTGATAAAATCCATATGCATATATATATATGTTCGTGAATATAAATATATTTATATGGATAAACATTTAAGACTTGAAAGAAAAAAAATAACGCTGCGCTAATTTTCAATCCACCCGTACGAACGATTCGACATCCCTCCGAGCCCATCGACACTTTGAAACTTTATTTCAAGTTTAAATTTTTCCTCCCATATATCAACGGACCATTCGACAACCAACGAGGAAACGATAAGAAAAAAAAGTCTTTTTCGTGCCGGGAAAAATCACGTAGTCAGCCGTCAATCCACTGAACACTTCTCGTCCTGCCCATCTCCAGGTAAAAACTCTTCGTTAATTAATTATGCACGCCAGATGCGCTTAATATTTTCCACGCGCAATGATAAATCATTTCAGAACATACATTCTATGAATACCATGCTTTAGAGATTCAAGACAAGTTAAGGATACGGAGACGCGTTTAGGAATTATTTTTGTTCAACAAATATGTTTTTTATCATATATTTAGAATCGAAGGTGACTCATACATGAAATTTTGTCATTATGACATTTACTGGAGAGTGACAATAACGTGTTTGTCTCTCTTTAGAAAAATCGTATTATACGACGAACGTCGAATTCACCTGAACGCTTTTTATAAGTAAACTTCAAATTCAAACCGATAGATCATCATTATCTTCAGTATCAGAGGTGATGAATTGCGTCTTAATCATACCATTGTATGAGAGATAAATATAACATTGAACTTTCCTATTACAATTATTCCGAGTTGTGAACAGTTTTAATTTTTTATATTACATGAATGCATGACCAGGAACGTTGTTTGTTGTTTGTTACATGACCAGGAAAGTTGTTTCAAGCAGCATATTTCAAGAAAGATTTTTGCATATTGATTCGTGGTTTTGAAACTTATGCTTTCCACTCAAAATTATGTTTAGCGAAATTGTTGAAAAAATTAAAATTCTCATTTTTTAAACTTATTTTAAAGTACGCATCTGAATTCAAAGCGATTTTAGTTTCTCCACTAGAAAAACTGACCATTGCTTTGCATGGAATATTTGACTGATTAATTACTTCCATTTTTTCACACCTGAAAGAAGGTGCAAACCATTTTCTTATCCATTTGTATCGGAGAATTTTTCCCAGAAATGACGACCGGAAAGCAAATGATGAAAAACATCAGAAAGGACAGAAATGTCACCTTAAGAACTAGATTAATAACAACCGCTTATTATTTTCTTTATTTTATATACTCAATCCTTTAGCTGACAAATCTATTAATTTGATTCCAAGTATGTGGAACAGCCTGTAATTAAATTAAACTATAACTATGTAGGCAACAGAGAGTGGTCAACCACTTAACCGAGTTGTAACAAAATTTTGCAATATTTAATTTTGATTGGCCGTAATTGCTTCGGGCCAGCAATATTATATCAACACTGGTTAGAGAGCTCGAAAGCGTGGTAGAACGAACCTATTTTCCATTATTACCGTTTCTGTTGATAAACTTCATTTATTTATATAAAATTCTGAGAAAAAAACTTGGCATAATCCCCGCACCAATAAATAATTCGTGCCAATTTCGTATACACTTGAATTATATTGAATAATAATAAATATTAATTGATAATAATAAATACGAAAAAAAGATTGTATTGAGTTATTGCAACGAAATGCTGCTTGAATGGTAAATTTTGTGAGGAAGTGTTACGCCTTGTGCTTTGAACTGAATACTTCATGAAAATGTGAGTTATCGAATCAATTCAAACCATTAATTTGAGTAGCTTGGTGAAATCTTCAGATAGAGTGTGAAATTCAATGAAAAATATCATATTTATCATGTGTCGGTACGGCTTGAAACCACCTGATTAGTCCAGAATGACAAATGTATATAGTTGTGCAATAATTATAATAATATAATATTATGATAATTATAAAAGTAAAAACAAAGAAGAAAAAAATGGTAGATAGAAAGAAAATGATAAAGAGAAGATTGACGACAGTAGATTTCTAAAATGTTCGTTGAAGCTATTTTATAACGCTTCGAGGCTTTTGATCACTCGAATGAACCCTTTGGCTTAAGTAAAACGCGATACACAGCTTACGACATGCCTACACCTGTGCACCCATTAAATGTGTTAGCAAAGTCTATGGCCTACATATCGTTTGGTCGAACTAATCTTCGATGATCGTGAAATTTTTATTCCTATCTTTTATTATATTATACTCATCCAAAAAGGATATGTTAATAGTTGTCGCTTAAAATCATACCAAAAACAACAAATTAAAAGAGATATTTTCTTTCAAATTTCACACACGATGAGATTGTTTATTTCTCGAAGAATCTTCAGCTTTTGGAAACTAAAATGACAATTGGTGTTTCACGAGGAAAGCGAACAGAATATTTCTTTGATAGAGACGAATCTCTCAATCGCGTATTCTCGATGACTCTATTTGCATGTAGAATGCAAGTGATGTGTCAAAGAGAGAATATAGAAAAAAGCTACACATAGAAAGCACAAAATAGAATAACTTATTTCTGAGCGAATCGCTAAGACAATTAAGTGAAAAAGTAGAGAGATACAGATGCTGAAAAAAAAAAAACATTTCGTGATTAAAAATCGTTTGAAGCAGTTAATTATTTTTCAGTAGCACTGGATTTTGCGAAGTTTTTCCTAGCCCAGCTTTTGTCTCATAAAGAACTTGCGGGATATCGCATAAACATAATAATCATAATTCCAAGATTACCCATTTTTAAAAACACATTTTTGAATGAAGAGTATTATGTGCATATGCCTCTTTGCAATAATTACACGAGTCCTTATCCTCCTGAAAGCTCTTCACCGGTTTACCATTGCCTCGAGCCGTACATCGGTTTACTTAACGGGTCCGCTTTGGCCCAGGACAACCCATTTGCATTGTTCAAAATGTTTGTATTTTGTTCACGTGTAAACACGAAGCTCAAAATACGCAGCCAACCTCTTTATTCTATTAAAAGCTTTTTGATCGAAGTGCGTACGTTGCATGAATTTCTGTTCTTCTCTAGCTCATTGAGATTTTTTGGTTCAAAGTCTCAGAATAAAATATTGAGGAACAGATTTTGTTCTTCTTTTATTTTTCATTAATGAGCAAAATTAGTTTAATTGAACTTGCAAAGCTCTCTCAATAGATTATTAACTTTTCCAGGGCGGGGATTTTTTTTTCTTGACGGACGGACAGACGGATGTATCGAAAAGGTTAATAAAATGATGATAATTCGTTGTAGAAATAAATTGTCAATATGTACGGGTCTCTGCTGCGTTTTTCGATATTAATGAAGGATTCATTTGATTTCCGATCAAATTGATTTGGCTCATCAAAAATTAATCGGCAGGGATATCAATTTTACTTGGTCGAGCATGAAATTATTTAATCAATCGTATCGCTCGAATGAATCAGTTTTTCCCATTTATTTCACACGAATCTGACACAATGTTATGACAAATGGCTTTGTTATGGACTCTTTAGTTCTTCGGGAATTCAGTAATTTAGCACCCTACAGAAGTGAATTTCTCTTCTATCTGTACGATAAAGAGAGCCGATTTATAGTCTCGTAGTTCATGACGTCAATATATGGAATCTTTGGCAATAATAAACTTATCGAAGAGTGTACCATTTATATAATAATATATTATTCGTATATAAGTATATGGTTAAGTATGTACGTTTTTCATAACGTAGAACGTACTGTCTCTCATCCCCAAAATCCTAAAACTTTTCAAGCGCAGGCAGGGATGATAATTATTAGTGAATCATAAAGAAGGTCGTAAAATAATCGGAGATATTAAACATTCAGTCTGGATAATGGGAGGTTTTCTTGGGAGAAAATTGGATACGAAAATACAAGAAAAGATTGATTAGAATATTTCCGAGACAGTGCTCGGCAGAAATCAACGGCGGGGTTGAGAAAAATTATGATGGTATTACGGAACATCCCGCGATGTCATGGAGGGTGTCATCCAATCAAGAACCCAGTCGATTAAGTTTTACAACCTTCGTAATCATCGTTATTTTTTCTTCTTATTTTAACAATATACGCTTTACGTCATTTTTCTCAATCCTAGAGGATAACCAACAACTTTCAGTAACATTCTCGTTTTTTATTTTATCTTTCGCACATTAAGCAGATATAATTAAAGGGATAAAAGTGCTCAAGGTACTTTAACCTGCACCGCTTTATTAAAAACGGATATTTAAGATCCTAGAATTCATTGGCAAGTTAAAATTGTTTGTTTATTGTTTTTGTTTGAAAAATCGATTCACATCGCTTAATTATTGCACGTTCTGTTATATCCGTCATATTTACGTAGGTGTGTATTTGTACACGCTCAAGTGCTGCAGAGATGCAGTGACTACGTCCGGAATCCGGAAGTTCATTTTGGTATGTCTCTAGGCCAAAATACCGATTCCAATCAATGTTGCCTGACGTCTTTGAAATTATTGATGTGCATACCAAATCGAGACACTCACCTACAACATCCTCTTCTGATGTCTATCTCGCAATGCGTGCAAAACAACAAAAAAACATAAATGATAAGAAAACAGCTGCTAGAAAAAACCGTTCAATTAGGCTGATGTTTTGACTCGTGCTCAATATTTTTTATTAGTGTAGGTCGTTCCTTAGTATTTTCGTGGCTGATACAATATTATCAAAACCCCTCCATTGACAGTTGGCGATAGACAATTTATTTCTATAAAACCTAATAAATTTGGAATTTCACTGTTTTTCATTGTCCCGTTAGCAGTGGAAAATATTGAGTCGTTGAAAGATGTAAACGAAATTTGCCGTAGACGATAACGTCTTGACTTTTTATATGATTTTGAATTGACTTTCAAGTTAATATATTTAAGGCATCGATGAAACGGAGGATCGACAGCAGTGCATGGACTTTTTTTAAGTTAAGACAACTGAAAAACGTAATATAATGATTTTTTCTAAAAAAAAAAACAGTATGATTCTTTCATTTAATTCTAAGTTATCAGCCAGTGAAAACATTCGACAAGAGTATTATTACAGTCGAAATTACCCCGACGTTTTACAGTTCCACTCTTTCCTTAAGGTGATGTATCAGTCGGTTATGTTCCGCGTTGGTGCTGAAGGGATAGCTGAAAAGAAGATTCACGGTTTCTCGGAGATGATTGACATTCCAAGAAAAACAAAAGTTGCACTTTATTCTCTCTGGTGAAAGGAGAACTGTGTGTAACTTTTATTGTTCTCGAACAGCATAATTCTACCCCGCAGTTATCTCTCTCGTATTCACGTAACTGTTCGATCACTTTAAGGCAAAGTGTCATACGGACTGAGCCGCCGTCATGAACGCTAGAAAATAGCTTAAAATTCCGGTGGTCAACATTTCCCACAGCGTTCATCCGATTGGAATACAAAAAATTTCGGACCATGTTCTCCGAATTTCTGTGAGACTGTGTACGTATTGATAGATTAATTGGTAAAAATTGGATAAAAGTTCACCATCGCATGTTCAGTGGATTCCATTGCTTTTAAAACTTTCGAAAGGTTTTAATTTTCTATATTGATTAGTAATCTAAATGTTCAAAAAGGCGGTGCATATACGCCTACGAGAATTCCGGGCGTCCTATTCACGTGCCTGTTTTCAGAGGAGATTTCAATGCGTCGTCGTACATTTTGTACAAGACAGGGCCAGAACACTTTATCATAAAAATTTATTGACACTGCAGATTCGATTATTGACGTACGATTCGAACATTCGAGTAACTACAATTGAGCTTGAATCGTGAAGTTGAAAAAATCAGAATAACTGATGGAGACCACAAAAGACTCGTGGGAGTTTAATTTAGTCCCAGCATAATTGGCTCCAACCTAATTGAACAATATGGGCCTGCCACATTGATTCACAGATTCATAAAATTAATGTCTTTAGTGGTAATTTATGAGTTATATTTACTACAGTAAAATCTTTCAAACGAGTTAGGTTTCGATCTTGTATACGAATGAGAGCGGTGGGTGGAAAAAAAATTACACAATTAATGCCGTAGGGAAGAACTAAAGAGTAAGGATTAAAGAAAGCAATAGAAAAAAATCCTTAGCGACTGAAACCTTTTGTATTGACAAACATATTGTCATTCTGGGTCACATTCTCATAAATTAATAAAGCAACGACTTACCAGCCAGAAATTAAAGTCCGTACCACACGTTTTTTTCTTATCTATAGATTACCATTGAAAATCTCTGTGTATACTTTTGCAAGATTTCCCAAGGCGACTTTTTGCCTCTTTTAATTTGGCTGAATTCATGATAGACGCAGAGTTGTCAGAATTAGGTTTCGGCTACAGGCTTGAAAACTAACGCTATGACAAATTTCACTCGTTTTGAGGTCGCTACATTTTTTTCTTTTTCTTTCTGTGCCTTCGGAGCAGTACTTTTTTTCGTAGATTACAGCAAAAAAGGAAAATGAAAGTTTGATCAATTTTTTTCAATTGGGAAAAAACTTGATTAAAACCATTTATTCATTTAATTTGTATTCAGTGTTTTCATTTTTTTTACTTTAATCCCAACTCGAGTGTGCTGACTATGGATCTGTTTCGATAAAAGAGAAAAGGAATTATCTTTGTGGAACAATAACAGAACGTGGATTTTTCGTATAAAGGAAAAATCCTTTAACGAGTCGATTTTATACAGAATCAAACAAGAGCTTAAGGTACAACGAGTATAAATGCCACCGAAGCATTGGGTCGATGATAGGAAAAGTAGAAAATGAGAAGTGACAAGTTAAGGGGAAGAGGAGAATACAATTTCTAGCCTCTTAGCCGGTAATCGGGCTAAGCAGGTAAGTTTTCTCATTGCCACTAAACCGTTTCGCTAATCCAACGGTAATTGGATGCCAGCGGGTTACCGTCCGAACTTAATCCACCGCAGCCTAATAAGTGGCGCGTGTACCTGTCGCGACATTATTAAAAAAAAAGCGTATCAAAGTAGAATAAATCAAAATGATCGTGGATTACTTTCCATAGAGTATAAAAACGGATATTTGCCTTCGTGTGTCGATAAACCCGGCAGGTGAAAGTTGAATGAAAATAAAATTGACGCCCTCGGTATTAAAACTAACATTTCAGTAATTTTTACGAATATAATTATTTATATATTTGCGAATACATTTGTGTCGGAAGGTTTTTTTTTTGTTTTTTTGATTTTTTTTTGTTTTTTTTTTTGATAATTTTTTTTTGATAAAATCGTCGACGGGTTATTTGAATATTCATAAATGTCAGATTCGGGCGTCTCCATTAAATTACATTGAAGTTGCAAACATGATTGAGATTATAATGGTTAAATGGTTTAATGAGAAGGAAAGGTGTCCGGTACGGAAGTTGCTTAACTAGCGGTCGAACTAATAAAGCTGCAGAAAATGCTTTTCTCGTGATGATGCCGTTTCCTACGCAATTTCAATATAGTTCCGGAAGTATGATGATCGAGGGCTGCGGTTGACCTTTATAACTCGCCGGAATGCAATGATCACTCGAAGCCAACAGATCTTATAAACGTCCCATTAAATGGCATCGTCATTTATCTGCTTCCTCAAGATTGATTTCAAGTTTCTCATATACTGATTCGTCTTTTGGTGTGAGCCCATACGAAAAGTTTAACATTATCTAAATAACGTAACTGTAGTGGTTAAGGGCAATTAAAGACTTCCTTAACGCGCCTTAATTGACTTATTCTCTAATTTGATTTTTACTTTCGTTATCACGATTTTCGTCCATTGAAACATTGAATTGCTGTTTATTCACGTTAACATTAAAATTGAATTCAGGTTAAGGAGGTTCGATCGTTTCTCATGTGTGTGATAAATTCCAAGTTTGATCGTCTAAAATTCGTATGAATCTTCTTAACAATCATACTCAACTGCGGGTAAAGTTTGAGGAAGTTTGACCGTTCAGAAATCGAGTTATTAGTTGTAAAATATTGTAATTTTTCGTATCTTCCCATAAGACTCCATGTTAAAGTTGCGATTTTAAACACTGAGAATCTCGATTACCAGACGGTGAAACCTGCTCAAATTTACACGTTATAATACGACGCTCAAAATGATTCACGCAATATTTCAAAAAATTATTTTGGAAAAATAGTATTTGATCATTTTGCCGTTACTTTGTATTTACTATTATGATTATGACGATCGAACCTCGTTAACATTAAATTTGTGACGAATAATTGAGCACCTGATGGAGTAATTGATAAAGATGCAGTTGAAACACTCAATTAATATATTTCAATGAAGTACACGCTTGTGAAAAAGAATGAAAATTTAATTACCGTGTCTCACGGGAGTTCCAAGGGTGACCAGCACCCGGACGAGTTTAGATATTAACGTTTGGACCCGAGGGATAGCCTGAAAGCAACTGGCATACTATTCGAGGCGTCTGCATAAATACATGAATAAATTCATGCAGTCAAGTGAAACTTCGGTACTACATGTCCTTGCTAATTTGTCGAATATGAAAACGGGATTGAACAAATAAATTTGACGCGGGCGAACGAATGATTGAACATGTTTCTTTGATGTCGTATTTGCAACATTCTCTGGAATTTCGACATTAATCAATATAACCATAAATGTGAATAAACAAACAAACAAAAAATGATATAAAATCATCGCCAAATGAAAATGAGCAGTTAGCCTGGAATAAAATTGACCTGGTCCCAGAATCTATATCGAAACATCATAGATAGAGAATTCGAAGGCTTCAACATTGCCGAAATACGGTAAATTTTGAAAGTGTGCGGAAAAAAGCTGATTTCTCAATAATCGGTACTTTCTTCTATCAGTGCGAAAATAACATTCAATGTAACGAGTCCCGAAATCCGTCCGGTATCTGTCCATGAAGGTGTGGGAAATTAGGGAAATAAGCCGAAGAAAATGTCTCCAAATCGTTCTGTAGAAAGTTTGATTCTTTACGAATTAGAATTTTATTGATTTTTTTACCCATTCGCACCGATTCACTGGTACGCGAAAAATCAAGTGAATTTGAAAAAACGAATTTTCCTGATTGTTTTGCGCTTATCATTCAAAATATATCGACTTTCCAGAAGACACAAGAGTTTTGGTCGTACAATATCACAACCTAAAGCGATTCGCACTGCTCGCATTAGTATTGGATTTTTTCCGAAGTTCTTTTCAAAGCTCCGAGGCAAACATGACAGAAAATACTATTTTATATCTCATACGTATGATAAGCAATTTAATATTGATCGGCTAATTGTTCGATCACAAATCGATTTTTTGAAACAGACATTACAAAAAAAGATTTATGGTACATGTGCGAAAAAATCAACTAGAGCGCATGTTATACCAATTGAGCCGCAATGAGTGCGAGAGGGTGAGCTGCAATTATTAATAATGGAAATTTCTACATCGTTCATCCGATTAAAGTATTAAAAAAATAATAGGCCCGCATTTACGTCAGTTTTCTGCAGGGGCTACGACTTTTCGAAAAATTCCTATACCTCGAATGGTATTGAAAAACTTCACATTTAAAAATGCGAAGCAGATAATGTGATTGATTAACACCCTTGAGGTGATCGATCAGGTGTTTGGTCGGTTTCACTGCAATTTTCTTTCGAAGAGGCGGCTTGATTTTTCAAGAAAAACGAAAGGCGTTGTTCTGCCTTCGTCAGAGCAGGAAGTGCAACTTTTATTTTTATCGACATATGAAAGGTGTCCGAGAAAAACGTGTATCTGTTTTTTTAGTTTCCCCTCTCGCATTCGTGCATGTGATAGATCAACTTAAATCACGCATAAGTTGGCGTATCCGTGCAGCAAATCACGTATTCGTGTGGAATAATCTCATCCCCCAGATACAGGCGCGATAGAATACGTTGGTTTTGGCACGTGCAGAATGAATTACTACTCCTTGAAACGTTTCCATGACGCTTTTTCGTTATTTCGAATTTCCGGGCACGTCAAGACGTTGAGGACAGAGTTACCATCAATTTGTACGAGGGAACTCAATGACGCATTTTAAAGTGATACCACGGCTGTTCACGTTGTCTCGGGGATCCGAGACAATGAGATATCCATAATAAACAGTGATTCGAGAAACGTCGATTATGTTTAACCTTTATGATAAGAGATTGATATTATATTTGTCCAACGTTTCCCATTCATGATCTATTACACATCTGTTATTTGACGTAATTTAAGTAATAAACTGGATTTGAATACACGTTTGAATATCATGTAAATTTATTTTCTGGGTGGCCACGTGTTGAAGATGAGGGCTTTATTGATGAATCACCTTCAGCGTGTTCAATTTTAATAGATAACGTTGAAAAATGAAGAGATATTATATTTTTTTGATGAATTTCACGATTGACATTAAATTCAATTTTTGCGAAACATTTTTTTAATTTTTTTTTTCAAAAAAAAAAAATATAAAAGGAAGCAAACCAAAAAAACGTTCCTAATTTCGAAAATTCCATAGATAACAGTTGTATAGCTCAATCTGTTGTGGAAGAGGATTGATAAAGTGACTTCATACTCAAATTTACACGAGCTAAACACCCTTATATTTACATTTATAGAGGCATATTATGGGTTTCATTGCATTACATGAAAATTATTACCCACAAATTTCCCTCCATCGGTGCTGATGAGAAATTAAATCCTAATTGCGTTACGTCAATTTCGAGGCATCGTTACCATGTTTCGCAAGATTTACGTTTCTTCCCCCTCATTCGTTTCTCGCGGCGATGGAATGGGGGAATAAATTATATCTCGCAACACTATATAACAAGATTCTTTGAAATGTTCATGGATTAGTTTTTCGACACAGTTCAACAGAGAATTACCGCAGGTAAATACATTAACTTTATCGAATTTTATTTTATTTTATAATCCGTTCATTTGTATATTCATTTTTATATCTAATTGGTAACTCAGCGAGTACGTGGAAATAATTATTTTTATTTATTAAAAGGGTTATAAAAAACTGGTTGATAATTCTAAAATTCTGTTTCATGAAGTTTCATGTATATCAATAATTTTAATAACTGGATTTAACATCATCATTTCGTGGTTTTAATCTTTCTACAAATAAGGCTTCGTATATAAACTTTGAGACGGTCTATTTGCTTGTTCCTTTCTGGATCAAGTGCGAGGTTTGCAGCGAATTGTCGCCATTAAAAGTGCTGTAAAAATGTAATTCTCGCTCGGGGCATCACAGGAAGTGTTAATTTTTCATTTGGCTTTTTACTTCGCCTAAGATTACTTGGTCAGACCCTGGCGACCTGATGCTGGAGCTTATAACAAATTCTGCGAGAGTGAGTGACAGTGAGAGAAAGAGAGAAAGAGAGAGAGGAAGAGAGAGAGAGAGAGAGAGAGAGACCGAGAACGAGATGGAGCGTCGCGAAAGTAGATTCAAATTGTCGACGTCAGACTTTAGCAGAACAATTTTTGCCAGTTCGTTGGGACACTGGGATGACCGTCCGTGTCTCTTAACAAGTTAGTAATCCCTAATGAACTCATTTCACGAGTAGCCAGAAATATCCAGTACGAATGCAATCTAGTAATTATCATTGTTGATCATATTAATATTAATCATAATAATAGAACTAATAATGAGACACAAACGATTGCCATTGTTATGATGGATTGTGTCAATATTAAAAGTATGCAGATCAATAATAAGGCTCGTCAGAATATCATCATATTAGATTTTCATAAATACACGTTTTCCTGCTATTTCGTGAATTTTTCTTCCGATAAATTACAACATTTATACCCTCCTTTTTATGTTTATCTTACACGTGTTACATTTCTGCACGTTTTTTAGTATTGAATCATTTTTGTATGATTTTTTTTCCGATAAATGTATATGAACGATAATTTATGATCTCGACAACGATTCTATAGTTGAATCCATTTGAATTATTAATCGTACTAATGGATTCATACGATTTACTTTATATTCGAGCCGCAGCAACCAACAACCGAAAACATAATGCGAGCTCTCACTTTTTCCGACAAATATGTACATGGTTCTGTGGAAAAAAGAGAAAAAAACGTGAGTCGACTCTCAAAAATCTCTTCCTTTTGTCCTTCTTCGTATAAGCTTTTTCTTATGTAGTAAATACAAAATATCATGTACAAGAAGTAACACGGACTCATAAAAAGGAAGTGATAAGAGAGCTCACTTGGGTATCGTAGGTCATATATGTACACACGTTATGTATAACTGGCGAAAGTTTCATTGCCAGTGAGAAACACACAACGCGGCAAAACGAATTTCGCGTGCACGTACAATATCTCCTGGGGGCTTTTGTGACCACACGGAGCAGAACCCTAAAGCTTTACCTTTTACCATATATACATATTTGGGAGATCGTTTCACGAGATCCAGAAAAAGTATATACACAACAAATCACACCTTGTGTGACATTCGGTCCCACAAAGCATCGCTATTTTCTATTTTCCTTTCTGTTTGAAGATCGACGAATAAAAAAATTCGAAAAAAATGACAGATTTCAAGGGAGTTTTTTTCACCATTGATTCAACAGAAATTCATTAGAAACTTATTTACATCTGAAATCAATACAATTATCGAAAAATCATGAAACTTACAAATATTCAAAATCTCCTCTGGAATTTGGAAAAGTTTAAAATAGCAAAATAGCTAAAGTATGTAGCAATTGCATAAGATCCGTGTTACCTTGCGCAAGTGTTACATCAATTAAGAGACGATCAATATTTTCCTTTGAGCATTTATAGATTTTAGTCGCTTACTGTTGCAAATGGAATTTCCATTATCGTTGAAAGTCAAGGGTTGTTAGTTTTCTTTTCCTTCTAATTGCGTTGTGCAAAAGTCCTCAGCGGTAAAATACCTCAAAGTTGCATTGAAAGCCATGTCCAACTAGAAGAAAGAACTTAAATGGTTTTAGAAAAAAGGGGTAGTAACAGACATACCGAGGAAAATCCATCCCAGTCCGCTTCATTTTGCCTTCTTTTTTTCTTAGCAATAGTCTCACTCATAGTTTTCCATGTACGCGAATTTATGTGCAGGACAGAGAAGGAGACGTTAGAAACGACGTGTCAAGTCACTAGAAGGGTCTCTAGAGTCCGCTAGTGCTTTAGAGATGGTAAGAGGGTCATTCCTCGCGGCGGGAACTTCCTCCAACACTCGTACCCTGCACAAGAATTGCATTGTTAAGAGTGCAAACGCACTTTCAACAATGAAGATCACACGACGCACCGTTTTTTTTTCTTGGACCACTAAATATAAGAACAGTGTATAGTAGCAGAAAAGCTGTCGGAATTTGTTTTCAATTTCATTCTTTTTCATACTCCTATATCGCGCATGAGTATTTTTTTTTAGCAATGATAGATTATCAGTCCCCAATGGAATTATCCTCGTAAGCAATTTTTTCTTATTAACGAACTTTTATGAAAATGAACCCACATATACTTAGCAGAAGAGTTTTTCCCATCATGACTGGTATTGTTATTAAATCAATAATGAACATTTTGGGATTTCTTATTATATCTAAATAATGATCGTTTTGAGTTCCAAGAGGAATGGAAGGAACTGAAACTTCTTATTCGGACACTAAATGTAAAGCTGCATACATTGGTTAGATATTTAAAATTCTTAAAGCCAAAAATATATACATATTTAAGAAGAAAAACGGTGCAAGGAATGGTGTGCCATTAAAATAATGTACAAGCATGAGAAATGGTTGAAAAAAAAAAAAAAAAACAAACATTTATAGAGTACGATAATTTGTGGAAAGTAGGAAAACAGAAAGAAGCGACACGTTTAAGTCATCATGAGTTCTTCATCATGTTAATGCATCGTTATGTAGCTTTCCACCGTTCCTTCTTACACTCGATTCTTAGTTTTTTTTATTCCATCCGATAGTTCTTAAACTTTTATTTGAAACATTTTCTGCAATTCGTATTGATTCGTAAAAACGTTGAAATATTTTTCACAACTAGTTACATAACCGCCCCTGTAAATCATTTTCCAGATCATCCGAAATTAATTTCGATTATTCTTTTATTCTGACACACCGATTAATCGATTTACTGTGACAAAGTAATCACACAGTCGTGGTGACGTCTATGTGCAATTTTTTTTTTTTGCAAGCACATTCTTGAAGTTCCTGCGTATCAGCCGTCTGCTACTTCTTTTCATTAATACCATTTTTTTTTATCCGCCAATCGTACGTCAATTTATCAAATTCATCGACAGTCTCACTTTAATCTGGCCTCTTGAATCTGCGTAATCTAATCTCAGTAATTCGTGCTTGTTTCCGGGATTCGACATATCCATATGAGCTTTATTACCATCTGTGCTTATGCAATGAAATTGATAAAATATCCGATTACATCCAAACGTTTTAACAGGTCAAATAGACGTTTTACAATCGTGGGGATCGTGTAAAGTTGATTACTTCTGTAAAATCAATAATTGTCAACAGTTTTAATATTTTCAACGGAGTTATTTAATATTTTTGAACTAAAAAATTAAAAAATAAAAGTTCAGCGTAATTTGAATAAAATAAAATAAAATAAAAATAAACAAGTATTTTTCTTCTTTAGCTTTCACTCGCATGGAAACGTGCAAGAATTTGCATCATTCTAACAGTGTCAGCCACGGGAATATTTTCTTCAATCTATTTATGATCCTGGAAACCAGATTTTTTTTTTCCTCCCAGTAAAGAGCCGCGAGGCAGTAGCGTTTCGATGTCTTTAAACATTATCTTTTTACTTGTGAACTATAATAACAAACGATGATACAAAAGAATAAGGAAAAAATCGGCTTCGAATTCTTGGAAATGATTGAATTGGCGAAGATCGTGTGGGACAAAGATAAACAAGGAAAATGGCAAGAAATAATAATTAGATCAATCTGTCTTTTATAACAAGAGTATCAACCGCTTGTGAATTTTTTCGAATAATCGACGCGTCATTTTTTCTCACGATTCACAACTATAACACGATATTCCTTTAGAATATTGAATATCATCGGATTTGCTTGATATAGAACCGCACAAGCTTTGAAACTATAGAATTCTGTCGCAGCCTGTCACCGTTTATAACATTTAGCGATTGACTATTCACTTGCTTGTGTGAATTGTCCAACTCTTCATGAGTCTTATCTTCGTAGTCTGCAAAGTTTCTCATATTATTCCCACACATATTTAGGTCTAATGCATCACGAGCCAATGCTGTTGTTTACATCGTATGTAAAATAATGCAAAAACATTTTTATAAGCTCGCGTAACACTCGCACAAAATATGGTAAATTTTCTTAATCAGTAAGAAAAATGAACGGAATCATTCAAATGTTTCAACCATGATCAGTGTCAAATGATTAATAATCCCAAAAACATATATTTTTCTAATTAAATGAATGTAGCTCACCTGTATTTCCGTTCAAGAGAAGTGCAAATTTCTTAATCGTTCGCATAGCAAATACAGTTTGCCTTTCAAATATGATTTAAAAGAATAAACACAGATCCACTTTTTCAAATTGTTAAAGTGTCTCAACTGATTTAAATATTCCCGGTTCTCAAACTCTAAATGAGAACTTTAATCGCAATATACAGATTGTGTAGGGTGTCTATTGTCTGGTAGCTTTTTATCTCTACTATTGTCATTGTTCTTTATGTTATTGTCTCTTATTTTCTTTCTCATCTTTCCTTTCTCGTGTTCTATTAGTTCCAGGCTTTGCCTTACTGTTTTTTTTTTTTTTTTCAAACTAGTCTCAATGGAGTACCTTTCATGCCCTCGTTTTCTGTTTCCGTAAACTCGTGTTAGTGATAGGGATGATAGTGTACTTGCGTTTTTTATGTTCTCGAGTTATTCTCGTCTGTCTTGTTAAACATATTGCATTCTATATATCCGAGATATAAATGGTTTATTTTGAATGCGTGTACAAGCAGCAATGCAGAAGTATTTCAGTCTAACATAGAATGACTTCTATTAGTCACCGTCTGGTGCATTTCCCATGACATCTCGTCTCTATATCTGCGGTTTTGTTATATTCTGGTGACACTTCATTATCTCTCAGGAACAATTACTTGATAACATCCGCATATTAACGCATGGATGTTCCTTATTGTTATCGATGTCATCAAATGCTCCCAAAACTAACTAAAGGGTTTTTATAATCGTCTTTATAACGGAGTATTAAAGATCAGAGTTTGAAGTCTTTTGTCAGTTGTTTTTGACCTTAAACACACCGCCACCACGCAGAAGATCGTCGACCAATGAATTCAATGGTAATTACAATACCATACAATTATTTAGTACGGGAATATAGTCAAATGTTGACAGTAAGCAACGGTATGACCAACTTTAAACCTATGAACGGCAAAAGAAAGAGATAATCCGTCCCTTTGCCCCGCTCGCGATGATTAGTATCCTTCGATTCGATCATTAAATTGACGGTATTGTCAACCGTCCGTGGATCAATATTGCAGAGTAATCTTCGACTGTTCAGCCTCAGAAATTCGAGAATTATGTTATTACGAAAAAGTACGCCCCACCGTCGAACACGTATCTGTTAAGTGTTGTGTTCTCCAAGGTCGGACAATTGACGATAACATGAAAAATCTATTCGGACTATTTGCCAACCGTCAGCAAAATACCCTCTCGAACTATCAAATTTTGTTGCAAAATATTTAGTTGCCCGTATTCAACTAAATGAACGTTCTTCAAAGATTCATTTCTTATCTCCGCGTCAAAATTGGGGTGTCACTGTTGAACGATTTGAAAAATATTCTAAATAATGTTCCGGAGGTTGAAAGAGCGAACATTTTTTCAAATGTCGACATACGAATGATATGTACGAATGAATTTTTTGAGTTTCATGGATACTAATATTTAGTACCGTTCAGTAAAGTTATTATCCTGCTATACAGAGGATCGTAAGTTTCATAATACCTCGTTATTAATCACAAAGGTCAATAGAGAGAGAGGAGCTCTCATAGAAATGTTCTAAACGAGACTGAAAGCAACGTTCACGTGATTGCGGAAAAGGGTTGCTTTGAAATTACCATAAGTTACTCAGCAACCAACCTGAACAGTTGTGGGTGCGCTTATGAAATTAAAGCAGACTATTCGATGGTTTTCGAGAGTGATATGGGTGGTGAAGTGATTTGAGTGTGAACAATGGGTGGGCTTGATGTGCAACGATTTTTGATGAAAGTTTGAAGATCGATTTTGTTTGAGAACGGAGTTAGAACGGAAATGACGGTAATGGGCTTCCTAGATTCGACTTTTTTTTCACCATTTTCCTACTCGTGGCAAAACAGTTTCGGGATAATTTTGCAACGAAAAGGTGAATTCGATTTTTCAAAGTATTTACCTTTGAAGATTCGAGGGCTGCTAACTTCAGCTTCGTAAAAAATTCCTCCACTCATTTACAAAATGACCCTAAAGTTCGTAATGCATTTTTCATTGTGTGCTCATTTTACTCACACGAATGAAGAAGTACTGCTCAGCGAGAAAAAGTTCGAGCTTCTTCTTTTGTTCGCTAGAAAACTAGCTCTCTTGTCTCTTTTATAACATTATTATTATAACGTTCCGGAGCGTAAAGCCTCCGAGCTAGTGCTTGAACCTTTGCTGTTTATACCCTCTGCGTTTGAGCAACCGCAATACACCAACGGATTTCAAGTATCATTTTTCTTCTTTTGCCTTCTTCATGCTAAAAAAAACTCTAAAAGTTGTTCACGTGCATGCATAGGTAAAGTAAAAAAGCCATGCATGTCAATTGAGTTTCAAAAACATGCGAAGGCGTACAACATGGTTACTTTCTTTTTACCGCATTTGGCAGTACAACAACTATGCGCTTTGAATGTCTACTCCCTATCAGACAGTAGATCCGTTGCATGTGTATTTCGAAGTAGAGATCATGCGAGATCAGTTTTTATTGAGTTAATAAATAAAAAAACGAAAGTTTTTGTATGGTCCATTTAAAGAGTACTAATATTTCGTACTCCAAGTCATAAAAAAATATGGTAGAAATCACAGTTTATTACCGCGATTAAATTATTAATCGCTAATGTTAATTAAATTAACATCGAACGATGGCGTAACGAGTCTCGAACAATTGTGAACTTCGTATGTTTCGAAGAGGACGTTCATAAAGCATGGAATTTATTATGGCTTGAAGAGGTTAAAATCTATAAGGTAAGAATGTGAGAAGGTTCAGGCAAAATTAGGAACAAGTTCATTCCATTTGTAAACACGAGATCATTTCTTCGTCAAGCAAAAACTCCTTTTTATCTGAACGAACTTTTTGCATACATTTTTGTCATATGGAATATAATAAAAAATAATAAATCATTTGTCAGCTACAGCTATAAATTTCTGCGTAACTTCCAATCGTACTCGTTTCTTCATTCAGCTTTTAAAATTGAGTATTTCTAGCGATGTATGCAAATGTTTGCGTGTATTCCTGATAGAATTACGAGGCAATTATTCTTTTCATTTCGTTACTTTTATCAAGGGTGCTACCGATTAATAATTGACGATAATTGAAGTGTTCGAGCTCTTCTCTGTATCTCTCGTTCTTCCAAACGGTACTTATTTTGTTGTTCACTGAACCAAAAATCATCCGAATTTTCTCGACATGGTATTGGTACGTGCAGACATGGAGATGTATGCACATTTTTTTCTATATGTATACTTTGAGATTTACTGTGATTAGAATTGAATTGAACGTGATTGTTCGATTGTCCAACGAAACCGCTCCAATGGACACACACGTGGATATATGTATCACGATGGCTATACGCGATGGCATTATCCGATAGAACGTTAACATACGAAGCCTAATCCGTTTTATCTTTGACAAGGCTCCGTCGCGGCTTTCATCGTTGGTTTTATCATCCCACATATCCTTTTAAACTGGGTTTGACTTTTTCAAACGTGCGCGTGTATCTGGTCAAGTTTATGTATGCGTGGGTGTATTTCGAACGATGCTTTAACACGTTAGATGCACCGAGTTTGTATAACTTTCGCATGGACAAGGGTTCATTTTTCATGGTGAGAAAACTTGACTCTTCTTCGTACTATTTCCCTCGTACATTTACCGTATCTGACTTTTTATGATAAGGAAATACAATTTTCTACTGAACCCCGGATCTGCGGCGTTATTTTTCCCACCTGATTCTGCTCGGATAAAATACAGGGATTTTGCCCCGATATGTAGTATTTGCATCAGATCGAACATTACTTGTTGCACTTTATTTGTAGCCATGGAGGGACGGACATTTTTAAAATTATTCCGTGGATGTTGCGATAGAACCTTTTCACGTTTCACAATGAATTCACAATGAAAAAAATCCGGCAAATTCTTGTGCCAAGAAACACAATTTATTGTGTTTCTTGGCAATTAATATTTCGGCGCCGGATTTTTTTTCTTTTCAATGATTCAAAACTCTCCAGTTTCCTGGAATAGCGATCTTTGGAAGAAAAAATGATGTAAAGCGTGTTGAAAAATATAAAATTCCTGGTGGAAACGAGTTTCCTGCATAACAAATTTCATTTTCGAAATAGAGATCACTACTTTTTTGCATTTCGTTACAAACTATGAATGGCATCGCTATTCCCTTGAATCCTGTTGATATTACACGATCTCCGATAAGCAACAAAGTATGAATATTTCAGTCCTCTTAAGATGGAGAAAGGAAATGATGAATTATGGAAGCTTTGCGCAAATAATTCACGTACAGGAAGTTCGGCGATTAAGAAACAAACCAGAAACTCAGGAATCGGTTATAATGACCAGCTGATTATTCAAGATTTTTTTTTTCCATCCGTTAAATCTCTACCGAAGCTGTAACACGGATCGAAAAATAAAATCGATTGACTTTTTGCATCTTAATTTCTTTCGTTATAATATCGCTGGATTAGTGCTTAAATAATTGAGACCGAAGTCTTGTATTTTATGCAAAATTTTACGTTACAAACCCCTGAAAACAAACCTTGGAACAAAAAGGTCAAATACGCGAGAGGAGACTTGTGATCATGCTCTTTAAATTCCTTGGAGCGTAGGTCATGTTAAAGTGTCTACGTCCATTGTTTGACGAGGTTGAAACTTAGAACACGTAGTACAAGATACATACGAGCTCGACTATAAAACTCAAAACTCTGTGAACTGTTCATTCGTTTCTATTTCTTTGAAGTGGCTGACAATAGACACATGGATGCTGTTCACATATCTCATTCCTACATTTTGAGAACTCTATATTTGTACGTTTACAAAGAACATTGTGACGCATAAACCTTAAATGCGAGAGCTGGAGACAGTCTTTTTGTGTAAGAAACAAAAATATGCATTGAAATTACTCTTTATAATTAGTTTATGTCAAATAATCGATGACATTAAAATAACTGAGAACTACCAAAATGTATACAGAGAAAATAAATGTGCCAGGAAACAAAATAAATATGAAAATAACTTTTATGAAGTAAAACAATATTCTATTTGAATGTAAAATGACAAAAGTGCGCAATAGGTGTCTCTTTTGTCTAAATGATTTTTATTCCTTCCCTAAAAAAATAACGGATTGTCCAGAAAAAACTAAACGGAAGGGACGTCTAGGTTTTATCTTATCACGTGAAATGGCTTTTCTAAAAGCTTGCAAATCGAATGTGTGTTTTCATAAAAGCTTCGTTTATTGATTTACCGTTCGGTGGTTAGCGTGGATAAGGTAAAAAGTCAATAGGCTCTGTATTCTGAAGGAGGCCCCTATGTGCTTCGAGATTCATTTGTTTCAAAAGTCTGATCATTAAAGAGCTGGTCTGAGAAATTATTACGTTGTGCCTTGGAATTTAAAAGGTTGTGGAGAGATAATTTAGAATTGATTTATTTATTTTAGTACGTCGAAAATCAAGGAAAATGATTTAATCAAATTAATTAAAAACCTCGGAAAATATAAAATCCATGGGGAATGGAAATTGCCAATAAATTTTTACACACGCCGTTGTTTTACTACTCATGGAACTTGCTTTTGTCCAATATTAAACATTGGAAAGTTAAAGATAATTATAACTCGTTTTTACACGATGTGAGTTGCGTTAGAAAATCAAATCATCGTATTCACGGCAGTATCAATTAGATTTTCAAACAACCAAACCACAAAACATATGAAAATTCAAAAGTCAGTGGTTGACATTAAAACAAAACTCTATTATTAAAAAAAAAAATACTCCAAAATATTAATTTTTATCGTATTTCGTAATACATTCTTATAACACTTTATTTTCGATTTGCAGATCAAGTTTGCTGATTCAACATTGAGAACCTCCAGTACAGTAGTAGGTAAGTACCGTTTGTGTGGGTTTAAAATTTCAAGCCGATTATTCCTTTCATTTTAATTCTATTTCTCCATCTCACTCTATTTTCTTTTTTCCCTCTGACTTTGTGGATTGCATACTGGGTCAAAAATGATTTGATCGCGTGTGAGTCGTGCAACGCACGAGCTACGAGCTCTTTCTCGCCCGCTCTCTATCGCAGTTCTCGTATTTTTTTTTAACAAAAGAGAATCGATTTTCTCAAGGACTCTTTGGTGTTTGTTAGCTCACTGTCATTTTTTCAATGCACCCTGCAGTACGCAGGGTTCTTATCGCCGTTCTTTGTATTTCTTTGCGTTTTCTCGAGTCTTTTTTTCCCCCCTACTCGTTCTTTGATACTCATTCATTAGCTCCATGATGATCAAAACAGTGTTATGTATAACGAGGAAGTGTCAAGATCGCAATCACTCGACGAAAGTTCTTTTCCATTCAATACTCGTGTCTGGCAATGTTGACGCAACTAAAGAGGTAACAGTGCATCATGAAAAAATTATCGCCCCGATGTCACTCATTAAAAAGCAAGACTACTTCTGTCCATTAAAATGAGGGTCGAAAAATTTTCCCTTTCCTAGTAAAATTTTTCTTTACTATAAAATCATCATTTAAAAAAAAACACATACACACCAATACTATTTATGTACAAACCTCATGAGAGTATAAAAAATGGAGAATTAATTTTTAAGGTTCATCCAACTTCTATGCGATAAACAAAAGCACATGAAAACGGAGCTTGACGATAATTATATTCAAGATTGCTGCCCTTCGCTTTCCGATCGTATCCGCAACATTGTTTAAACGGAAATGATACTGATGTACAGATTCACATGAACTAGTTAAGGGGGGCGAAATGGATGAGCGTTCTTGAATTAGATTTCTGTTTGCTCATGTACCGTTGAAGAGCTCTTTCATCTGTGTTAGACGAGAGATGATCCATCTCTTAATACATTGTGTATTCTCAAACAATACCTCTTGAACTTCAAGAAGATTCCATTACCAGTGAATCTCTTCACCTGTGAACTTTCCAGGGTACGGTTTAGCCTCGGTTTTCCCCTCTGCGTTGAAAAAACAATTCTAAGATTGGGAAATAATCGTGTCCCGATAGCATCCCAAAACGAAAAATTCGCACATTATCGGTAGGTCAGAGTTAAGGAGGGGATTCTGAATTGTAACACTCAAGAACATCAATTTTAGCAAGTTTTTTTTCGTGCCCCGAATTGATTCAAGTTTTTTTTTTTTCAATTTCGTGTGGATTGTTGATTATATTGATATTACAAAATATTACGAGACAAAAAACGACCATTGAGTTTTAATTTTTTGAATAAAATTCTCGTTTATGTGAACTTCCATTGATTTTCAAACGTCATAAATGGAATAAACTGCGAGCCATCGGTAAAAAAGTTACGATGTTCGCAAGAAACTTGCTTTTCAATAGTTTAAATGCCGTCAAGTTCAATTCTCAAAATATTGAAGATTTGTTTTATTGAAGCCTACAAAAGAATCGCAGTTAATTGCGATTCAAGATTATTCATTGTCAGGTCGATGTTTCGCGACTTTTTTTCGAATCAACACAAATATCAAACGTTTGTGTGAACCAAATGCAGCTTCAGGCTTTTCACGGCTTCAAAGCCGAGCTCGGTAACAAACGAAAAAAATGACCGAGGCTAGATTTACTTTTTGCCACGGACAGTGGGATCATGAATTCATACTAACAGACCCGAGATGCAAGATACGAAAAAAAGGTAACGAAAGGAGAAAATAACACGAAGAGCTAACAATAGAAGAAGAGATTGAAACGCGTCTTCTGGGTCCAGCACTAAAAAATATATGATGTTCTACATAATGTATAAAGAATGGGTGAACACCTCGGGACGTCAGAACAATGTTAAAAAAAAAAAAAAAAAGAATGTAGTGGGAAGAATCGTGTCACCGATACTTTTCTTTCCACCCTTTTTTACTTTTTTAGGTCTACTCTGAAGTGTTATTTTTTCTTGAAACGAAATCTTGTTTCGTGAAATATCTGAGCGCGATAAAAAAAAAGCTACGGATGTTCCGTAGTGTCCGGTTGGGAAAGGTTTATGAAAGTTACAGAGAATTACGAGTAAAATCGATAAAATAAATACGCACACACATATACACGCATATTTTTTGTTGGCCATTGGCCGCGCACGTATTGTTCTGGACCACAAGTGTTCTCGCGGACGCGCGGATGAGGGGAAACACTTTATCGACGAAGCATTACAGGATGGACGGTTTTGATTACATGTTATGTGTGAGCATTGATATATAAGACATTCCGCGACAAACCAGTCATTCCTTGACCAGAATTTTTTCTTGTAAAAAATTTCATGTTTTATGAATTCTACGTAAAAAAAATTTCTGGCTCGTAGCCTTTTTCTAAAACATGAGTATCGGATTAAAATCTAAGGTTTTGTAAATATTGTAGGATAAAATAATAATATCGGTATTGTTTTTCATGTTTTAACTAAGAATATTCTAAAAAAATTCAAAACTTGGATTATTATTATTTTTTTCCAATTTCTTTTTTTTGTCTAGAAATACTGGGATTTTTTCAATGCTCTGTCATGAGTAAACCAATAAATATCAATGATTAATAATTATTTGTAGAAATCACAAGTTCCGGTTTTTCTATGATGTTTGAAAATGTGTTGTGAGAGATCGTAACTTGAAAAAAAGTTGAATAGAACAGTATTGGGAAAATTATTTGGCTTAAAGCTCAAAAAAAAATTCGTGTCAATCAATTCCAACATTTTTCACGTGCGTTTTCATTCATAATTTGTTAAACGATAAAATGATTCGTGGAAAAATAATAATTCCGAATTGAATAAGTAGAAAAGAAGTTGTTATATTGGTCATGCTGGGTTCATGGATTGACTAGTTTGGCGTGGAATACCCCATTTACATGTTCGTGTAGAAGAAATGGAAACGATAAACGGTTCGTCGTTCATTGTTCAGAACAAGAGGAAAAAATGTTGAGAAATCGTGGACAGATATATATTTCTGTATGGGAAAGGAAGACCAATAAATTGATTTTTTCAATCAACAATTTTCAATTTAGATCTTTAAATTTTGGTTGTACAGAAAATGCTTTCATATTCCTGTCGAATCGAAACGTGGTGTCATGGAAAATTGAATTTTTAAATAACCTCATTTCTCGAATATATCTGCCTTCAAAAATTATTACTATTCCGGAATATGATCACATTCAAATATATCTTTATTCTCAAACAAACATTTGCATTTTTAGACATCTGTGATCATAAATGTGGTTAAAAAACTTTCATTCAAATACACCTTTAGCCATTAACTCGTGTGTGCAAGACATCTGTTGTCATGAATATCTTTCCTCAAAAATATCTGTTATCATGTGGAACATTTTATGAGCGTCTAATATATTTATTTATGCTTTAATTATCGATTGTTTTACAAGATCACAGTGTTTTGGAGGAGAGATATTTATCATAACAGATTTTGAAAAATAGAAATGTTTGTGATGATAAGAGTTTGAGAATGAAGACACTTCATATTGAAAATATTTGAAAACACTGATTAAGTTATTAAAAAATCATGATATTCATCAAAACAGATGTTTTGGGATGAAAATATTCGTCAAGCAGTTAATTAAAAATACAAAAATTAAGAATACATCTGGTATCATTTGTATCATATCATTTTTTCCAGTTTTTTCTTGAGTTCAATTTTAATGAGTTTGCTTTGACATAGTTGGTAAGATCATTAATCACTTTTGTTCCTGTAAGTTATTTTCTTAATAAAAAATCATCCCGCTAAATGAATATTGAACGACGGTGATAACTTATCGATTTTTATTTCAAGTATAAAACGAAGACAGCACGTCAGAAAAAAGTAAAATGGTTTCAAAAAGTAAAGCGAAATGGTTCGAATCATGTATTGAATCGAAGTGGACGGTACTCTGCTTTGCTTTGAGTGATATTTTGGGGATCGATGGAATTGGATTCTTTCCGAACCCAGAAGCAAATAAAATAAATGTGGATTCCATTGAGTGGGCATAAGCTCAGGTCACCCATATTCGTCGCTGCTTCGATTTTCGTCGTTGACATCATCGTCAGAACATTCCTCGACGGGACACCATGTAGGGCTCACAAATTTTTGCGTATAAGTTACGTTGTAACGAAATCCGGTGTTGAAGTTACCAACAACTTTGCAATCCATGTCGGACGAATTTTTCAAAAGGGTCAACGGTGGACCATTTTCGCCGTTAGGGGGATAAATAAAAATCTTCTTTAGATTCGTTTTCTTCGATGTACCGCACGGTCTAATAATTTTAGGCGATATGTTATCAGTGTTGTTACGTCGAAGTTTCGCTTGCGCACTTGTACCAACGCAAGCGTCCCAACATTCGTGACAAGGTATTTCGAAGTCCCCATTTTCACGATCTATTTCTTCACACTCACAACTTTCCGTCGCGATCTTAATATCTCGTTTTGTTTTTTCATTCAATAATATCGAAGACTCGACTTCACGATCTATAGCCTTGAGTTTCTCGCAAAAAGATCTAAGATGTTCGACCACATCGGCTTTATTGTGCATTTCGCTCGATGTTTTTCGTTCGTTGAACTTTTCTGCAGGCGCGCGACTACATGGTATAAAAGCGTCATTGATCACTGGACGACTTGATCGATGACGAGTTGTTTTAATTCTCCGATAACGACCGTCATCTCTGTGACAAGCGGCTGGAGCTTCCGGTTGCCATTTCAATGTCGTTTCTTCCATCACAGGTTCCTCGTCACAAGCACACAAAACCTCATCGCAGTTACCTTCTCGCGAAATTTCATCGAGATTATCGTCATCCTTCTTTACAGTTTTAACCTCGAAAGAAAATTCTTTTCCCGAAGGGTACTGTCGAGTTATACGCTTCCTCATTCCCCCTTTCGCATTTGCCGTTTCTGCTTCTCGCTGCATGTCCTTCAAACGTGACGACAAAGTCTTGTACTCGTTGGCAACCCGACTCAAGTGTTCGCCATATTTCGTCCAATGATCGGGTGGCTGTACTTCTGGGCAGAGATCTACGAGATTTAGACTCCCATTGCAACGTGATTGTTCTTGGGATTTGTGGATTTTTCTACCCTGGAACTTGGGCTCTTCGTACGGACAGAGACAAATCGTCGAGTCATCGTTGATGCTTGGGCACGAAGGATTTTTGCAATGTGCAAAAGTGTCCTTGCAACAATTTATTTCCAAATTCTCTTCCTCGTTACTCTCTGACTCGTAATCATCCTGACAAATTTCTTCTTCGTAACCGATTCTTGATAACATGGACTTTCCCTTGTTTTGTTCACACATCTCATCGGTTATCGTAGAAGCTTCTCTCTTCCGGCAATCTGGGTGAAATTGTCGTTCTGATCCCTTCAAACAATTTGTCGTATCGCTGATTTTTCGATATCCCTCCGGGGCACACGGCGCTTTGCATTCAGGAATTACAATATTTCCATTCCAACATGGATAAAGACTTTCCGGACATCTGCAGTCCACGGCACATCCTCGTTCGCTTTCCAATTGGTTTCCAAAGCAACAACAATTCATAGCGTCTCTCATTTCCGGTGTATCGAAAAATTGACACAACTTTTCATGATTTCTCGTCATCTCTCTGCTTCGATTGAATCCATCATCTCGAGTTGTGTTCCTCGACAATGTCTTTTTCCTTATCCTCATCTCATCACCCTTTTTTATTCCTCTTTTAGGCCGATTTCTCATTCGCCGAAAATACTGCACATTGTCGCTGGAGTTGTCAATTTCGCTGCCACCCGATTCCTGGCAACCCCTTCGGCATTCTTTTTCGTCCTTTAACCTGGATTTCTGGAACATGTATTTATTATTCACGTCAAAAGTACGAGTCTTCGATTTTTTACTCGACACTCGTCTTGTTACTTTCGCCGACGTTTCGTGTTCAGCAGTACGCAAACGTTCATGATTGGATCTTTGTTCCAGGCAAGGAACACAGTACCTGAGCCTCGTTTGAGTCAGTTTTGGTACAGGGTTTAATGTCTTCTCATAAGATTTCGTTAAATTTTTAACTCTCCTCGAATTATCCAAACATCCACGAGATTCCCCACCTCGTATTCTTTCTTCAGCATCTGCACAGAATCCCGATGTTTTCCTCAATGGTTTCGTTCGATTAACGGAACTTTCTGATGAGCCACAATCGAATTCATCGTCTTTAATAATAATTGTGTAATCTTCGTCGCAGTCACACATTTTTTCATCACTTGAATTTTTACTAGTTGATAATTTTTCCGATAGATTATCATCCATCGACTCCTGAGAATATCTCGCAAATATGACCTTTGTACTCTTTCTTGACGGCCAACGTGTACTTCTCATATTTTCACATTGTTCTTCACCGACGAACGAGGGAAGCGCCTCGTGGGAACAACTCTTGATGATTTCAAGACTCGTCACCTCAGTAACCCCATCCCTTTTTTTGACGTTTCTTCGAGAATAGCGCCTCTCAGTTTTTCTTGGTCTCACCTTGTAGTTCCGTGTGCCATTGAGTCTCGTTTTCGAACAATCCTTCGTTTTGAACCCTCTCGGCATTGTTCCGGAGAATTCTCTCGCTCCCACACTTTTGCTTCGATACTTTGACGAACGTTCGATTTTTCTTCCATCATTGTGAGAAGAGGAAAATAAGGGACAGGTGCATTCCAGCGACGACGAACGTTTGGCTAATTTTTTCTCTGCTTTTCTAAATGATTTAACTATTTTTTTCTCGTATCTTGGACGATTCGAAAATGTTTGACGACTCCTCATAATAGGACCCCCAACCCTGGCACAATCTCCTTCATTCTTTCTGTCACGTGTCGATAGCTTCGAAGCTCTTCTGCGTTCCTTTGACGTTTGTGTGAATTTTTTACCTGACGAATCCTCGAATTCCGACGACGAACAACTACGATACTCGTCGTAATCACTGGTCTGTACAGTTTTCTTGTACTTCTTAGGCTCGGTTCTCCAATAATTGTTGTTACCACTTTGCAACCCTTTTCTATAATACGACGGACAATTGATAGTGTCCCGTGTCTCATGGTTTCTTGCCATTTCCACATCACGACTTTACTCAACTTTTTTCAATTCTCCCCCGGCGAACATTACTTCACAAACAAACAGTATTCTCGACGCGGTTCACTCGTAACCGTGAACTATTTCGAATTTTGACATTAATAATTCAAGTTTTTCTATCGAATCTCGAAAAAAGTAAAAGACAGGCACGTAACGTAATCAAGATTCTAAACTTCTTGATTACTTGTTTAACCTATTGTGTCAATGGTGATTAAAAAATTATGCGGAATAAGAAGTGTCAACATTTTTACGACTATATCGATTCGAGCAACCTAAGTTGCTTCAGGTTGCACATTTGGGGCTAAGGTCCATTTATAAAGTTGTCAAACTTCAAACGGAAGTCGAAAAAGTGACTTTTTACCATTTATGTTAATATTCTTTGACTTTGGAATAACTAATGGCGCTGAATACGAATATTTTCAATTTTGAAATGAATTTTAGAACGAGAAAAGTTGTTTGCCCCACAAAAAACATGTAACGCCCGTATTTTCTTTTCCAAAACCTCCAAATTGATCCCTGTCACGCCTGCAAAATTAAGATGACTTGATAAAAAGTTCTACAACGAACTCGATAAATTTTCAAGCGACATGAAACGTCGAGATATAACGAAGTTTGAAGCTTTGCTCAGTGCCAATATGGGCTACTCTCCCGCTCATGTGAGCTGGAGTTATTGGAGCGGGATCAAAGTTTATCGCTCAAATCCCATTCGAAACTTTAAAAGTGTCTCATTTATACAATTTTTATGACTGTCATCTTTCCAGAAGCATAAAGGCGTTAAAAACGTTGAAAATAAGAAATAGTTTATTTCTCTTAGGGGTTAACCATCATTTCAGAAACATTATTTATGCGAATGAAAAATAGATCAAGAAAGAGACGTGGAATTTAAAAAATGTCGAAGGCTTTGGTGATCCTCTTGCGCTTCAGAATACTTGCTCTCCGTCTGATCGGAGAACCCTCGATATTTTGAGAGAAACAGCAATAACCACGTGTACATGCCAGTCTGTATGAGAAAAAAAAACGATTCATTGAGCAATATATTCAAACCGAAGAAGAATGAATAATGCAACTCGCTTGATTTTTTTTCATGACACAATTAACTGTTTAAAAAAAAACCTTTACCCATATTTATTGAATGAGCAATCAATTTAAGTTTTTGTTTAGCAATTCTTCTTGTAATTCATCAGTTGTTGATTTTTAGAAATTGTACTATTAAACATACTTTTTCGAATGAAATCAAACATAGGGATTGTGGAGATAAAGTCTTCGAATTATAGAATATTTGGCTCGATAAATAAAGAAGGAGAGTAGTTGATTATTTGTTCGTACTGAGGTGCGTCCGTCTGGCCATAATCGAAGGCCGTTTTAAGGTTCGATATTATCGGAAATCGCCACATGACTGAGCGATCTTCCGACGTTCCGGAAATATCCTCGTTGCAGGTGAAACCAACCCATGGACCCATTGTGATTATTACGATTACGAGAAATAGACTCTGTATCGCTATTGGCCAATGATAGTGCAAAACATCCCTCCAATATTCACTGATGGTTCGATGAACCGACTCCAATTGAAATATTAACGAGCCATTGAGATCACTGATTAAAAATACTTAAATACTTAATAATATCGTTTTATACCTTGAGACTCTTCTGACTCACAGAGTCTTGGAAGGTTTTAAGACGATCCACACGAAAAAATGATTCTCCGCAATCGATCTCTGTGTGGTCAGTTTTTATAAATAAATCCGAATCTGCACTGGGCACAAGAATTAATTTGCTTGGTCCGTAAGCGTTCCTGTAAAATGAAGTACATTACGGGGGCTGTCGAGTAATTTAATACATTTTTGACAACGTGAATACAACTTGCAGAATAATCTAACAATTTCAGTTGCCGCATTTTAAAGGGATGGCAAAACACATAAACTTTCGGGAAAAATGTCTGATACGAAGCTTTGAGCTTGATAAATAACCACCTTTTCTCATTTAATGCACAGAGCTTCGTTATATGTTTATCTGTAGTGGAGGAAAAAAAAAGAAAAAAATATGTAAAAAAGTTTTAAAGTTATTGCATGAAATTTCACTTTTTCAACTGTTCCCCATAAGAACCCGTGTAAAACTGTGCAATCTTTGACTCCCAATATTTTGAATATGAGAAAGTGAATCCTTTTTAAATCGTGAACGTAGTTCCGTAGTAGTGAACCTGAATGTGTCTTCAAAATTTTTTAAATTCTGTTGGAAAACGTTTTGGAGACAGTTGTACCTTGAACGAATGGTAGAGATTTATTTTTCTTCGCTTTGTAAAATTTTTAAAGTTCCTGTCACGTGAAGTGTCAAATTTTTGAATAGGTAAATTCATAAACAAGCGTGCCCAAGACAATAATTAAGTCACAATATTTATAATTACTTTAAATCTTCTTTCCAATCTGACGTAGAGTCATGTCCCGAACTAAGCTCATTGCACCCTTCGCCATTGCCTTCACCTGAATATGTCACGAGTCTCACCATATTTTCATAACCAAAGGAGAATCTCGAAGCACGTACACATTGAATTTAGCTTTTTTTTTTATAATATAGTGTATTTTCGTTATTTTCAATAATGAGCAATGTGCATTCTGCTGAGTGATACGAGTTTTATGAATTTTTATCCGAATTTAAGTATTTTTTCCTTTTTTTATGATATTTAATTTGACATCTGATCATAATGGAGACATTTTACAGAATGTCATTTTTTGAAGAATATCAAGAAAAATAAATGAAACACGTAACATTAAATTGTAATAATTAAATGAAAAAGTCCCGCATGAAAATATTATACCCAAAGATTTCAGCAGCATTAATATTATTAATTTAATTCTGTTTTTTTTTTGTTTGATGGTCGAATTTTTTGTTGAAAATATCATAAAGTCCTAAATGACCTCGATAAGAAATGATAACAATTCATAATAATAATAATCAATAACCCGGTTGACCGTGTCGATCATTTCATAATGTTTAAGGTTTGTGGTGTAACAGACGAGGTGTTTTATTCTGTCAATATTGAATGAAGCTCGTTCAGCACATCTTAGATGATCAATAAATGAAGCAAACAAAAGCAAAATGTCAGAATGGCTGCTATATTTAATCCTGCGTAAAGACTACCCTGCGTTTCTCCCGCGTCGAGTGTCGAACAACAGCACAGACGTGACAGAAAGTTTGTTATAAAAGGTGAGGGTCACAGGGTTGCAACAAACGGTCTGCAAATCCGTTCGAGAGGATTTTTTATTAAAACGGAATCAATCGCGTTATCCACTTGATACGGCGACGGTTCACTTGTTCCAATATTTTTATTTTGTCACAGTTTCAAATGTTATTGACAGTGGATGAGATTTCAATTTTTTCCAATAGGTTACAAAACATTGTCGCCACGTTATTTACACATTCACCAATATATCGACTCGATTCAAAAGTCTATTCCTTTCTTTGTACTTATCAATATTAACATTAAACGATTCTCTTCAATACCGTTACAGAAAAGGATCCAAAATATACTCGGTTCTATGCATGCTTTTGTTACTTTCGGAGGTTTTTTTTAAAGGATTCTAAAAATATTCCGTTCTATATGTAATTTCCAACGCTTTCGTTATACCATAAATTGCGAATTCCGATGGCAAACATAGTTTGAGAACGGTGGGTTTATAAATTGGTCAATCTAATCAGATTTTGTGTTACAATCACTCAATGCATAAATGAGCAGCGAGTGTGGTACACAGTTTCATAGAACCCTTACAATTTATGGATTTGAATTTAATGTCGAGAATGACTTTATAGAAGGATATGCCACGAGCCCACGCAATTGATTGTAAAATTGAGGCAATCATCGTAAAACCGTGAAATTACGATTTGCATATTATTTTTCATGGTTTTGTACTCAATTGGGGAAAATTCGAAGGGATATAATATTTGCAAAGTAAAATTAACTTTTACGTAACTTTCGAGAGGTTCAGACAATAAACTGGGCCATGAAGATCATTTGTCAGTTTGAAAAAGGCAATTAACAGTTACACAACGAGTCAACAAGAAAAAGTTTCTGGAAATCAGAGAGAAAAGGGCGCGAGGGGTGGTTAACCACGAAAATTGAAATTTGCATAAAGATTCAATTGTACAAAGTTTCAGTGATTTGAAAAGTTTAAGCGTTGTCTAGTCGTTGGGACAATCGGATCTTCATCCAGCACGAGCTGCGTAGCCACGTAAATGCGACATGTGGTGGAACGAAATAAGCCGTGACGAACAACGTTCACACTATTTACTTGGCAAAGTTGTTGGCTTGCGAAGTAGTGGGTAGCAATGTTGACGAGAGTGACAAAAGAGGGTTGCCTTGATTCAAAACAATGGAATTTCAGGCGAGCCTCTCATTGCTATTCAATATGCATGGTTAACTTGGTTTCACTCGTGATTTCAACGGTCCGGTGTTTATACAACCCCTATCTCGCGTGTATATACGTCGTGTTATCGAGTATCAAACAACAATGCTGGAGTTGAACGTTTGCCACGAGCGTTTGAATTGTCTTTCTCGCATTATGCTTTTTACCATCCTTTCGTTCATGAAAAACAAAACGTAGCTCATTTTCAACAATTTGCATTAAAAGTAGAGAAATCATTATTACGCCTATTATAGTCGCGATAGGGGCAAAGATCACTCCCGCTATTTATTCTGCCACACGATATAGACGAGGTAGACCGAGTGTTCAAAAAGGCCGGTTAATCAAATTGCTATTATGATTACCGGCATAATCAAAATACTCTGAAACGGTGGCATAATTCGTAAAGAAAAATTCAGGCGTGTCGAACAGATATATTTTCTGTTTACTATGAGAACTAACGGCGTCCACATCCATTTTTGATGATGAGTTTTATTTCAAAAAGAGTATAGGCGCAGAAATCTTGATCGAAACGGTCGTAACCGAAGATATGAATTTCTATATGAAATAGTCAGTTGTGTTGATACCATCGTTTCGCGAAAAACAACCGGAGGCAGTATTGTTTATTAGCACGAGAGAGTTGATAAGACTGAAAAGAAACAAATGTATCTGACGTTTTTCTCTTCGGTCGGTGGTGCTTTCCATTCAGCCGTATTGTTTCTATCGGTAGTGAAAGAAAACTACATAAGTACACTTCTGGTTTGCTACGACGCACCGCAGGTGCACAGTTTCTCATGTAACCGCTTCACTTCAAGGGACAAAGTGAAATACAGATTGAGGGAATGGTCAAAATAGATCCGACCGTTTTGCAGACGTGCGAATGTCCTTGCGATATTCTTTCATTCCACGGATATCGGTTCTCGAGTAAACAACTGAAAATTAAAGAAATGTGCACTGTTTATCGCGAATGTTATAAAAGAACAAAGGCACCGGGAAAATTCGACAACACCTGCGTCTATTGAATTAGCTTACGTAACCATAAACTTGAGCAATAATCGGTAGTACACGGGGACTAACAGGAGGGTTTAAATTTTGCAAACAATGTTCATCTTTCGTTGACTGCACTTGAACCCTTTGACAAAAGAATTTAACCATTTTACAATTGCATGACACCAGCCACGCGGTCGCACCATGAAGATCGATTTTCTTTGGTGAAACGTCTAGGACTGATTCGCAGACATTGAATTCGTTTTTGTTTGGTTCTTTCCATTGAAATTAATTCATCAATAAATCAGAAACATCTGACCATCATCCTTGGAGTAAAACCTTTATCAGGATTAATCCGTTTCAAAGCGTAACGAAAAAGCGTCACGAGTTGATAGTAAAAAAAATATATATATATTCCATCAGAATTTAATCCTAGGACCTAGTTATCACCACGCGGATGATTATCGCTACTCAAGCACTCACGGATCAAAACACTTTTCCCAGTATCTACTGCAGGTTTTCTGATGAGTTTTGTATTCAAAGCAGAGAAAAAAATTCAGCGGTTGGAGATGTGCCACAATGCAAAACGGCGAGCGTTCGTTTTTTATAGAAACTCCACAAAATGTCATATCAATCCTGATGAATTTTCTTATAAGATTACTCCGATTATGAGAAATTGCTAAATAATTTGGTCCTCGTTTTGCTTTTTTTTTTTGCATAAAAGAAACGCAGACATTACACATGATATACGAACGAAAGAACATGAACTTTGTAGCGGGAGCTATATCTATCCTCCGTCGAAAGACGGACTTTTCACCTCTAGATCTTCGCTGTCGGTTAATCGACCGCGTTTTTACTGATATCAGGTCGCCTTTTTCTCTTCCTGGTTTCCTTGACTGTGCTAACATTTAACATTCTTGCTCTTCTTTCCATTTTTACCCCCTCTCCTCCTCCTCCCTCTGTTTTCCTGCTTGAATTCACGTTAGTCGTACTTTTCGTTTGCAAGTGCATGTTCTCCCGACATTCTCACTTCGATGAGAATGGAAGGAGAAAAAACGATAATACCAAATGACAAAGGGATCCCCGTTGGTAGTATAAGAGTAAAGCAACTGGTCCAATTTACATTGGTGCCGGCAGCATTGGAGGGAGCGAGGAAGGGACTGTTTTATATCGACTATTCATTGTGTGCTTTATATTCTATTGTTTATATTACTTCCTATCGCGGGAAAAAAATTTTAATGGACAGTCGTTGGGTTAGTTCCAATGCTGTACACTGCGATTAATTTCTTCAACCCTTCAAACCCAAGCCGTGGTTCGAAAAGTTTTGCGAAAATATAGTTGCTTTTCAATTACGATGTTTACTTCTTTTCGTTCACAGTGATCTTTTCGACGTTTTCAATTCTCGCATTATCCCTTTGATTTCATGTAAAACAGTGCTTGTAGATTGTTCTGTAGTTGTGCGAAAGAAAACAATTATCCCATTGAACATGCGTCCTGAGTTGGGTATTTTCCTTTATATTTTTAACTCAGCTGGTTTTACTGGTCGGTCGTACTATCCAAAACATTTGTGCGCATGCAACGTTTCTTCATTTTCCCATCGTTCCCTTTTTATTGACTCCTTCTTTCTTTCCCCCGCTGGCCTTCACATTTTCCGAGACCGTAAACTTTACGATATTGGTGGCTAGGGACGATCGAATCTAGAAACGTGTAGAACTGGCGGCAGGGGCACTCGGTAAAAAAGGAGAAAAAAAAGAACAAAGTTGAAGCAACCAGTACATCAAAGATTCATGTCTCTGACCTGTATTAACTTTTACACAACTCCCAAATTAAATATCCATTGATCTTTTCGGAGGGACAAAGTTTCCTGCTGAGATAACACTTTTTTTTTAATATTACTTTGCTTATGAGTTTCAAGTCATCATTTCGGTTCAGTGGGGCAAATATAAATGATAGCACGCCTGAAATCAAAACGGCTTATCGTCAATTTGATCCTTTTTTCGTAAGAAACTTGAGAGAGCTCGTATTTTTTCAATAACGTTTTTCTCGACCCGCAGTAGGTATTTTTCAATTAATGAAACGGCTAAACATAATATTGTTTAAAAAAAAGGAATTTATAGCCTCAAAGAAAACATTTTTTCTACAGTTGGAATAACAAGTTTAAAAATGATGCACATCGATTTTTTCCTCGAATAAATGGAAGTGGTTCCGAGAATAAAGGTAGGAACGGGGAAAATAAAAAAATAAAATAAGGAAAATAAAGTTTATACGAGAAAAACGGGAGACTGGCGTTCTGTTGCACTCAAGCGGACGGACTCGAAAACCTCAACATTGCGAAAGCTTTTACAGGTCCCTCCGGTATAAAATACAAAAACGGGTTGAAGACTATCTTCGAAGAAGGTTTAAACGATGTCTCGACCGATTTCTTTTTTTCCAGAGAGTTCGAGTGCAAGGAGCACGTGTGCACTCGAACCGAAGGGCCAGGTATGTCACAAGTGCGTTGGAATAGGTCGTGAACGAAGCAAAGGGTTGAACGAGTACGTTGAGACCCACTCTCTCCAGTCTTCGATATTTATTCAAGTAAAAGTTCAGCGACTAGGCAGGTTTATTGCGCAAGACACCATCCCCACCCATCGTGTGAAACAAGGGATTAATGATAATACGGGTGAAAAAAAAAACAACAAGGGATCACGTGGTTTTAAAACATTGAACTTTTTCCCCACGTCTATTCCATACTATTTTCGAAAACATTTTTATGAATGAGATTATGATGATCTCATATACGTACATATTTTATTGTCCCATTGACCACCGAAAATTAATTTTACTATCAATTGTTCAACTTTAATTAATATTCAATTAAGTAATAATATTTAAATAATAATAAAATAAAGTATTGTTTATCATCTTTATTAATCCAATATCATGATTTGATCATTGAACTATAAATTAAAAAATTGTCTTACTATTAAACTATTAATAAAATCGTTTTTTTCGATTTTTATTTATTTTTTACGACGTTCTAATATAATGCGAATTGTAAAATGCACTAAAGTAATTGGGAATCGAGACGTTTAAAAAAAAAAACGATTGCACAAATAATCTAATTTATAATTCACATTAATAATCACTGACAGGTCTATAGCCCAATTTTTTGAACATAATATCTATCCACTTTACATCGAGTCAGAAGAATGAACTGCATGACCTGACTTTAGCACTAAGAGTATACGAAGCTTAACGAGATTACACGAATGGCAGGCTCTCGTTCGTGTAATCAGGTGAAAAGAAAAGTACCCAGGGGTGGGATGAAATGTGAGAGAGGCACGAACTTTCTACGTCGCAGATTATGCAATGTCTCGCGCCTTCAACTTGGGACAATATTTTATTTTTATTGCCTTTTTTTACTGTGTGGGTTTTTTTTTTATTTGCTTAATTATTGGCACTTCGTTTTGCAGATTTTTATCGTACACTCGTTCTTATCCCTCAAAATTAATGTGATATTTTTTTTATTATTTATTCGAAAAATGTCCCAACTGAATATTACACTCATGTTAATTGTTTGAAACTTTTGGAAAACATATTGGAATATTAAAAAAAAAAAACACCTTTTTGAAGCACGCGATTTGTTCACTAATTCATTTTACATATTCAGAAATCTCATTGTTTTTTTTTCTTCTAGTGCAACACATTGTGAATTTATAATGGGATTATATTTTATACTTTACGAGCGTAGTTGAAAGGCACCGATATCATTGAAATGTGAGACCAAACGGCTCTGCATCACGTAAAAAATGTAATAAACATTGGGCGTTGAATATCAAAATCACAAGCATTCTCATTAGTGAGTTATCGTTACAACGAAAAATTATACCATTTTTACAAGCAGGCGGTAAGACTGCAGTACCGTGTACATATATTTTTATTCCACAGTCAACATGTTTTTATAATTTAAATGAAAAATATATTTCAAAAATTGTTTATTCGCATAAATTCAACATATAAATCGCAAAGATCCTGCTAACGCTGACTGCACACTTGATTTTTTTGGCAGTACGTTGAAGTATCCCGTTGCGTGAAAGATTGCAAACGTCTTGCCACAAAACACAAAGATTCATTGGAAAATAACGAACCGGGGGTGGCGTGCATGCAACCCTTATAAGTTAGTAAACTCCCTCCTATTGTATACGCTAAAAAGTATACACATAAAGCAAAAAAGGTACAGCGAATTGCAGTTTTTCACATCGTTATCGTGGTCGGTTTAGTTGAAAGGCCTCTACGAGATTTTTCATTTGGTACACTAGCACGCCACATAGACCGTTATAATACTGTAAGTGTGTCGATAATTGTAGTTCCATGTCTCACATACATTTTCCCGTTGACTCTGATGGCGATGATCTCTCCTCAAATGTGATAGACATAAAAATATCGCGTGTAACAATTTTTCGCCCTCACGTTTTTTTTTTTCTCTTTTTGACAATGTATATTGCACGTGATTTTATCGTGAAGCGTCAGAGCTGAGATGGGAAATAAAGGTATATAACAAATCATTCCAATCACGTTTTTGGAAAGCTGTTCAGAATTTAATATTGCAATGTAATTGATTTTGCCTGAAAAGTTGAAAATTAAGTAGCATTGATTGATAGATTCCATGGATCACCAAAGATTTATGCATCGTGTACTTTATCAAAGCAATCCACGAAAAAATTGATTTTTCGTAGCCGACAAAAAAAATGGTTTCTGAATCCCTGAAAATGGTTGAAAGATGAAAAATAGGAAAAAATAAAACATAATATTCTCGATAGTCCGACGTGGGTTCCTTGCACCTGGGGAATGCTTAGGATTCAAGAATATTCCCACAACGTCAGATGTCCTATAGAATGAAGAATTACTTCTTGTCGTATTTGTCTTATTTCCCTAAGCCTTAAAACCTAAACACTCCCTAAGCATTTCGGAAACCTCCTTCGGACCTAAAAAGATCGGAGGAAACAGAAGTTACAAAAAGAAAGTGATACAGAATTGTTTTTTTTCTGCCGGTAGCATAAATCTTTATTTTTTCTTGGAGCTTTATAATATTCCTTTGTGGCTGTCTTCAATCGTTGTTTTGTATGGTTTCAACTTGACAGTTGTTTTTCTGTATCCCGGAAACAAATCGAAAAAAAAAAAAACACACAAACGTTGGAACATTAATACTGCACGTGCCGAGATGCGGTCGACACTTAACACGCATTCGAAACAACTGATGGTGGTAAAAAAGTCTGTTAATAATAATAGACACACATGCAACATTTTTGCAACTTTAACTTGTGCATAAAAATTACGAAAAATCGCCAATTTCGCTTCGACGGTGAATGCAAAATAAGGTTTCAATGTGAAATTCCTGTAGCTTTCAAGTGGACAGTTTTTCCCAAGAAATGTTTCGGGTCCGAGGCTACTGTAACGAAAATAACCGGCCCATAAGTTTCAACCTATAACCTTAACCATTATTGCGGCGAGAAAGCACGTGAGGACACAATATTCGGAGGTATCAAGACGGCGGGCGAGAAATCCAATTCGATAAGATTGTTCGACAATTTTATGAGGTAGAATGACAAAGGGAAAGGTGTGAAACATTGTCTGAGCGAAGAATACGTTCCCTTGTTCACGAATTCTACCACCCTTGGGACGTAACCCATTGTTTATGTTGACAACCATAATAATAATAAAACAATGATAACAGTAATAAAAGGAACAATAATAATTATAGCAATAATGATAAATAAGAAGAACCACTCGTGAAGAGGTTAGCAGATTTGGGAGTCATGCAGAAACTTCCCAAAGGATTTAATCCACGCTCGTTTTGAGGTTTACTCGGCCACAGAGTGAATGTGATCGGAATTCAAATATAAAACAAGTGTCATGAATTCTTTCGTAGTTTTCGATTTGTCGATTATTCGCGAGTGAGAGAAAGTCAAGCGATTTAATTATCAACTTTCATGTTAATAATTATATTACATTGAATTTTTTATTAAATTCTAATCAATTCAATTAACGGAGTAAAAAGTCTGACTTATTCCCAACCCTTTTTTTTTAAATTTAAGTAATAACAAAGCTCAACGCCCATTGTAGTTTATTTTATTTCAACACTTGAGAGAAATACGCTTGTTCAAGTTTGTCGTTGGTATTTGACCTCCTGTAATGCTTTCCACAATATCGCTCTTATAGCACATGGTTGTTCACGAAGGGTGTTGAGCAAGATTGCCTTTGGCGAGGTCTACAAGCGAATCAACAGCTATTCCTCTTTGTATTGCTACTAATATGTTTCTCTCGTGGGAGTGCGGTGTATCGCTCTCGGGGTGGTATATCTTTATCATCCTTATTCTTTTCATAGACGTTTGAGAAAAACAAGGAGGGGGCCGGAATATACAGTGATGATGTAATATACCCACGACGGCTTGCACATTTACTTTTTCGGCTACCATTCTTCACTTTTTCTCCCTTCTATCCGTCCTCTGGTTAGATGTTGTAACTATTTTTCACTCTCTCGACTCAACCGTAACAAATGATTCAACAAATGGATTGAAACAGTCACGCTTTGTATCGGACTTGTTACTTTAACTTGCGAAATTGGCATTTCCTTTTTTCAGCACTGACACCCAGTCGAATAATAAAGCAATTCATTTCACGATTTGGCACCAACTCGTGGAAATGACATGTAAAAAATAATGTAATTGAGTACCTTCTTACTTTCCACAGTTGATTTTATTTTTTCACCTGGAAACGTGTTATCTCTCTATTCTGACACGATATGGTGTTGCATCGAGAAACTTACACTCAATGAGTTTTTTTAGTAATTAACGCCTAAACTGCTTCTACTTCGGGAATCCACACCGTTTTTTTTACCTTCATACCTTTAAGTTGGCATCGCAATTTTTTTACGGTACATTGTACACTTTTATAATCTTCAATTTCTGCAAAAAGAAACCCTGACAAGACGTCAGAATTATTAGTTTCAGTCGAACTCTACAGAGTTCCCCAATCCTTATTTCTTTAGTTGGTTGGTGTTTGTGTTTTCGCCAAATCGTAGGTACAGTAAAACTTGAATACCGCGTAAATATGACCCGTGAGAAAAAGTATGAATTCTTGAAAAAATATCGACGAATCAATGAACTTCCACGTCGTTTATTTATTTAGTCGCATAGACCAAGAATTGAACGAGACCTCACGTATTTATGCTAAAATACGTCCGCGGACCTCGTCAACCTCGCAGGAGCACATTCCAATATGCACATAAATTCTTCGCAATTCGGCCCACACGTCAACTTTTGTCCTACGCCGTTTAGACTGCAATGTTATAAACGTACTTTTCATTTAAAACGGAAAAAACTCGTGCTCAGTCACAAGAAATTGATGCTTTTCGTGACAGCAGTTTATCATCAAATGGTAGAAAAAAACTATTTTCTGAAAAACCATCAATCATGAGGACTTTTATATCCTCTTCCATATCCACGAGTTATGTTTCTTCCGTGCCGTTGTGCTGTATATTTTTGATTGAAAATTTGACGAGAAATCATCACGAACTATTTGCACTTGAACTGTCAGATTTGCAATTATTTATAACGGATTAATTTTTTTTTTCCTTGCTAATCATGATCATCGGTTACCAAAACTTATCAATGAGCAGTACCTCCACGACCTTTTGTTTTGATTCCAGAATGTTTCGTGGTTCGATTGCTGTTATCGTAATTTTGCTCACATCGAGCACGTTTGCCGAAGAATTTTCGCTTAACGATGCTTCATCCGGAAAACAGCCGCCTGTGGGATTTGGAGCTATCCAAGGAACAAAGAGTCTCACGTCTTTGGAAAACGAGGATTTCGTTAAACGAGCCCCCATGGGCTTTCAGGTATGAGCAGCCAATCAGTAATTCTGCTAACGAGGTGATAGAATTTTTGTCTTTTTACCAATGTGACGAGAACAAAAACAATGTCTACAACTTATTAAAACGTTTTATCGGAAAGGTTTTGGAATAATTAATTTTTCTGCAATACTCTAAAGTATAATGTTAATTTAAAAAACAAAAAAATTATTATACAGATAAAAGTCGTTCGGATACATTTTTTAAATAGTCAATGAAACATGATAATGATATTATTTTTAAAAGAATCGACTAACGATAATTATTTCATTTTCTTTTATATGACTCTTGCATTTCATTTGTTCAGGGAATGCGAGGCAAAAAGGATATGATACAAAATGTCGAGGACAATTTGGTGCCCGACGAGGAGTACGAAAAACGTTCGCCAATGGGATTTCATGGAGTGAGAGGGAAGAAGGATTTCCTGACACCAGATTTTGCGGACTCGTATTTTATCGACGAGTACTTGAAACGAGCGCCCATGGGATTCCAAGGCATGCGAGGCAAGAAGGCGATAACGGAGGAGGATTATTACAAGCGGGCAGCAATGGGATTTCAGGGAATGCGCGGGAAAAAATCGTCGGAGATGGTGAGTTTGACCAAAAGCTCTTACCACATTTTTTTGCAAAAGTTTTTTCATCTATTTCTTTTCGCTGTGAGTTCGTCTTTCATTCTCATCCAAATCCGTATGTGTCGTCCATTGTTTTTTTATTGTACCCGGAAATGACCACGGTTTTATGAGTCATAATTGTTTTGCAGATCCTTGATGAAATCGCTCATTATGGCGACGGTCGAGGAGAAAGTACCAATTTCTTGGACTATCCTGACGAATATGAGAAACGAGCACCGTCCATGGGTTTCCAGGGGATGCGAGGTAAACGCGAAGAGTTTGAGGACGAACTGTCCAAAAGAGCACCGATGGGATTCCAAGGCATGAGAGGAAAGAAGAGTCTTTTGGCAGATATTAATGATTCGGAGAAACGAGCGATGATGGGCTTTCAGGTACACAATACATATTAATCACTCGTTCTTTTTTTTTTTTTGCTATAATTTTCTTTATTCCTATTCGACCCCCGAATCTTATGCCATTGATAATACATCATTGAATCAAGTAAATTTACCAATTCAAATACGATTCGTATTAAATTACGAAATTCCCTGACGAATCGGAGCTCGGAGAGAACAATTTGCATGAATATTTTAGTTACACCTCCACAAAATTCAGACCCAAGCTCGCTTCAATCTTCGGGAAATAAAAGTCTATAGAAATTGTCAAATCAGTGCGGCTTATAGTTTCACGATTTTTTGTAGAATCGAAGCACAAAAATGGAATGACAAAAACAGAGAATGAAGGATTACACAAAATGAATTCAATTTTTCTCACTTGAACACTTTATAATGAATTTATCCAAAGTGATCAAAAGTGATTTTTTCTAAACTTGATCGGGTCACTGCTGCTACAAGTTGTTGAATTAGTAAAAAAAATAACTCATTCAATAATAGCTGTAATTCCTCAACAAATGAGCCTCAGAAAAATCTAATCAGTGAACTTTAATAGGATCTTGTGTGGAACAATAAGAGACGTGGTGAATTTAAAAATACCGATTATTCATTGAAAATTTCGATAAAACTATGCGGTCATGGAAATTCGTATTTATCTTTAGGGAATCAGAAAAATTTCCCTCGCGCAGCGATTGACACTCAAACTGGTGCCTGGTTCGACGATCAGCCAACCAAATATTGTTTTCTGCCGAAGTTACTTAACTTTGTTGATCGCCAAACCACGCATCCATCGCTGTCAATTTTCATTTACTTTTATTAGTGATTTTAGCATAAAATTTACACTCGATATTCACTCGAATTTGTCCCTTTTCTCACTTCGGTCGTTCTTTTTGCTCCTATTTTTTCAGGGTATGAGGGGCAAGAAAAGTATGCCGAGCATTTATTACAACGCGTTGAGGCCGCAACGATCGATCAAGTATTCACCGTGGAATAAAAAGTACCTGGATTCAAAAATCAAACGTTTGGGATTCATTGCATCAAGAGGCAAAAGAAGCGAGCTCGACACGGATAATTACTCCAAAATGTCTACTTACGATTTACAAGGTAATTGTTCTTGCTTGATTTGCTCGTTCGAAAAATTGACACCGGTGATTTACTTTGCCCGCGAATGTAACAACCTTTCTTTCGATGTTTTTTTTTTCTTTGCACAATGAGTGATTGAAACAATGAACAATAAGTGAAGAATTGGTTTGCCAGAATGCAATGAAACGTGGACTTCGATGTTTTGGTTGTAATTTTTTGTCTCGTCGTTTGATCTCCCATATTTGCATTATTTTTATTTTTATATTGTCTTCTTTTCGTTCGCTTTGCTGATTAAAAATCGAAACTTATGCAGACGCGTTGGCCGATCAAATTGCTGAAGATCTGGTTTTACGAGAACAACTGAACGATAGAATGAACGTCGTACCATTGCAATTCTATAAGAGATCAGCTTACGGATATTCCGGTACGCGGGGTAAAAAAATTCCTCGGTGGGAAATACGCAGGAAATTCATTGGTGTCAGAGGAAAAAAATCGTCGAAAACGAACTACGAGGAGAGCGGAAATTCGCTTGATAATGTTCACAGTAACAACGAGAGGATCACCGAACAAACGGGCTTGACAACAAACTCAGGTATCATTTCTTAAGAAGGTACTAAACAAATAAATAAGACGTACGAAAGGGTCCGAAAAATCTTTACATAATTCAAAATAAATCTAAACGAAAGGGGTTAATGTAATCATGATAAAATAAAATAAAACAATTTTCCGGTAGATACGTATTACTGCATGGCTTTGTGGCCCAGAAAAATATTAATAACTTTAAACGCAAAATTTCACGATTTCATGTATCCGTTGACATTTTCGGAAGATGAATTGTTTTTTTTTTCTCAATTTACTCATTCAATTTGAAATAACAGCAATTTGTTCATGCGATAATTTCTTTTCTAAGTAAACGATCAGTTGAATCTCTCAAGGAACAAAATGAGTGGTGGTCCATGAAAAATTGCTTCTAAATTACGGATCGAAGTTTAAAAAATGTCGGGGAAAATATGATCTCATCTAATTTTGCATTTATCAGTTACCGCAAATAGTATATTGTCAACAATATTCTTCTAGGGTAATGAGACATGCTCCAATAAAAATCTAGCGCCTATTTCTTTTGAAATATTGTGTTAAATTATGTTGGAAATTTAACGCAGATTCTTTAAATTTGAATCAGCCATTTTACCGCAAATGAGGGATTGTTTATTCCTGCTAAATTCGTGATACAATATTTTCGGATAATATTACTAATTAATCACATAAATTTGATAATGTTTGGCAACAATCATACATATTTGTTTATTTTTTCCATCGAGCACATATTATTCTCAATGTGAATAATAATTAATGCGAACGAGTAGATTGCATCAATGTTATACATATATAAATGTGTAACGCATGTTTTTGGACGTTGTTTTTTGTAAAAAAAAAGTAAAATAGAATACGAATTCGAATCCATGAAAATTTCACTTCTAGGCGAAAGCTAATTATGTCAAACCATTGATTACTTTGTTACAGGTATCCAGTAGTGCTACAGCCTTCAAAAAACTATCGACCTTCTGAGCGGTTAAAATATAGTAGTTAAAAAGAGTAAGTGGTTGAAATTAGAGATGAAATGGATTTGTGTGAAAAAATGATTCGAAAAGAATGGTGTCAGCCGTTAAATTAATTACGTTCCAGCATTGAGTTGAAATTATGAGGTAAAAAATGAAAGAAAAAAAAAACAATGATAGAACCAGAAAAAAAAAGTTTATTCTTTGGTCGCTTAATGAGATGAATCTTCGGATAATCGTGCTTGTATTTTCGTGAGAATCGAAACTTAGTCGAAGAACACCGAATCCTTTATAACATATCGTAGTGAATACATAAATGTTTGTATATTCCTACACGAGACTCCGTTACGAAAGCCTACAACAGTATTATTCGCAAGGTAACAAAAAAAATCCCATGCATATGTCCTTTATTTTCTTTTCCGTACTTGCATGAAATGACAGTTATGGCGAATGACGAATAAGTAGTAAAGAAATTCAACAAAAAAAAACGGAAATAAAACACACAAACACTGACTGTTGTTAGAAAGTCAAAGTAAAATGTTTAATATCAAAACGATAAGTAGGTATTATATTTTTGTCTGAATGTTATAACGATAGAGACATATCTATCGACGTATCAGTGTTATTCAAATCTTGTCAAAACTAAAACTCCAATGTCTATTTTTTCAATAGTTAACTCGTGCCGTTCTCTACTCAACGATATTCCCAGCACTCGTAAAAGTGCGACGAAATTCAATAATTCATATTTCATGCAAATTTAATTATTCAAAATTGAGTACGCAATAAACTTCTGTTTAATTTTGTGATGAATGATCGGTGCTTCTCGAACATTTTTTCGAGTGTATTCACGCAAGCATGTTTTATGTTGAAGTCAAATTTATTTAGTATTCTATAATTAATAATAATAATATTATTTATTTATTTATTCATCTTCATAATCTGAATTTATTTTCAGTTTTGTTGATTCACTGTTGACTGAAGTATGAACCGCGTGACTTTCTAGCATTCAAGGTAATGCTGTTACAAAATTACAAGTACAAACAGATGACAAGTCCGTAGTATTGACATTTAACTTCGTTGGTTACAATACTTGGCACAAAAATGCTCGTACAAATATCATTTTCGTTGCGATATCACTTACGATTCAAATTGTCAACGGTGCTTCATTCTATATGCTGTAAAACTATTTGAAAAAAAGTATCAAACGACATATGATCTGATGCAAGAAATGGAAAAAAAAAAATAAAAATAAAAATATATATATATATATAATAATAATCGCTGGTACGATTTTCTTCTGTAATCAATAAGATAACAAAAAGTGGATAAGGGGAAGTAAAGTCACTAAAAGTAATTAAAAATATGTGTATTGCCACATGAGGTGTGATAAAACAAAAGAAAGGTTTAGTAAAGAAAGTAAAGATTTAATGTTTTCTTGCTCGTCTTTGAGAGATTTATTGATGCGAGAAATATAACTTGACACGAGCAAAAGAGATATATACCATATATATACATATGAATATTTGTATGTATATATATATTATATTTGAGTGTATATAAAAAAAGATATATTTAAACGAGAGTAAGATGTGGCTGCTTGCAGGCGTAAGACTAAAAGTACGTAAAGTTGAAGAATTAATATGAAACAACAACAAAAAGAATAAATAATATGTTAATGTGTGTAATCGAAATGACTCATATTCGATGTACTATATAGTTCCAATATATGTCTGCGTACAAGTGAAGAAAAACATATCAATAAAGGCAGTTCATTATTTTTGTTTTTCCTTACCCTTTTAATATTAGTCACAATCTACAATTCATGGAATTCATTTTTTTTTAGTCATTCAACTCAGTCATTAACGTCATAATGTTTATACTTAGTACTAGATGTCACGAGGAATTTTCTTGAGACAACTTTTTTTTACTCGTAGGTACGGTGCGCCGATTGGGTACGTGAACAGAGAAGTATTTTCGTAGTACAATTGCGTGGAATGATGAAAAAAAGGGTATTTCCCCTTTTTCTTCAAACGACTCTTCGAATTTCCCGAACACTCGGTCAATCAATCATGTAAACTGTCCACTATTTGCTTTCGTGCTAACCAAAATTATGACACATTTCTAGTGCATCTGGTTTCGTTTTACTCGACTCATTACTGCCCGGAATTCCCAACCCTGGGATTCGAAATTTCCAGCTCGATGATGTGGCTGCACCAATTTCACGACGTCACCAACGACTCGTTTATTTACTTAGTGTAAAATATACGAATTGTCGCTTGGAATTTTACGCAGTATGTTGCTTGGCATAGTTTCCAGGTGATAAAACGAAAATTATTATTTAGTGTGATTGTTTAAAGAATTCTCACCTGTATCACGCCGTTCGTGCAAAAAATATTAATTTCCAGTGAGGAATTATCTGTCATAAAACTGGTTTTTAATCGAAGGATATTTGACGTAATATAAAAGTTCATTAATTCCTCATCATCAGCTCCTTTCATGTGACGTATATTTTCAGCGTTCGTCGATAACAAATTTGATCTTTATGTGATTCATCGACTAACCGCATTGCGACGAGAATCTAGTACGTAGTATTTATGTTTCTTTCCTCGTATTTTTTGTTCGTATTCTCGTTATAAGTCTTGGAAATTATGAGCTACACTTTTTTATTGAATTTTCTGAAAACACCCTTTTTTCTGATTATTAACCAGAGGCACGCGAGCATCGACGGAATCACGTTGAATGACGAAGTACAATTTATAGACTATCCTTACGTTTATTCAGAACTGACTAGTGATATATATTTTCTATTTGATGGCTCATTGCAGAATCTTATGTTGCTATTTGGCGTGTAACTTTCGCTAAATAATAAATAAAACATATGAAATTTAGTGTGTACATTTTTTGTAGAAAGAATGTTTAAATTCCATAAAATTCTCACACTTTGCGATCAGGAATTATTAAGTGGCAGCAGACTTGAGTTATCGCAAGTAGTCTCATAACCGTTCTCAAATATTGATGGAAGTCAATGCGGAATGAGCAAAAATAATGTGATGAAATACAAAGAATAGTTTCTCCATGAAAATTTTTCAATGGCCACGAGACGCGTCTACGTGACTTGAGAGGCGATATGTAAGATATTTTAATCACCAGATACTTAGACAAATTTAAATATTGATCGTTTTTTAAAATGGAATGAATTGCAGAATATTTTTTACGTAAAACGCAGTTTGAAATCCACTGATGCATTCTTTCTTTTCACTGAATTATTTTTAGATATAATCCTATATTTCATTTATTGAATCAATGCAATCAATGCAAAAATACACCGAGTTTTGAGAACCAATTGAGAAGTGTTTGATTGCTATTAGATTGATCATTTAAAAAAACGCTTATCAAGCATCAATTTCTTGGCAACATCAATGACGTGGGAACGAAAGTATACTGTTGGAAATACCCCGTAATGGGTGAATCCAATAATTGGATACTGATTGAACGAGTATCATAAATTTTGAGCGTTTTTTTAAACACACGATACCTACAGAAAGAAACAAAAAAAATCTCTATCGTAGTGAAAGTATTTATTGATATTTTTGCTGTAATCGGAATCTCTATACAATAAACTTTATTGTTTTTACCGGTGCCCGTAAGCTCCAACAATATTCAACAAAATTATTTTAAGCGAGTACGAGAGTTAGCGAAAGGGAGAGGAAGATAGAGAAAAAGAGAGAGAGAGAGAGAAAAGGGGAAACACGTGCTATTGAATTGGGTAAGAAATAGATTTGAACATTGTGTCGAGTAACAAAACCTTCAACTTTCTTGTAACATTACACACAATTGTTGATAACTTTGAATATCCCACTACTTGGTTTCGTTATATCAATCCGATTGAATGATGGGGTCTGGAAAAAATAAACGAGTGTATTTATACTAAACTGGTTAGTCGATAACCTTCAACCTTTGAAATGATTTTTGAACTGTAGGAACGTGGAATATTTATTGGAGTCTAAATCGTCGGAGCGTACAAAAATCCAACAAAAAAATTAGGTCAAAAGCACTTCAGCATTTAAAAAAACTTAAGCTTTGACTGTAACAGAAGACCAATATCAACGAAATGCCTTACAGATCGTTCTTATGATTCCCATGCACCATGATGTTTGATGGTCATTTCACTGGAAGATAAAAAGTATCATTTCTTGGAATTTCGTTTTTTAACGAAGAATTTGATGAACCTTGATGTTTGTTAAAATGGACCTTGAAATTTTGCAATTGGATTTGCATCAAAGTTCGTAATCAGAAAATCCAATAAAAATAAAAGCCATATCCTGGATCTTGTCAGTAAAAATTCAATTTATGGTCGTTGAGTATCCTTTACGTATATATATATATGTATATATTTATGTATAGTTGAGTGTCTGTTGAGTGTCCGTAGCGCGTGTGTGATTTCCTGGTCGTCTGTACCACCAAAGACTATAAAATCAAAGTTGTTTCTGACTTCGAGTCAGTACATCCACGAACCTAGCGGAGAAGTCAAGTGTTTTTTGTTGTCCAAGGCAGGGCAGTTGCGTGAGACTTCGATTTTGATAACACGCGACAAGCCTTTATCGTTGCTTTGATCCAGTATTCAATCCAGTGAACGATAATTTATATCAGTGTTTATTTTTTAATTAAATTACTAAGAATGAAAGGAATTACTTTAATCCTCGCAGTCTTGGGTGAGCAACATTTTGCAGTCATCATGAATAAGATTAAGAAATTCACACATTTAACATTTGTATTATTCATATCATTTCAGCCTTGATTGCCATAGCCACAGAATTCCGGGTTCAGGCAAAACCGCAGGGACAGGTAAAATGCACTAACAGCTGATCAAAATTATAAGTAATCGCCTGATATCTGTTTCCTTTTTGCTAAACATTTCTCAAATATATTGAAAAATCATTTGAACAAAAAAGGCATGAATGGGAAAGCAATTAGTAATTTGAGAGATTTTTTAAAAATAAATAAGTGCTACGTTTTTTCAGGTTGACGATTCGAGTTTAACATTCGCGGACGGTTTTGCTTTCGATGGGGCGGCTGATAGACAAGAACCAAATCGTGCTTTTACAACAAGACGACCCCAAATTCAACGAACGGCTAAACCAGTCACAACAACATCTACTGAAGCTCCATCGACGACAGTATCACCTGCCGTAACTCAGTGCATGCGAACTTGTCCGGTAAAAATGACTTCACTTTGCTCCGGTTCTTATTGAAAACTACAAGTTGAATGAAAATATGGAAAACATATTTTGACCCATCATCGATTTAGTGATGCGATGTTTTTTATCATTTTGCAATTTTTGAAAAAAAATTCCGCATATTTGACGAACTTTTGAATGCTATTATTATAATGAGTGTCGGTTATATAATTAACGAATAATAATAATTTTCCGATTTTTATATTTAAAAAATATTTCGCGATAGTTTTTTTTTTAACGAAATGTTATTACCTTGACACAACTCGTGGCTGTTTTACGGTAAAAAAAAACATGGACAAGGTCGAGAGCCCAGTACGGGTATAATTAATCTCGAACCGGTTTTTTGGACTTGGTCGTATTCACGCTGATCGATTTTTTCTTATAAATGACGAAACATCTCATGCAGAGATGTTTCAATGGAAAGGCCGTTTTTCTGCTTTTTGTAAAAATAAGTTTGCTGTTATATTAGTGAACTGAACTGTTTCAGACAACGTCGGAATACAATCCAGTGTGTGGAAGTGATGGAACTGTTTACTCGAATCCTGGAAAGCTGACTTGCGCACGAACCTGTGGACTCGGTAAGTGTCATAAATCAACGCTGCTTGTATTTTTATGTTTACGTTATATTACGAAATTCGCAATCAACCGATCAATAATAATATTGAATAATAATATAAATATTCAGTTAATATTTGAATATTCTTATAATCGAATTCTTTCCAACACTGAATATGTCCGAGGACGCATAACACCCACCAAAACACAACCACAAATTCAAAATTCAATTTTATTCATTAAATTTTCAAATTCATTTCAATGAAACTCAAATATTTAACATTATAGTAATAAAGCTGTAATTTCTTTCTTACAGACGTGAGTCGTGCTTTCTTCGGCCCCTGCACTTCAGATATTCGAGGCTAAAATTTAACAAGACTTGCACTTATGTTTGTATCTCTGACTTGTGATTGTCCTGTGTCACGAAAAAAGCAACAGAAGTCATCATTTTCAAATGAAGTTCTAATATAAAGATTGTGGAATATTCGAGCTCATATTGTAAATGAAGTTAATGTTACGACGAAAATCAAAATCATTTTTCATGGATAATCTTTCATATTTTTTAGCCAGCATTAAAACATTTCATTTCACATAAAAATACATTTTTCTTCTCACACCTCACTTTGGATGAAGAAATGTGCGAAATACATTAAAAAACAAATGCGAATGGACGTGCAGTAGATTCACGCTAATTTTTGTTGTTGAAAAAAACATCCGAAAACGAAAAACAGCTTAAAATATTTTATTTTATTCACAATTATAGATATGATGTACATTTAGATTAGTCAATCGAATGACACATTAGGACGGAATAATAATTGTAGAAAAATATCAATCAATGTCATTACAAATATACACGTCACATACACACGAAACTACACTCTGATTACATTCGCTGCTTGTCATTCTTAGGAATCGAAGCTGCTGTCAATATGATTAAAAAAATTGTTTGACAAAACAAAAATGAAGAGTAATAAATGGCGTAACAACAATTTCAAGGAATCATTCGATTTTCAATCCTTTTTTCCTACTTGAGGGAAATCAATTATAGGTAAAAATTAATTCATTTACCAGAAATAGATTTTTAGGTCACGTTTTTAAAAATTAATTGGCATAATACTACATATATCGCATCGAATATATGAAAAAGTCAATATTTTTTGAAAACTTTGATTATCCATTCTGAATATGTCAAAAAAAAATAGAGTCCTGGTAACAGAATATCTGTTTTAAAAGCAGCAGGCAGTAATTGTGAATGTAAACCATGAGAATATTTTCTTCTCATTATTGAATACAAAATCTTACCCTAACTCATTGATGATCCGTTGTGGTCAGCCCATCTGACTCGTCGAGCTATTTCGAAATTTCCACCGTGGATACCGTACAGATGACGAGCCAAAATATCAGCCCTATCTTCTTCAGCTTTCCTCGCATGCTTTCGATAACGTCGAACGAGAATAATGCAGCCAAATGTCAGGACTATTTGGACGCAGAGCCAAAAAATCAGAAGACCAAGTACCAGAGCTGCGTCTACGCACAGAAGACCGTCCAACGTTTCTAACACAAAACATATCAAACGTGACTTTGAATCACTCGATAAAAATGTTTAGAGTAAAAAAACTAATTATCGACATTTAAAACAACGTTAGCAGGTTTTTTGTTCCAAACATCCTGGTGCTAATCATGAATCGTAACTTCATAAAACTCGCTATTTTTAATCGTGTTTTTTTTTTTTTTCGAAAAAATTGACATTTGGGGAAATAGATTTAAAAAAACTGAAAAACAAAAAAACTGGCACTCACTCTCGCCTGCTATGAGCACGGTATCAGGATTTGATGTTTTTCCGCTGAGCAGAGGATCGGCTGAGATGACTGGATCTTGGACGATTATTGATCTTTGAAGAGGAAGTTCGTCGATAGTCCCTTCATGGATCATTAGCTCAGAAACATCACTAACATTCGTTGACGGTGCATTATCCGTAATGGACCTTCGTTTTTTACCATAAGCTATCGATCCTCCCCTGCACTTAACCTTCGTTGCAAAGAAACAAAAGAATTAATGAAATATGTAAGAAAAACAAATTAACAATTATCAAAATGGTAGAATGTACGAAATTTAAAAAAAAAAACTTACAAAATCGTGATTAAGGATGAAACAGAATATAACAACGGATTCAATTTTAATGATTCAACGCAATTGAATTTGCAAGGATTTTTTTTCTCTATTTAATCGGTCATAATTTCCATTATTTTTATTATTATTATCATTAAAAAAGGAGCATACCGATTCACATTCGCCCAGGCAAAATTTGACAACTACGTCAAACCGAACTCGCGGACTGTCAGGAAATTTGAACGCTGTAAATGTTGACAATAGTGACTTATTGTTATAAGTATCTCGTGTCATAGCTGGGAAAATTCTCGGATCGCTTGGACATCCCATCTCATCGAGCAAGAGAATCGAAGATGCTCCTGATGCACTACTCGCCACAAGATGACCAGCTGATATATCGTAAGGACCTTAAAATAATAATAAAATGTATGACTCGATGAAATTGGATTCTAAAATTGAAATTTGTTTTGAGCGTTGAATTCATTGTCGTCCAAATTTTTCGTTGAAAATTCATTTCTACGGCTCGTCGTTGACACTTTCCTGAATTGATTCACCACCAAATTTACAAAGATACTAAGAATCATTGGATTATAAATTCCGAACGAACAGTGTACTTCGAGTAATTGGACAGCTAAAGTATTTTTATTTTGTGCCAGTGAGTATTTTACAGATGACCAAAAAAGGTAAGAATAGTTCGTCCATAAAATTGATTTCTAATTTGGAAAACTTACCTCCAGGTGGACTTATATCGATTCTGAGGGTCAATTTATCGCCTAAATGTGTGACGGTCACGTCATTCTTATTTTCATCCAAAATTCTCATAGTTACTATTGGAACTGTCGTAGTGTTGAAAATCGTCCACGTTACTGGAGGAGTTCCAGCACTATAATAATAATCAAATAAATAATTAAGAAATCTTCGAAATATCATCGAATTTAAAGCATAGTCGTTCTACCAACCGAAGAACGATTAGAGTAATACGGTTTCAAAATCTTTTGTTAAATCCGATTTAAATGTAAAACGACGATAAAAAAAAACATCTGAAGAAATTAACCTCGGATCTGCAAAATCGAATCCTGCGTTGACCGTCACGTTCATTGGTCCTGGAACATCAGGATCGTCCAGAGTACAACCAGCCCTGACCGATTGGTCTCCGAGCCTCTGTACGATAGGATTAAATTGGACAATCACAGTTACCCAGACCGCAGTCCGTGTTCTATTAAATCGAAATTAATAAACAATATTGATAACCAGCGATAACAGACTTTTACTAAATTCAAGAAACATTAGTTTATGTTGATTCATTTGTTTTTATGATTTCAACATGATCGTTCTTTTTTCTTTTCTTTACATTCGTGTCGTTGCAATACTCAAAAAAGCATCAAAAAAATGAATTCCCAAGTGAATATGCATTTGGGCAAAAAATTTTTTATTTATTTAAAAAAAATGGAACTATTCAAATAACGTGAATACAAAATCGCTCACCGATTTTGATTGTCCATTGCATATGCAGGTGAAACGCCACAGGCAATATTCCCTGATGTTAAATTTTCTTTATCCGGTAAATCAAGAATGAGAATGGTTTTTGTTCCACCGTTGCCTTGAACACCACAACTATCCCCAAAACCACTGGCATAAATTCTTCCCCTAAAGGGCTCTGTCGAGGTAAACTCGACAGTCATACTCGTGTTGGTACACCGCACTTTAACTGAAAAAAAAAAATGAAAATTCACAGATTTTTTAAGCAACAGTGTAATTATGAATAACAATGAGATTTAGTAGGAAAAAAATGATTTGATTAGCATGACAGTTCAATAGATTCGAGTGAACCCAAAAACGTTCAGTTGGTTCCACTGATGTTTCTGAATTTGTTTAAAAGTGCATTTTTTTTTTTGACACAATGAGCTCGTAAAATTAAAATGTAGAAAAATAATACTCACGATTGAGACAGGGTTCTCGTTCTCTATAAATGACACCCACTTTTTTAATCAGAGAACTCACACCTGCCCCTATAGTGTCGTCTGAGTGCAAGAGACAAATCGGTTTTCCGGAAGTAGTGTTATCGATCGTGTAAGATCTGCACAAGAAACCATCGTTTCCGGCGTTGCATCTTTGTTCGCACTATTTTCAACAGAAAATTGAATTCATAAAATAAAATTGTGCAAAAAAAACGACAGGATCGCTTATCCAAAAAAAAATTTACGATCGTATCGTGTCTCTGAGGAGTGCAGAATTTTTATGATGTTCGATATTTACAATATTTCATTAGCTACACATTTACCTGTGCTATTCCCAAACCAGGAAGTTTCAAATCCGAATATGGCAGTGTCTCGTCTCGATATTCCGCGTATGAACAGTAATCGGTACTTGCTAAACACGAATAAGGATAACTGTCATTAAGGAACCCCAAAATCACACTTGATTTACAATTACATCATAACAAATGAACAGAAAAATGGTCTGCTACGGATTTTTTGTGATCTGATACAAAAAATGTCACTCACATAAATTATGGCACTGATTCTCGAGGTACTCGTCTTTGTACATCGATGCTCGGTAAGATTGGGGCCTGGTTCCCCTCGAGATAGTCATTAGAGTACATTTACCTTGACTATCACCAATCGCGAGATCGCGACTCGAACGAAATTGTGCTGATTGACACATTGAGCCTAGAAAAAAATTATTGGCACTAACAATAAAACCATTCAGGGATCATGTCTGGTTGGAATCCAAAAAACTGTTTTTTTTTTTCTGTCCAAACGATGATTTCAAACTTGACAATTGATTAGGTATTTTATATATTTTAGTATTTGATTATTTTCTATGCATAAAATGGGTTGATCGAAAATGGTAAAATCAGAAAGATTTATGTGATGTGACGTCTGAAGAAAAATTGTGATTTTCAATGAAAACTTCAATGAATCTTTTTGATTTTTCTGAACCCACATAAGCCAAGTCTGAAAATTCATAGTCACTGCGAGAACATTTTTTCCTTTTTTTTTCAAGGACTCCGTCCAGAATAGCTAGTATTTCGAAACACTCCCTTCTAAAAGAATTTTCGAAGACTCGTCCGAGTGTACTTCACATAATGACGCGTCATCATTTGTCACGCGTTTCTTCGATTCTAAGTAACAGTGACGTCTTAATTCCCGATTGGAAAAACAGGAATGAAATAATTTGAAAAATTACCAGCTGCTATGCACTTTTCATAACATTGCGTTCTCGTTACGAAATCGGTAATCCGTATACTCGTGGTGTCAATTAAAATAGCCCCGAGAGTTCTTTCAACCTGCCATAATTTCGTCTTACTGCAATTCGTTGGCACTGTAAATAACGTTAATAGATGTTAATATACAGTTTCATTAAAATCTTTTATGAAAGGAATATCATATTTGAAAAAAACTTGAAATCCCCCTTAAATAAAATGAGAATAAGGAACTTTAAAAAATGTTATTAGGCTTAATACCTCGGAGACAGATTTTGTGATAAAATGATGCCTGAGGCTCGGGTACGAACTCCTCACTTCCTGGTGTAACACTGAAGCACGTGCTCTTGTCAAAGTCAATTATAAAAGCAGTACAATTAACGCTGAAACATCTGTAATCATTTTTGTACATTAAGAACAATTATAATAATCAATATAACAAAAGAAAATGGATTTACAACAAATTTGTATTACTTATTGAAACAAGTGACAACGATTCCCTGTGAGTCGACACCCGCATAAAGAACGTCACTCGAAATTATGTACTCCGGTTTCATCCCCGGGACTTTCTCCCATCCGGTGTCGGTGCAAATCGGTTTCCATGCTGATTTCAAAACGAATGAAAAAGTAAGCAAAATAAAAGAGTAATTATCACAGTACTACATTTGTTCCGAAATCACTTGCATTACTTCTGTTTCAAAATTACTTTTTACGGCTTACAAGACATGTTTTTTTTTTGTATAAAAATAATCGGCAGTAATTTGTTATGGATTTAAAGGGAACGAAATTGAATGAATACATTATTTTTCTTTGTCATGGCTCTAAATAATTTAGTAAGAAAGGTAACATGAAACGACTCAGAGAAGCAAAGTTTTATCGCAACAATGTCAATACTTGAAGGACGTTGCACTTTGAAAACAAGGACTGACTCTAAGTTTTTTAAAATTGATAATTTAAGGTCAAGCAAATGAATCATATGCGATAGCGTATTCGGCTGTTAAGAATGAATAGCACAAATTGAAAATTCAATCTGATAATAAACGAGTAACAATAAGGAATTCCGAAGCCTTGATGCCACGAGATTCGATAATATAATTACGCGAATATTACGTCTTCGCGTAATTATCGTTGCCGTAAGAACGTGAGACCTTGGTGTGTAAAAACCTCGAGGAAAAAAGACGAGAGTATTTTTTGAGGAAGTGTCCATTGTCGTGAAAATAAACAATGCTCTAAGGCCTTATTCGATTCAAATTGTAAAAAGAGCCCAAAAATTTTTTGTCTCAACTGCAAAATGTTTCTCAAATAATCTCACCTGTATCATTCGCTGCTTTGGATATAAATTTCTCGAGGATCGTGAAAAAAATAAAAATGAAAATTGTTCTGTACATGATTTTAAAGTTTTAACGGTAATTCTTGTTCGATATTTCGGTGTTTTTTTATTTTTTTAAGTTTTTTATTTTCCCAAGTCGTGTGTTTTCGACTCCACTTCGATGACAACTGCGAGCTTGCGTTGACCAGCAAAGGAATCTTTCCAGGAGTCGTGGGTTCTGATAATGGTACAGACTTCCAATGAGGTAATAACGATGATGATAAGTTCGATCGACGTAACTTTGTTCATCCGGTCAAACCTGCGCTGGTGTAAATCTCCTCACAAATTAGAATAGTCGTAGTTCCACTTGTCAATGATTTCTTATTAATTCTATTTCACTTCAAGGGTATTCCGTCTCTTTTCACCATCGCAAAACATCGTTGTAATCGTGGTAAACGACTCGGTGTCTCATCCGACAACCGATCGTTACATAATTCTTGATTCAACGTGACACGTGGAATATTGCCGACAAAGTCGATCCTTTTTAACGTTGAACTAGACAGAAACCGAAGAGAGCTAGACGCGAATGGGACATCGATGATGATCCAACGGGAGAGAATTGAATAACATTGTTGTGCACTTCAATCGAGGACAAAGTCAAATTTCACGAGAGTTTACGTATTGTGAAAAAAAAATTGTTTTTCAAGCACTGGTGTTGTTGCTCAGTCAATGAAAATTGTTTGACGTGATGATCAATTTATAACTCAAATGATTTTCCATATCGTAGTTGATTTTTGATAAATCAACATCATTAGATGTTTTTCTTATTTGCGTCAGTGGTTATTTCATGAATATTGTTTCACCTGAACGAATTATTTCTCATATTCTGAGAATCTATTTGATTAATATTGTTTGTTTACTTTTAAAGATTATTTCTTTCTATAAATCATTCTACTTGAGACAGCTACAATTCATTTGGTATTTAAACATATTGTTCCTGAAGAGTTATATTTTATTTTGATTTATTCTTTTTCGTATAAAATGTGATGTTTATAAAGAGCAGTCTATTCAACGAAATTCGTTTTTCGAATGGTACACGTCGTTGTACATAATTCGAGTCTCCTGTTTCAGCGCCAACCGAAGTAGCGAAATGTTCATTTGTTTATTTCAAACACCTTATATAGCATTCGTAGTTTTTTATCAATTCATTGGATAAATGAATAATAAAACACTTAACAAATCCGAAAATAGTCACTAAAACAATCCTCGAAACTCACAATCACACTGTTAAACAACGAATGCACGCTCCTCGAAATTCTGAGACGTTCGTCGACGCTTTCCAGGTCCGTTTCATCCACGTTTGCCGACAACTTTGAGTTTATGTAAAACAGCTTTATTTGCTCGTCTAACGCAATAAGGTCGCGCTCGGAAAACCTCCCCTCCTTAAGTTTTTTATGTTGTTTAGAATTTTTGCTTCAAATATGCCCGCCTCTTGGTACCATTACTCAAGAATATTTTCAATGTACCAGGAATATTCTAGGAACTATTTGCGATAAAGACATCGATTCACTTTGTCGTTACAATAAACAAATGCCTCGATTTGTAGAAAATTCGTTCGAACTGTAATTTGTAGGAAAATTATGTTTCTACTAAGTCGTTGAAGATTTTCCAACTCGTCGATATAATTCTGATCAAAATATCGTCAATAAGAACTCCGTCAGTTTATAAAAAAATGGAGTTTTTTTTTAGGAGCGACACACTTGATGCCGGTGTTCGGCCACAAAGTCTACTGACGTTGCGCGTGGCATGTTGTACGTTAAAATATGTACATATGTACATTTACACGTACACTTACATTCGTGTATATACTAACAATGCACATGAACGTATGAATACATATACATATTGGCTTGGATTGTCATTAAAAATAGTGCATACGAGTCTTCGGCAGACAGCGAGAGTGACGAACTCACAAGTGCACATATATTTTTACACCTGTGCACAGTTAAAGAGAATTCTTGAACATACTCTCACTATCGTATACATACATCCGAGGTTTGGCCCATGACACGGTTCCCCGGAGTTCTTACGACTCATTACCCACGCAAACACATGTTTTTCGACATATAAGTATGTGTTTTTTTTTATTTTCATTTTTATAAAACCATTTTTACGTATGTATATGACGATACGTTCGATACCTATTAATTTTTCGAGCTGTTTCTTTCATTTTTTTATCTTCATGTGTATTAATACCACTTACGTCTATTGTATTTTACTTTTCAGCCTCAAATACAAGAATATTTCGCAATTAAGATCAAACACGTGTATATACCTTCGAAGGAACAAATATTTCCGAAAATTTTCAAAGCAATAGTTCGAAGAAGTATTCTACAATTGAAGCTGTTACATAACCAAATTTAAACAATTTTAAGAATTGAAAATACGTTGACGTCGAGTGACGAAATGATCGGAAAATATGATGAGCAACGTTTTTTAACCGCTAATCAAATATCGTTTGGAAATATTAGGTTTTATAACGTACAGCCTGTGTATGAAAATTTTAGAGCTTTTTATTTTTGATTTTAATTTATAAAATACTCGGCAATTGTCGAAAGAAAAAAAAGTTGTATTGCAAGCACGTTTTCTAAAGAAACAGCAATAAACAGTCGATTTACAGAAAGTTAACAAACGCTCATCGCACCAAGCAACTCTCGCATCAACGAGTGGATGAACAGTCCTGACGATTTTTTAACGACTGGGTAATGGCTAATCGCTTGGGTGATTCGGCGTATATCCAACGACTGAAGTACGTAAAGCGAAGGCAAATAAAAGCAGTAGCAAAGAGAGTAGGTCTCGCCGGAAATCTCCGTGGCTCGTTCCAGCGATCGTGATCTTGTTTTGGCCGGAAGTTGCGCAGCATCGATACGATATACATAGAATTATTTAGTGAAATCGTCGTTTCGGTTCTTACACGTTGTCGCAATTTGAAAAACACGCGAATTCGTGAATTCGTAAGGTTTGGTCAAATTTTAAAGGACCGGAAATTGTGTCAAAAGTGTGGCCGGTTTGGGGAAAACACTTGAGATTATATCGGTTCGATAACTTGTCGTAATATTCGATAATGGTTTCGTTCTTTTTTTTCATTCTTTTATTATTTTTCTAAGACTGTTAAATTTGAGGAAGAAATATTGTAACGAAAATAAATCTTTTTTTTTAATGTCTGACTTGTACTCACTCTTTTCACTCGCTCCATTCTTATCGATCCTTCTCAGACGGTTCTTGTCACCAACGCCTCTCCGATTGTACGATTAAAGAAAAGTTCGCATGTATGAATTTTCTGTCGACAATCTTTTGAGCTTTATCAAACTTTCACTAAGTCGTTAAATGGTTGGAAGAGCTCAGAGGTTTTGGTCGGAAATACGTGCTGTGCGATATTTGCAACTGGTGCTTTCTCTCCTCATCTCTTTCTACGTTTCTCAGTGCATCACATCCACCAAATATGACGTTTGAAAGAGGTCGTTCGATTGTTTCGAAAAAGGAGCCCATGGGAACCATTATTAAAAGTCTTATTATACTCAACAATGAATTATACGAAACGACGAGATTTGGGACGTTTACTGCTTGCAAATCAAATTGTGAAAGTTAAGAATATTTATGTAAATGTATTCGCACAATTCATCAAACAATATTCAATATTTTTCACACTGTGACGCGCCAAGTCTCTTGTTCACCAGTCTGTATTTTTCTAGCTCCACACTCTCAGCATTTAGCAATTTTATTGGACATAAGATAATAAAAAAATAGCTGAAAAATGATTCAATATTTTGCCCGATCAATTTAATCGATCGATTGTTTTATTAGTTTGTTTTATCGATAACTCTGTCAATTTCCTCTTTCGAATGATGTTTTCCAAAACATTATCAAACAGTTCAAATTGCTGTCACATTTACAACTTTTTATCGGGATTTCTGGGTCGTTACGTAATTTAGAATAGCTCTGAGTAATTCAATTGCCGGTGTAACTGCTGTTACTCTGATGATAGAACATTCGTTTCCACGCTCAACCGTGCTTGAAATGAATTCTGTGTCCAATATTTCATAGACGAGAGACTTTTATCTGAAGCGACCTGTGGCTTTCGAGAACATATACGTACATCGATCTTGCAAGGACTATGCTCGATACCCTTCACCCATTGTCCAATATCAACGAAATTATGAAAAAAAAAAGAAAAAACAACTTCCGGTATTGGTACCACGACTCCATAAGCCAGAAAGCTTATGGTTCGTAACTTGATTAACCAATGGTCGAAAGATCTGTGACTTTCGTATTTGAATTTAGTTGAGGATGTGGAACCAATTACATCAATCACTGAATTCATTATTTTTTCTCCCACCATTCCAAAATTCTGTGGGTCGATCATTATCAACTATTTTTTTATAGAAATGGGACCAAATGAAATATGTAAAAAAAGCAACGAAGAAAAAGTAACAGAAAGGTGCACCTTTCTAGGAATCCGAGTAATTCAGAAAGTGTAAATATTTGCTCAAATTTTTATTAATTTAATAATGAATTATTTTTAATTAATAATTTGACTTATCAATTTTTCAATACTATTATTATTTATTTACGATTATTTCATTTCTAATTAAATTTAATGTTTTAATTTTTATAAATTTTTAATCAACTTAATGTCTAATAAAAGTGGTTGTAGTACGAATTGAAGAATAAATAAATAATGCATGCATTCTTAATTTAAAAATTTGTGACTCGTAAGAATGAACGGAATGATAAATGAATCTTTGAGTACGGAATAAAAAAAAGTTCGTTGATAGATTATTTTCTTCGTTTCGACTGTAAATTGAAAATAGAATTCGAAGAGTCGGAGCATATTGATGGAATGTAGTTTTTTTTTTTATCAGGTTTATAGCAACTTACCAAATATTGAATTTATTTATGGATTCGAGAGTGTCGAGTACTGAAGTATTGAAAGGAAAACACATGTGGTTAGAGAAATCTTCGTATAGAAGCGTTTTCCCGTACGTTTGGCCGTGTTGGTTCGTCAGGCGATGGAGAAGCAGTGTGTATTGTTTGAATTGCGTAACATTAGAAGTAAAACGTGGATTTATGCGGGTCCACGGCGAGGATCGCGCAAGCGAGTTTTTCATAACGGATATGTGAAGCGAAAGACCGAGCGACCCATTTAGTCATTGAGTTAACAACAATTTTACACATTTTATTTACTACAGGAATGTTATACGGGGCATGAGAAGTCTAATTGTTATCTAGTTGGAAAGTAAGAACTGATAAAGAGTCGAAACAGCACGACGCAACGACGAGTCAAAGTTGTGGGGACTGTGTGCATAAAAAGTTTCGAAAACGATTCAATCCTTTGAGACTACATAATTTTAGGGTCGAGGTTGGCGATGATTCATAAAAAAAAAACAAAAGTATTTACAACTCTTTGTATTATTTCATAATAAATTCAATCGAATCATCACTTTGGTAGTTTGAAAGGTGCTCAAGAAAATCGAAAACTCATGTGAAATCTTTCGTCCCTGAATATGAAATAAATAAGGGGAAATGCGATATATAAAAAAAAACCGGTTCATGGCTGATCCACATAAATACGTCACAAGGGCTCGGAACTTCCGTTTCCTATGGCTTACCTTGGCATTCCGGTGCATCCTATGGTATTACCGGTATAATCGTATCAGAGATTTTGATCTCTTGGTGCGGTTGCAGCGCATAAACATAATATCGTACACGTTTTACCGTGTCATGTGCACGCGGGCAAAGGCAAAATCACAATCCGTGACGTTCCGAGGCTTTCCGACGACGTCTCGTGTATGGCCGGTTCGAATTATCGGCCTCATGATTACGAGAAAAACATGAATTACCATGAGGCATTATCTGTTTATATTATAGACTAGGTCGAGACATCCCAGTGGAGATTTTGTAGATTTTTGTACTGGTTCGATCGAGTCTGGACCTAAAAAAACCGGAGGAAGCCTTGGCTCGTAAAAACTGTATTTTTCTGATTCCAACAACTCACTAATTTTCAATTGATTCAAGAAAAGTTACATCAATAAAAGAATCATCCCTTTTGAACGAATAAAATGTGAAATCCTGAAAATTTAGACCGCAGAGCAATGAAAACGAAAAAAAAAAAAAAAAAAAATAACCAAGAAAAAACATTCTTCGTTGAAACCGCTCTGCTTTGGATTCACGAAATTCGTGAATCTTGCAGGAATGATCTCTTGTCAAACAATGAAAATCTCTGAGTCCTCTCGTTGCGAACGGTTATGTAACAAAAATCGCGGATAAACGATTGAAAAACGAAGACGTTTATCGACAGTCCTTGCTAGCAGCCTATCGGAACGATTGTAGCGCGACGCGAACGGCACAAAACTGTTCTCGGTTTTCTTACGCAACGCAAGACTTAATATTTATCTTTATTAGCGATGACCCGGTCTCGAAGTCTCGAAGCAGGTCTTCACTCGAACACTTTCTATACCGATAGTTGAAAAAAAAGTAACGATCTCGGGGTATGTCTCGTCGGATGTGATTTTTACGAGATCACTGAGCATAAATTATGTTTGCAGCTTGAAAAAAAATGGCCGTGAGTTTGTTGATTTTTCAGTCACACTACGTTCAAATATGCAACGAACTTTTCAGTTCAGTTTTCGTCCCGTTTTTCTTTGATCAAATTATTGTCCATTTCGGAAAATGACTGTATGAGCATCTATGTGACACACGCCATTCACTACATTTATTTACCGTCGTTTTCACGCTTTGTCGAATCCATTTAACAGTAATTTCCTGTCGTGCCCGGAATTTTACGTCCGTTTTACTGATTTTACATGTAAATAGAAATCGAACTTGTTTCACCACGGGCCAATGACTACCGCGTCAAAAGTATGATCGAGAGAATAGTGTAAATAGTGGTTTGTTTTCGTTTTTTTTTGTGGTTATTCGAGGTTAGAGTTTAGCGACGATCCAGCGTGGGATAGCTGTAGCCTATTTTACATCATACGAAACTACGAGAAAAACACAACGGTTATCAACTTCCTGTTCTAAAATCTTATTCCAATTGTGTGAATCTTGGCATTTTTTTCATTATTATTTTCAATCTAGATCTGAAAAAATCTTGATCGGTATAAAAGCAAAGTTTCCAACTTATTCTATTATATAACAAAACTACCTTGAATTGGTCATAAAAAAGCTGTGAAAATTTAGCACTTAATCCACTAGCATGCAGTTCAGTTGTAACTTAAAAAGCGCTTCGTTTCGTAATTTTCCATGATTTGTTATGGAACAATAATTTGATCCAGTGTTCCATCAATTTTTACTTCTTTTTGAAAATTCTTAATAAATTATTGTTCCATATAACAAATTGATTAGAGGTTCATAAAACTCCAGAATCGCAAGCCGACGTATTTCTGGTATTTATAACTGCAGAATTCAAAAACAATGAACGCTGTATTTTATTTTCAGGGACATACGAGAAATCGGGAATTGTTACTGTACACAGTAAAAAAAAGAATCATAAAATTGAAAAATTTAATTTTTTCGTTAAAAAATCAATTCAAGTTCAAATTCTTTTCAACGAAAAATAAAAAATACATCAACTTTTTTTCAGCCGTTGAAAGACATGTTTAATCTTTCTTTTACTGTGAACAGCTGTTTTGAAGATTAAAAAATAGTGCAAAGTCATTTCAGCGATTTTTCGTTCTTTTTACTTATTTTTTTTGTTCATTATATCTAAGAGTAGCAATATTACTTTTGTTTTATAGCAGCAGCAATCATGATCATAATGACAATATTATTAATATTTATAATATCTGCTTCGTTAACGTGTATCATTAAAATTATATCAATCATTATAATCGTAATCGTCATGATTATCAATATTTTATATACATGTGTACTCATAAATTCGTACAGACGTGACAGAAATATTGAAAGTTCAACGATGTTTGAAATAGTTGAAAAAAAATGTTGGTGGCATCAAAAGAAACGATTTTTTGGGCGTTTCTTCAATTACATGTTCGAATAATTTGTGTTTTTGTGGCTGTCACGTTTGCAGAATTGTACGCGATACTTCACGTTCTAAATTTTTCTTATTTTTGCATTCACTTTTCTTCCTCGTTTTTCGTCCATGAAAATTGGCTTTAATCGATTTTTTTTGCTATGCCGATCTTCGAAACGATCGATTACGTAATAAGGAATGACGAGCTAATGCGCGTCTCGAGATGGCGATCTTAGTATCGAACTCACGACGTCCTTTCCACCTCCCATTCTTTCATCTTTCTCACAATTTATTTTCCCAACTCCGCAGATTTTTTGATTCGCGTTAACAAAAATATCACTGGACTTTACATTTTCAATTTGACGAAAGCTGCTCTTCGTGTTTTCATTTTGCTTGTTTATTCCCTCATACCAATTGGTCGTTTCAGAGTGAAAAGGTGCGTGCGGAATTTAAAGAAAATTTCTGTTTTCACGTATGCTTCGATCGATCGAGTTCGCTTGCCCGAAATATTCAGTCCTCGAAATGTTCAGTGAGGCAAATTATCGTACATGGTATTTTTACGTTCATTTTTTTCTATATCATATATATCTTCACTCTTGAGCAAACATACATATAAATATATATTTATATTTGATTACACACCGTAGCGATCAAATGAGAATTCATGTATAATCATTTTTTAAATTTATTTCTTCTTAAGATCTTTCTTCCTCTAGTTATTTTCTTCATTTTCTCTTATTTTCGTAGATCAATCGGGGATTGTACAAAAAATTAAAGAGCGAATATTTTCATATAACGATTAATGCAATAGTTATCGATATGTGAAGTAGATCGACATAACTCTTGTTTACTTTTCGCTCCAGGCAAAAATTACGGATCAACTACCATCAAGTTGGCAAGATTAACGATTCGGATGAGACTCGTGTAGTTCGTCGTGGTTGTTTTCCTTTTTTTCATTTTATTTTCGTTAACCCTGTAATTTTCTTTGTTTTTCGCAGTTTTTTTTTTTCAATTTCTCATCAAGACTTTTACCGAAAAATATGTTCGTTTTTTGCGAGCACGAGTCTCGTTTGTTTTTCAATAAAATTAGCCTTATCTTGTTTCTTCATCTCTTTCTATATTTTAAAGACGACTCGAGTTTACAGTCGATTTATCAATTTTCATTCAATTAACTAACTGAATTTCCTAGTTAATTTAAACGCGTACGACTTAACTCTATCGCAATTTTCGAGGGTCATTTTTTAATGAGAGTTGGAACGATACAAATCTGATCTTCGTCAACGTAGTATATTGCTTTATTCACAGTTTAAAGATGTAACTATTCCAGATTTTGTTCTCAAATTAATTATATTAATGAAAACAAGCAACTTATTACTTTCTATTGTTTTTTTTAGCACGTTTTTAAACGATTTATCAAATAAATGATCATTTCGAAATTATCCAAGCTCCAGTAGTGTAACACATAAGCTCGATCAAATCAAATCAAATTTTGTGATATTTAAATACGAGTTTTACATTGGAATTGGTTTCATCTATTTCAGCTGTGTTATTAAATGATTTGTTATAAATAAGCAGTAATTACAAAATTATTTGGGTTTTATAATGTTATCCATTGAAAAAAAAGAAACCGGAAAAATGCTGAAACAAAATTAAGATCGAGAAACAAATGGATCAGTTTTATATCGCCATTGTCAATCTCGCTCGATTATCCGGTCTCGTTTTTCCAAACCCTCTGTCCTCGAGATCGTATCTTCTTTCGTCGACGACGATGAGAAACGCACAGAATCTCAAGAAACGATAAAATTCAATGACAGCAACATTGAGCTAATTATTTAATGCATAGTTTCATTCGCGTCTAATTTGAATTACAATTTATTGATTCATGTGTTATTTTTAATGATTTCTCACTTTTTCGCGGCCCTCACTTCACTGAACGTAACGAAAATTGCCGGTTTTTCGGGATGAGGATTTTCGTATCGATTTCAATTTGCTTTCGTATTTTTTTTTTTTTTTTTTTTTTTTTTCTAAAATAACCCTGATCACATATATTTAACAAAAGAAAATTCTGTGGGTAGTAATCGAAAAAAATGTCTCGTCTCGAGCCACGGTTTCCGCAGACAGCTCTTGGCTGATTTTTTTTTCATATTTTCACCGCACGAATTCTTTCTCCTTGAATGCGCGATGATTTTTCTCTCTCTTCTCTTTGCCCTCTTTCTCACGGATTTTTAAATCTCACCAAGCTTTGCTCATGTGTTTTGTTTTGTTTGTTCTTTTGTCTTTTTTTTAAGTGTTCGTATATTCGTGTGTGTGTGTATTTTTTTTTTTTCATTGTTTCTATCTTTCTCTCCTTTTCTCCGTGATTTCGGTCTTCGTGATACTCGCCTAGAAATTTTGTTTCTTAGTTTCTAGCACGCACATGAATCGTTCGACTTTCCGCTGCCCCTTTGGTCGTTGGTCAGTTTTATTTGATCGGGAAACTCATTGTAAAGCTCCACCTGCGATTCGAAAGTGGCATTAGAATTTTAACACGATAAAATGACGTTTTATCAGAATAAAACGTTGAGTTATAACAATAATTCTATGGCTGATCATCGTAATAGATTTAAAAAAATTTTTAAAAAGAGAAATTAACAGGGTAGCGAATTTCCATGTCATCGAAGAGTCAATCGTTGAGCAGTCAATTGGAAAAATATAATTCAATCTATTTTCATATATGTGTATAGATTTTTCTTTTAAACGGAATTTGGTAGTAACTTACTTCGCTTTCCTGAGCCAATGCGTTCTTCGCTATCGTCTGGAAAGCTTGCTCGACGTTTATCGCCTCTTTCGCGCTTGTTTCGAAATATGGAATATTGTTCTTCGACTGACACCATTGTTGTGCTCTTTTACTGGAAACCTGAGGAATTTATTTCGAAAAATAATGTATCATTAATCATATGAAACATAATTTTGTTTTGAACTGATTGAAGGTTGTGTCTCATACTAAATTAAAGGCCCACGTTAATCCAATTAATGAGTAAAAAAATATTCGATAATTATCAATCGAACAAATCTTAAAGGAGCTGCAGGATAATACAATTTTCCAAAATAATTTAAACTTACGGCTCTGTTTTCAAGATCGACTTTGTTACCGAGCACGACGAATGGAAAATTGTCAGGATCTCGTGGTGATGCCTGTATCAAAAATTCGTCTCTCCACGAGTCAAGAGATTTGAAAGTACTCGGCGCTGCAACGTCGAACACTAAAACACAGCAATCAGCTCCTCTGTAGAAGGCGACACCGAGCGATTGGAATCTTTCCTGGCCTGCTGTGTCCCAGATCTGTCATCAAGCAGCAAGCAAAAAATCAGCAAGTCATTTTTATTGATTCAAGTAAACAAACACTGAAAATGTATCATATCAAAAATTGAATGAAATAGACGGAGAATACAAAAAACAGAAAATTCATGGAAGAAATAAATTTCTGATCACAAAATTTTGGGATTTAATCCAAGTTGAATGAAAATATTCAACTGCAACATACTGAATAAGTACAAAACTATAAATTTATGGAAATAAGTTATAAGTACCTGCATGGTGACTATCCTGTCGTCGACCATGACTTCTTTTGTCAAAAAGTCTGCGCCTATCGTTGCCTTGTATTGATTGCTGAACTTCTTGTTGACATACTGATTCATTAAGGATGTTTTTCCCACTCCCGAATCCCCCAGGATGATAACTTTCAGCAAAACTTTCTTCCGGGACGCCATATTACAATGTTAACTGAAAAAACAAAAATTCATGTGTCGCAATTGCTCGAATGATCCTGTTGATTTGAATTGGTCACAAAATCTATGGTATACTTTTTTGTCCTCATTTTCCATTAATATCTGTCAAATAAAATAGTAAAATATTCCGAATGAAAAGAGAAGAATTTCAAATAATAATAAATTGTCAATTTTTTCGAACTTATGATGCTTAATAATGATAGCAATATTTTTGTATGATTCCAGTTAATTGATCGATCTATTAATTTTCATAACATTACGAATGATCCTAGAAATGATATGAAATTGATTTTTGTAAACGACTGTACATAATATATCATATACAAATCCTTAACGACGAATCTGAACTCGGTTAATTTGATTAGACATACTTATAACAATAACAACAGACAGAAAAAAGGAGAGCAGGAGAGTATCGTGGAACACGATACGCTCTACTAATGAGGCTTGTTTCGAGCCGAGATAAACAAAGCAAAAAAAAAAACATGTTTTCTCTTGTCTGCTGTGGCGCTGAATGCATCTTTCCACACGTACATGGAACAAGCGTAATAAACATAAACACATACGAGAAAACACACGCTCAAAGTCACAGCTGTGGCGATTAGAAATTATAGTAGGGATAAAACGTCTGTAGTGGCGTGTTTGATCTTTGGAACTTGGCATTTACAGAACGGCGCAAGAACAAAAAAGGACAAATTCTATACTGACGGGTGTATGGATTTCTATGAAAATTTGGCAAACTCGTCCACGTTGTGAAAAAAGAAAAAGACACGAATTCATTGGGGGTATACATTTGAAAAAAAACTGGGGGAAAAAAAAGTTTGACATCAAGCATTAGCGCGCATTTATTTCTTGTGTTTCCCCTCCCTCGATACTCCCGTCCAATGAATCATGGTCAATCATCACGAACAAAAACGTAATCATACTCCCCCCGAAATGACGCACACAAACACACGCAACACGAGTACACTCCCGTAAAAAAAGAAAGAAAAAGTGACAGTTATTTCCGCTCGCTTGAAAAGTGTCTTCACGAGAGTCGGTATAATAATGATACAACACGGGAGTTAATACGACGTATGGAGAAAAAGAGTAATCAAAATGAAAGGCCACTGAATCTTACAAGTGTCCATTGGTTCGTTAGGGAATGGTACCAGACTTTTCTTCAACGACGAAATAGTCTGTCTACGCGATTTAAGTGGAATCCTTTTAAATGCTTCGATGCACGTAAAAAAATATCCTGTCAACACCGTACGAGCTGCACGAATCATGTTAACATTCAAACTTCAGAATTTGCTTGACGACGTTTCAGTTCTTTTTTTTTCCTTCCTCCCCAGTTTGGACGTTTTCATTTGTTCGCGACAATTAAATTGAAACAAAGAGCGACTACGTTACCTCGTTTTTCTAATGAAACACAACGATGAAATCCTTCTGCTTGTACAGTGCACACAAAGAAAATGGCGTATTATGAAATCACAAGAGTGTAGTGTGACAAACGGTGTCGTCACCTGTTCACCTCTCGCTTCGGACTAGTTCTATCGAACCTCGAACACATACACTCTCTCGAGAAGGGGAACACGCGAGAGAAGAGGGGTCTTCTTTTCTTCTCGCGACAAATCAAAGGAGCATGCGCGACTAGATTCCAGGTTCAAAACTTCTCGGTAATATGACCTGGCGTTCGCGACGTAGTTTATCGCTAAATCAAGTTTACTACCTTATCGACAACGGTTGAGGACAAGTACCGTTCAAAATCCAAAACGACAAGTTTGATAAATTATGCCCATTTCAATTGCTTTCAGACCTAAACTCGATCACCATTCATATAGAAGCTATCTGGTTGTGAAAATCTTTGAATTGTTCATCCGTTAATGTTGTGATTACCGACAGTTGGTAGTGTGCTACTTTATTAATGATAAGAGGATCAGTCGTTGACTTTGCAAGTTTTGGAAGAAACTTTTGAAAGGGTTTTAAATTTTCTTCTATCAATTGCGTCTAACTTATTCTACGAGTCTATTTAAATACATCGCTGTGAAACAGAAGGAATTTGATTGGGAAAAACAATATAACGTACGGTTTCCTTTTAAATATATGTTCAGCTTTCTTCGAATTAAATTGTACTCGGAAGAAGAAGGATATGTTTTTTGTTATTGTTTGATATACTAAGGAAACGTCAAAATGATGGTTGAGATGCTGCAAGCGTTGTCAATTTTTCAATTGATACGATGTTGAGACCGATATGCAGCTTTTATATCATTCTCGTACACATTATAGAAATCGAGCACAGTTGAAGGGAAAATCATATGGATCCAAATTTTAAAACTGTTTTACTGATAGAGAAATGTGATTGCTTTTTCGCAAATAAGCACCGTCACGTTTATAAAATCGGATGAAAATCCGGCAAACATTCATGATTGACGTCATCGATATCTTTTAATTGATTTCGTCTTTTTTCTGTCATTGTTTCCGTATTTGTTAGGCATTTGCCAGTGTGATGTATAGCTTTAAGGTGTTGTGAAAAAATCGCCGTTTCCGCCAACAGAGTGCGTCATCAGTACCCTCTCTTTCCCTCTCTGTTTTTCTAATAGCTCCATGTGGTTAGTTGTCAAGTTCATGCGTTGACGTTGAACTTGTCGAACCGATACTATTTGTTTCGAATTATAAATAATATTGGTTTAAAATTCGATTAGCATCGAGGCGTGTGGCACGAGTGCAACGTTTTAAACAAGAACTAGATCGTTGTTGACACATAGTATAATTTATCGATTAAACTGCAACAGACCGAACAGTTTTCGAATCAGTTTATTAATAGAACTTGTTTGAAAGATTTGATCAGTGTCGATCCCCATTGGTAACGGTAAATATAAGCCCAAAATTTGATTTAACTCGATTTTTTATTCCGAAATTTCCCAATTTAATAAACTTCACGAGAATGAATAATTATGAGGTGAAATTTCAATAATTTTCGCTTGTTTTCGCTTCAATCCATTTAACCAGGAATTTATCTGTATTTCGTAAGTGTGCGAGATTATTCCAAAATACGTAGCACTACTTTCTGTTCTTAAATAAGTTAGTACAATGATCGGACGATTCTAATACATATTATGCAATAGAAATTGTTTGGCTTCCACCAAACAGACTTTCACTGACCTTGGATGTGAAAAATAAAATCTTCCAAAGAATATGAAAGACAAACATAAAAAAAAGTATAAGGAAATTGTGATCTTCACAACCATTATTGGACTCCAGCCTTTCTAAGGGTGATAATGAATATTCAAAATGTGTGAATTTATTTACAAGATCGTATGTATTTTGCATTTTTATGTTTGAATAAATTCACTACGTGGATTGACCAGATCTGTGGGAAATTTATTTTTTTGAAACAGATTCATTTATCCAATTTACAATGAAAAAGTGAAAAACAAGTGAAATTGCGAGTACTCGTTTATCAGAAAAAAATGATTCATTAAACGGGTGTCATCTCGATTATAAATTCACATGTAAAATTTTTTTGATCATCAAAAGCTTTAAAAATGAAGGACGGTGGACGGCTCCTTGAAGTTCTGCTGAAAGTATCAGAAAAAGCTGCCAATATAGCAAGAGCATGTAGACAGAAAGATGCTCTCTTCAAATTGCTTGTTCAAGAAAAACACGGCGATGAAAAAAACCCTCGTTTCATCCAAGATTTTAAGACACTCGCTGACGTCCTCATCCAAGAAACGATACGACATGACATTGGAACGGAGGTGAGCTAAATTTTGGAGAATGAGAAATTTTTTAAATTCAACAGAATCTTTATTTTTGAATTTTCTATCCTATCGCATATTTCTCATTTGATTGAGTTCATTAATAAATCTTTGCAAACATTTTTCTTGTATACAAATACAAAAAGACAATTCCAATGAATATTTATTCACTTTTAATTTTCCTCAATATTAAATGATGCTGAAAAAACACATCTCACAACTTGTATCGTTCTGCTGTGTGTAGTATTCGTTATGATTAATCATATATGAAAATGATGAAATATTGTGGTAAATATTTTCCACTATTTGAGTTTCTATCCAGAGAAATAGAAACGGACGAAATGAACGGAATTTGGTAATAATGCAAAATGGAAGAAAAAATACAATTCAAATGTTTCTATCCAATAAAATGAAAAACTCAGAAAGTTTATTTTTGTAACGTAATTTATTAATTATCCAATAATGACTGATAAAAAAAGATAACGTTCTGCATAAACTTGCTGATCGTTATCGAGAGTATTATTCAGAGAAAGACAGTTTCCAGAGTTAGCAAAAATGGTACGAGGCGAAGAGACAAACGTGTTCAGCAACACTCTTGGAAAGACGGTGATCGTCGACGTGTGTTCAACATCCGAAGAAACTACCAAATTACTGGCAGAAGTTCTTGATGACGATGTCGAAATTGCTCAGCTTTTGGCATCAGAAGTTCACAAAGAAATAACGTTGTCTGAAGTTCCGGTTGATGTGGAAACAAGAGGAAATTGGGATTTCGATATTGATATTGGAGATTTAGGGATTTGGATTGATCCCATAGGTGAGTTCAATTTTGTATTTAATTACTCTAATTATTGATTACTTGAGTGATCCAAACCCCATCGTGTGGCTCCATCGAGAATAGTACCACAAATGATTGACACTCTAATAACAATTAAAAACGATTTTATCTAATATTCTATGGAAATTGAAAAATCTAATTATTACGATCTAATGTTTTTTTCGGTTATCTTTTAATTTCTGTACAACACAACATACTTCGTTTTCTTTTTCAGACTCCACAGCCGATTATATTACCGGTGAAGAACTGGTGGATCCGACGACCGGCTTACATTTAGGAGGTTTACAATGTGTAACTGTACTTATTGGGGCGTACGTTAAAAGTACGGGTTTGCCTGCAGTGGGCGTCGTGAATCAACCTTTTTACACATATCAGGATTCCCAGTGAGTATGAGTTCTCCATTATAATTCCTATTTTTCTTCGAGGCTGTTAGTTTATTAGACGAAAAAATGACCGACTCCTTAATAGCATTATGGAGAAAGCTGCGTAGTTCATTTTTTCAAAGAGCCTTTTTTTGGGGACAGATGGAAAGGACATTGTTATTGGGGATACGTGGGTGGAGATGAAACAAGAAAACATTCTTTTACTGTACCAGCCGAGCCAAACGATGTTTTGTTACTCGGACGAAACGAAAACCCTGCTGTGAAGGCCAAACTTGTAGAAAGTGGATTCCAGACGATGGAAACACCGGGGGCTGGTTATAAAATTTTGAGTGTAGCGATTGGACGTGCCAAAGCATACGCATTGTCAAAAAGCACGACTTTTCGATGGGACACGTGCGGTCCTCAAGCTTTGCTCCGATCACTCGGTGGCGGCATCGTGGATTATTCAAAGTTCACGAGTTCAACCAATTCCGAAGATTTCCAGCTTCGCTATTCTGGTGAAGACACAGATTTCGCGAATCGTGGAGGTCTTGTAGCTTATCGCGATACAGAAACTTTAGAATCATTGCGGCGAGCTTTTCTTAAATAAATTTTATTGTTTCCCATCGATAATCAACTTAAAAACTTCGTAACTATGTCGATTTGTTTATCTTTTTTTTTACAATCGTTACTCGATGGAAATCTCGATCTCGTTAAATATTTGTCTGCGAATTGTGCATTTCTCGTCCGCTTGAAGGAGGCTCGAAACAAACAGTGTGATTAACTTTCAGGGCGCGGGTCGTTCGAACATCCATATATATTTTAACAATAGAACAAACAGTTTAATATCCGACTTAACCAAAAGATAGATATTTTTTTTTAAAGAACTCATTATTTTATACTTATTTTGAAATCGAATATAATATATATTTGCAATAGAAGTATCAGTTTTAATGTCGATTCGTAATAAGCGTCATCGTGCAAATTTTCGTTTGGGTTTTGCACGCTTCAAAATCATGCTGAATTTCAATTTAACGATGTCTCAAAACACGTGAAGACCAATTGATTAATAATCATCACAATTTTTCCTCTTCTTACGTTCCAATCGATTACTGTCATTTTTACCATGACATTTATAATTATTGCTTGTTTTATAGAAAAAATCGACGTAAATGTTGGCAAATGTACCTCAATTTTGTCTGTAATAGTAACTTTTCAGTCCCTAGTTTTTAAGGGTCTCTGTGTTTTAGTTTCAGCAGGAATCTTGATGTATGTTGAATCTATTTTGACCCTCCGCCAGGAATGTTTCTTACGTCCTTAGGTCAGTACACTGGACATTTGAGATTCAGTTCCGTTCTATCATGTGTTTTGGGCTTTTAATTTTTTTTCGATTTATTCACTAATGTGTGTCAAATAGATTATCTATTGTTTTTAGGGATTGCGAACGAGCTGCAGTCTTCTCGTCTTTAAATTGCCTTTATGCTGGCGGCGGGTAGATTAATGAATAATTGGATGTATATTCTTAAGGTGAATCAGGGTTTGATGGAACGATGAAAAATTCTAAAATAGTACTGCGAAGAACAATTGGTGTACGTCTTGAAAATTTCATAACTATTTAAGCTCTGGTCCGTGCGACTGAAGAATACTTCCGTCGCAAACAAACTATGTTTCTCCACAATTTCGTGATATATTAATGCCAAAAATGTAAGGTTCTCGAAATATCCGTACATAAAAATCTCTAGTACTTTTGTTGCGAATATCAAATTGTTCTGTACTTGAGTTTAAAATATGGGGTTTAACGTCCCTCCGGTGATATGTCTTCGATTACGACATGATTAGTAAAAAAATATATATATTTAAAAAATGTGTAATATTCAAGTTTAGACTCAACTACTTTACTGCACGCTAGTCAAATGATTGCTTAATTTTTACGCATCGTTTTTTTTATCCCATTCAATGCATTAATTGAACATAGTGAAGATGTATTTGTATGACAGGATATTTTATTAACATAGAGAAATACTGATAACGATCTAAACGAACAAAGATTTTTCGCGAATTCACCACGTAGATTTTTTTTTAAGTCCTCACTGTTCTGGATGATTGTTTTATGAGTGAAAAAAGAAAAATCTTCCGAAGAACTCTGAGGAATTAAATAATAGGTGATCATCGAAATAGCTTTAGAAATATGGATGATTTTTTGAGAAATGTGTATTTTAAAATGTGCCATCGTGAAAAATTGCATTGATCAGTTGATCGTTTCGTATATTTATCTTTACATCGAAGTGTAGGTGGATAAATATCGAATAATTGTCCACCCACACTGCAGTTTAATAATGCACTAGACTTGGAACGAGCAAATTATCAAAATTGAGCACCCATTTGACGAGCACACTGCACAGTACCGTAGTTACCTCGATGCTGTGAAAATGCTGTTCCGATAGAATTACTGGTAATTAAGTGTCAGTGTCAAGTATGCGAAGTTTTGTTCCGTAAACTTTAAGGTGAATGTGAGAAATATAAAAATAAGAAAACTATAAAAAATTTGAAAACTAAAAAAGATCAATAAAAACTGTTTGAATAATAGGATTTGAATTTATTGAATGAAATTTGCATCAAGTGCTGTCCATAACGGTTCAGATAATAAGTACAACATAAAAGATATAAAATAACATGAATTCAGGCTCCGCCAGCGAAACGATAAGGTTCGAAAGTGACGTCAGAGTTATCGACTGTGCTGGGAAATGGAACAATTGACCTTGGACTCTTTTTCATGTAGTCCAATAATCCTATCTGTTCTGGGGCTGTGAGCAGAGATGCGAATAGGGACAGACAAAAAGTCAGATAATGAAGTCCCTGATTCTCATGAATAGGAGGCAGAGACAGTGGAACAAAAAAGTCGTTATTCAGTGATTAATCGTGGAAGGTATTGAATCAGATGACACATTTAATAGTTAACATTTCTGCACTACAAATGGCTTTGGAACTGAGGCCCATTTTTACAATAATTTCGAAGTTATTAACGTAATTAATCAAACTTTCTAATAGTTCGTAAAAGTTTAGTATTTCTTTGTTTTCGGCTGGTTTTCAATCAACAGGTCCTTTTTTTATTCTGACAAGGGAAAATAACTATTCTTTAAAAGAAAAACAAAAAAAAATAAGCATTTACCTAAAACGATTAAAAAAATATTTTCCTGGGTCAAATTTAGACCATGCTCCTCTTTCGAATTTCATTAAAGAACACAAAACTATAAATATCTGCTCTGTCAAACTCAAATAACAATTTAGTCTGAGATCTTAGAAAAACATCTTTCAAAGCTAAACGTATCAATCGTTGAACGAATGTAATTAGAAAACGTTGTAATGAACTTTGGAAATATTTGTTTTGGCAAATATCTGTTTATTCGTTGAGACGAAAATCGTATTGAAGTTTTAACTAGTATTCATGAGCCTTGGGAAGTTTCGTCGAAAATACCAATACAAACGTTTGAGTTGCTCCAGTTTTATCATGACTTTAAATGCTCTTGAGATGGTCGTAAAAAGTTGAAAACATCTTTTGATTATTGTATAAATATTTTATTATAACGTTTTCATTGCACATTGCACAGATAAATGAATTTGTGTTCGCCCACATTTAACACGCATCAACATTCGCACGAATACATAAACAAAAAGTTCAAGAAGTTTATACAACACATTTACTATGTATATTATATATATGGTAACGTAGATTTTACAGTCTTGGATGACGTGGTTCGTTTATCTATTTACGAATTGAGTAATCACTCAACGAATATAGAGAGCAAAAAATTTCTGCGAACAAGCACAATGGTCTGCGTGTTTGAACGAAATTTCCAGGCACCTCTCAGAACAAGAAGAGGTATTACTTTAATAATTGCCAGGATTTATACATTTCTTTTTTACACCGCACAGCTTAATCCACTTTAACGTGATACATATATTTTTGTACACATTTTTCATATTTTCGTATAAATAACTTTTTTATTTTACGATTTAATATTGGGTCATGGAACGAGTTATGAGCACTTATATGTTTGATTTTATCGTTACACATAAAATTATCCTCATATAAAATATATCTGTGGACACTCTTGAGAATTAAGTTGAATAAGCCCTCTTATCATCGTCAACGTTCAAAGTGGCGGAAAAAATATATAACGTTAACATGCAGACTAGAAAATAAATGAAATGGAAACATTGATTTTTTTTGACAATGTGCACAAAATTCTTCAAAATGACTCGTTGAAACGAACAAAAATGAAATTCGTACTTCAAATTGTACATTTACGACTCCGTTTCGATTGAATCTATTTGAACTTCACCTTGAATTGATTTTTTATTCCTCAAGGTGATTGAACGAATATTTGAAAGTGAAATTTTTCCACACCGTTTGTCCATTTAAAATTTGAAAAATCCTTGATATTTGTAATTATTCTGCATGAAAAAAAGTGTGGAAAAATTTTACTTCAGAAATTAGCAGCTATCTCTTTCGCGGTCATGGATTTCGTTTTATATTTATACCAACAATTCTTTTCTTATTTTTTATAGTCACAGATCGATATTTTAATTTCACGCCAATCATAAAAGTTTAAACCCGTGAGTATTCTTTTTAGATTGGGAAAACAATTTTTCCAGACACACATTTTTCATTCAAGGGCTTACAGATGTGCCAAAAATAGGGTGTTTTTTTCATAATATTTCATCCTTCGTTGACACACTTCCACTTCGCTTAGAAATCTAATCGCTTAGATTTCAGCAATAAAACAGATTCTTCCTAAAGTGGAAAAAAGGTGTTGGCCAAAAGATTGTTCCGTTTTTATTTGTGAAAAAAGCTATAACGTTGATAAAAGTATTCCTACATGGGAAAGGACAGATCATTGTTTCCAAAAACGATATTTTAAGAAAAACGGATTGATTTTTTGTTAACTTTATTCGTATTTCAGGCCTTAAGAAACATTTTGCCATAAATAATGAAAGCAAAATCGTTATTTAGTACATGGGAGTAAAAAAACTACACAATTTCGTAATTGTTTATATTTACTGTTACAAATCACAAGTCTTATGAAATATTAAAAATGCATCATTCGAATTTTTTACCGAACATCGTGATCGATATTGAACTGATAGTTAAATGAAAAACTCATTTCACTTTGAATTCTTACATCAAATCGGTAAATAATCGTCGAATTTTTCATATTTCAATCTTGATTCCAATACAAATTGATGCTCAATTATCTAAAGTATAAAAGTAAAACAATTTCATTGGCGCTTAAAATTTTTTCTTTGGTGTCCACATTACGTTTGGCGTTTGCGGACTAGAGAATTTTTACGTAAATAAATATGAATAAAGAAAAGTTTTAAAAACTCAAGGAACTGTTCATTTGTACTGTTTACAAAATACATTATCTCTCGTTGTTCAATCGGTACGCAATGACTCGAAGGGACAAGTTTTTTTTTTACCATGCACTTCAGATTTTGAGTATTTTTTTCACTAAAAAAACATTTCAAGCAATCTCCATTTCTTTCGTCATTGATGAATCAGGAGTTATCCTCTCGGTCTCACATTTGTTCTTCGGTCTGACACTCCAGACGGATGAAATGGCGTTCCAACGGACGTTGGACTGTGCGAATGGTTTCCGTGTTTCGGAAGCTTGCACTTCTCACTGGCACACCGTGACTTCCGTTTGTTTTTTTTCGTACGCTGACGTAAGTCGTGCACGTGTTAATACGTCGCAGAACCGAATGGTTTCCAGCCTCGAATCCTAAAATTTGATTTCACAACTCGGTTCAGTGTAAAACGATTAAAAACAACGATTTAAAACATGAATCAATATTCGTATGTCTCCATATTTTGGCTCGAGTTTTTAACAGTTCCTGTTACTTAAATTGAAAGATTTCATTGCTCCGTTTGATATCAACTAATTATGATTTATCTTGAATTTGTGATTTACCGGTTAAAGCAATTCCCGCCATACTCGTGTTGTAAGTGCCTTGTCTTCGATCAGGAAACAGTTTTCGAATGCAAGGCAGCCTTGAGAGTGCTGTTTTGAAACCGGATCGGAAACGTACATTCATCCAGCAATATATTACGGGATTGTAACATGAGTGAGACATTGCTAACCAGTGGAGAGCAGTCCATGCGAAAGGCAAACCCTTCCAAGTGTTCACCCTTTCATTGTTGCGATCCAATACCAACTGAAACGACAGGCATTACGGAATTTAATTAGTTTTCAATTATGGTTGATACATGAAATTTACCCGGTCCGATCAATGCTTCTGATGATGGAATTTAAATCTTTTTTGACGCAAGTATCATGCATGCGTTTATACTTTTGACGAATTGCCTACGGACTGAAAATTTGCAGAGCCCAATCGATGAAACTATGACACGATTACTGAACTTAGCAACAGTCGCTCCGCAGAGATCGGTCCTGCGTTTAACGTGTTGAATAATGTTCATATATAATTGCTTTGCTTCATCAAAGTATAATTGCTATTTCTCACGAACTATTTATTAGGTCACGAATGTAGAATTTCTCATTAAGACCTTCATGGTGAGGTTTAGGGTAAAATAGTTGCTTAGCTTCAGACTAGTCAAGTGAGTGTTAAATTTTAAGGTAATTATGCAGTTTAAGATTTTCCGGAGTATTATTTAAAACTTGAAAACATCATAATTTATGGGAAATGTTCGCCTCCCCCCCATGGAATATCATTTTTTATGATACAATCAACAGCTTAACGGGAAAAAAAACATTTCCCATCTTTTTTGTGAAGAGCCCCCAAACTGCATAATTACCAATGTTTATTTTTATTATATGCAAAGCTTAATACAAATTTCATATAAATTGACGGTGCATACGTAATTTTCCGCATCGATTCCGATTGAGCCCCGCTGATTTTGTTCCTAATGAGATTCTCAACAAATTCATTGCTTCAATTCTTTTTTGAGCTTCGCCGCATCAATGTTCCAGCATGATTGTTTTATCGGAAAAAATCGTTCGTCAACAAATTGCTGTTACATAGAAATTGATAAGTGGACAAAAAATCGACGTGGTAAATTCGTTGACAACCTCTTGAGGGACGGAATCAGCGATCGTATTGATATTTTTCTAGAATAACAAAACACTCCGTAAATAGGTTCTACTGTCCATTTATTGAATTTTTGGATTAAACTTAGCATACAACTGTTGACAAAAATAATCGCTCACACGACTAGACTAAAGCAGCAATTTTACCTCACATTCCAATTATATCGGTCAAGCGTTTGAAAAAAGCTTCAAAAACACTATTTCTATCGAAGAGGTTTCAACTACTCCGCGACAAAAACAAAAAAAAATAGTATGAAATCAAAGTTTTATTCTTACTTCGTATGCACGTAAACTGAGAAAAAACATCATGGAACTTTAGAGTTTATTCTCTTTTGAATCCTAAATGAACAATACCGTGCACAGCGGATTTTTAAAAAAGATTTAATAAAATTGATAAGGAAGAAACGAAGATGGTAGATTTTTTCGAATGTTTTTCTTTATTTAGGAGTTATTTTACATTCGTGAATACGCAATTCTCTCTGTATGAAAATAAAATGAACATTTCGCATAAACTCATGAAGTTACATGGAGCCAAAGTAGGGTTAAAAATAATCGCAATCATCGTGCATTGATTAGAGTACATAGGAAGATCAACCAAGAGCAAACAAGTGGAATGTAATCAAAACATTTGTACATGAGTTAAATCTTTTATGGAATAACTCCAATTTAACCTTCAACTGAACTAGCAAATTGATGATTAATAATAAACCAATAATTGAACAAGATATCATCCCTGCGACTGAAATATGATATTTCCGTTCATTTCACCGTATCGTCTTTGTTGTTTGTTTTCGAAGTAACTCATTTATTTATATTCGTAGTAAATTGACATTGGAGTGTTGCGTCAAATGAATTATGAACACCAAGGTTACATTTTACCTTTCATTGTTTGTTTTATGCGACATGTTTCTTTGAAAATAATTCAATACATCGAATGAAACTCTCCTTTTGATGTTGATCAAACTGATTGGTGTTTTTTGTAAGGGCACCAATCAGCACACGACCACGGAAGCATCAAAGCCCAAAGGACAAAATAGAATATACCAGTTGCTCGTTATGGTGAAATGGAAAGAAATTAATGTCTCATTCGGCAGTCGTGTAGTCATCACGACCAAATACATATTTTTTTTTTTATATTGATACAATGGAGGTTAAATAATATTACGTTTCATGAAACTTTTGAATATGGTTTTATAAAATTGATATTGTGTCGTATTCGGAATCACAATAAATTCAAGTTGGCCGGTTGCCAAAAGTTTTTACTACTGCATTCTCCCTCTACCATTTCTCTCGTCCCTCAGCTCAACTTTTTATCTCCAGACAGTGTACAGAGAAGTAGATAAATTTGGCAGTTAAAAAAAAAAGCTTTCAATCGTATTAACCATCGTAGTCGATACAGTTCAGTCAACAAGAATAAATGAGTTGAAATAAACAAGTGACGTCAGTAGGATTGAATACAAACCAACTTTATTTTCATTCGATTAATTTTGGTTTTTTTGTGTTATCATGAAAACTGCAGGGGTTTTCATCCAGGATGTCACTGTTCCTATGTCAAAAGTGATTTATTTATTCATTCGGATTTTTCTGTTGGGTTCATTATCGAATACGATCGATTAGACATCATTCCTGCTTCTGAGGCTTTAAAGATTCATCAAAATAGTAATATTGTTCGGAATGGAGGGTTGTAGAGAAAAAGAAAAACGAAACTGTTTCGGGTCGTCGTTTGAATTAGTTTATCGTCAACTTCATAAACTCGTTATCTCTGTGTTAACGACTTTCACTGATGTTAATCGTTCCAACTCTAATTCGTGTTCATAATCTAAAGTGATTCTGATAGTGGATTTTTTAAATCGATTGTTCTCGATCGCACAACGACGATTCTCTCAGGTCGCGAGAATATTGAATTAGAAAATAAGTAAGTAAACTTTTTGGTTAGATAGAAAGTTAGACTCAAAAAATTGCTCTGCCTTATCTGTAAAAGAAATCCTCATCTGCTCGTCTTGGCTATTTTTTGAACTTTTTTTCATATTCAATTTGCGGTTTTTCCAGTTTTTTGAATCAAAAGTGGATAATGAACTAGTTTTATGTCAAAATTCGTTTAGTTTTTATTTCTGAAATACCGAAGCGAATTTTTGAAGAAAGAGTTAAAAAAACAAATGAATAAAAGACTTTATTAAATTATGCTTATTGTCTTTTTTATCGTTGACATTAAAGTTCGCTCTTGAACTGAAAGGGCCATAACTTTTTGATATTCGTACATCACGAAGGATCGAATGACTAAAAGTACTAGCATTTGTCTTTCGTTGTTGTTAAACTTTTCGATGAATCAAGATAAATTGTGCCATCGATGAACCGATATTCCCAGGTGGGAATTATATTATCGTCGTTTATAAGGAAATAGATCATTTTTCAAAAGTTTGATTGATCGTGTAAGTTCGAACAAGACAACATTGCTGTATCGTTGTAATGAAGAGGTTCATTTAACAAAATCCCCTATGGGGTTTAGTATTTCAGTCACTATCGTAAACGATCTATTCGGCTTTCAAACATCGTTAGCAATATCTCTCCGCCCAGTAATTGGATTTTCTTTACAACTCTGTTTTAACCCTTGAACCTCTTTCTAATCTTACTATATTGGTTTCCTCTTCATGTGAATTTTGACTGCAGATGTTTTTTTTTTTCAATCAAGATACTAACCTTTGAAAAAAAGGACATCACCTTGAAATCATTGCTAATATTCTGGATTCCTCAGATGTAAAAAAAAAAAATTAGAGACATTTTGCAAAAGATCATGCCAATATTTGTGCCTCTTAGGCGCAGTGGTAGATAAAAGGTTTCCAACAGGATTTGTTTTTTGATACTTTCAGCCAATCGTGAGTGAGTTGAATAGAATTCCAAGAAACCCGATTCTTATTGATTTCCTCCGACGCTTTCTCATTGAATTAAATCCGTTCAATCGAGATGCATACTTCATTCACGGGTGACGAAATGCTTGGATTATTCATACCATGCTGAGTTTCATTGAGATCTCGATTTTTAACTTGGTTCTTTTTTCTTTTTTTCGACAAGTTCTGTCACAATAAATTCTTTACTTTCGGATAGATGAGAAAATCGTTCCTCCGATATCGCAATTGTCAATTCCTTCAATTGTCAGTCAAAGTCACATAAAAGAGTCGTAGATATTTAAATGGAAACGTCAACACTTTAAACAAGAAAAGAATTTCATGTCTCATTTCAGGAGTCTATGATATTAATTCCTAAAACTTGATTGTGCAGTCACAACAGTTCCTTTACTTGGCATACCTTGAATGTAAGAAAAATAATATCTCAGCTGTTTGGGTGCAATATTTGAATATTGCAACGAGGGCATTAAAAACTGGAGATGGTAAGTAAATTATAAAATATCGACAATAGAAGCAATTTCTCGAAAATCCACGTGTACGTATCATTTTAATTACTTTACGCATACAGCACAAAAGAAAATGTTACCATTTATGAGAGAGATGTTTATACCGTGAAATTGGATCACAAAGTATACAGAGACTTAAGACTAATGTTGTTCATGCTTGCAATGTGAAATAAGTGTTAAGCCCCAGAGGCCAGAAGGATTTAATGAATGCTACAGTGGTATAAAATTGAATTTCATTAATATTTCGAAGACAGTAAGGAACATGATTGTGAAAGCACATTTCCTTTTGCATTCCGTCACTTCTACCTTATTTGGGAAGAGAAAATGTTAACTTGCAGTATCTCAAGTAGAGAATGTATTGTTTTATTCAAATTCTAAAGAAATTAGAAAGAGATTATATCGTACTGACCGTGAGAACGTTGAAGGGCAACCAACAGACGGTAAAGACTATCACTACTGTCACCATCATCTTGATCATCTGAAATAAAGAAAAAACAGCTATTTTCGTAAATTTAAAGTTCCTAATTACGCTCTACTTTTGATATAAAATTGCATCGTTCCCTTGGCAGAGGTACTTTTGTTTCGTAAAGAAGAAGAAGAAGAATTATTTAAGGTGTTAAATTTCAAAGGTAAAATGAAAAAAGCCAATATTCGTTGAGTCTTCTCATCTGACAGATTAATTTGATTCATATAACATTTCGATAAATAGTTTATTACGGAAATGCCATCCAAAAAATCGAAGTTTTCATCCGTGTGGTAGTTTAATAACTCACCTGTAACTGGAAAATGAATGAATAAAAAGGTTACAACTATTTTCATGAATTGATTCAAAAAATTGGAAAATCTCATCAATTTTCATTACTCAATTTTGTTTAATTCGTACCCAACTATTATTCATATAACATTAAAACAAAATATGGACGGAATTTTGGGTGCCGCCATTTACATATAAATGACCAACATTTGTTCAACAGGTTGAATAGAATATTTTAATTAAGATTGCGAGTATAATTCGATGAGTAAAGTGTCAAAATAGAGCTTCGGTTCACGATCACCCATGTAATGTCACTGTCAAACTTGGTTCAGTCAGAACGATGTAATTGAAAGGGCGGTTCACTTTCGAGTCAGAATAGAACTCGCCGCTGAGTTTTGTCATTTTCCTGTGCTATGTAATCCAATCATGATTACTGGCTTTTCAGCCCGCACTCCTCGGTCCCATTCTAGTCCGTTGTCAATGCTAACTACCCTTTGCTCGAATAAACCCGGTGACCAACGATTTTCTCTTGTCCCTCACTAATAATACGCCAATCTCAATCTCAACTTTTCATCCACGCTTGAAATCATCGTTTCCCTTCTCCATCGTGAAACGTGTCTCGAGGTTCATCAGCTTGTACGAAAAGGTGATAAATGGATCGTCTTTTTTCTCATATCGCAAATGCTAGGTGATAGATGATAATTTCAATAGAATCATCTTCTATCTCAGTACCTTGTAGAATTGGTCAAGAAAAAAAAGAATTCATCATCGATGAAATATATTCCGAATTATTGGCAAAAAGAAACTATGGGTCGCATGAGTCAAAGTAGTAACGAACGATTTTTTTTTCTCTGTAAGAGTTTTTCTCCGATATTAATTTATAGAATATTTAAATAGAAATTTTTCCTTATTAGTCGTGTCGTCAAACGCTGACGCAGTTAAATAAAAAATTCTGTTGATCTGCGTCAAACTGAAGTAACTTGGAGGCGTAAAAAGGGATGCAAGAGAAATGTCCTGGTTGTTTTTTACATGGAGGATTAAAAATATATCACAGCCACGTGAAAATTTGGCTAAGCTTCTCACTAGAATTCTGAGAATTGAATGATGTATTCGTCAGGATTCAGATTACGCTTCCACTTCTTTCATTCTTATGGATATTGCATGGCATCCGGAATAAGAGTGCTTACGAATGGAAAAGCAACTAGAAATTTAAGCCCTTGTCTACTATCAAAACATGATATAGCGACGTTTACGAACAGTGAAAATCGTCTAATTGAATTCGCTCCAACCAGTCTCTGACAACTATCGTTTCACGAAAAAGGACTCAAGTGGAAACGTCACTGTAAAGATAATACGGCAATCAAAATAACTGCTAAGTTAGAGATCGAACGGTTGTCCTGGAAAAGAAAAAAAAAAATACGCTTCAGAAATATCAGAACCGTTTAAATTGGCAATTTAAAAAGCGAAAAGTTGTGCTTGAGCTGCTCTCTCTTTCGTAAACTTTGTCACGTCTCGACCTACGGAAATCGAAACGATAGCAGTTTAATATTTGATGAGGCCACAAAGTGGCTAAACCGGCGAACTACGGCGATTTGCGTTGCTAAACGTTTTCCACGATTTATAAAAGACGCTCACACTCCAACATCGTTTTCAAAAGTCGGCATGGTGCGATAAAATAAAAGTTTTATGAATCACCAAATAATCGAACTCGCTTCAATTGGTATTTACAGTGAAATAAAACTATGTGAAAAAAAACTTGGTCATACCGTGTGGAATATTATATCAAAGTATTCTATGCGATGAGTACGTCATTCTCGACCACAAAGTTTTCCAAAAATTCAAGAAACACCGCACAGTCGATTCTTCTCGAATGCGCGTTCCCCTTTAAAGCTCCATTCAGAAAAACTTTTCGTTCCACAATTTTGATTTTTTCTTTACCTTCTTATTCTTGCTTCACGAATAAATAATAAGTTGCTTCCTCCCAGTCAATTTTGCTTCCGTCAGTAAGTTTTGTACATCATCCTGTAATCTTAACGGAAAAGTTCTGAGGTCTTGATAGCTAATTATCATCTGGAGAAAGGTAGGAATCAGAATTAAAAAATGGGACTGAACTAAATAATAATAAAAAAATAATTAAACTTTAATAATAAATTAAAATTTAATAAAAACATAAACTAAATCAAAATGAAACTACTAAAATTTGTACTATATACTCAAGAGCATACATCGCGGTCTCTTTATTGTTACAGTCGACGGTTGGAGTTTTGTGAAATTGCAATCGAATCAGTTCGTGCTATTTCGTGAAAATTTTAGAGAAGCACTGAGGAATACACGCGACAGAAAAAAGAGGACAAATATGGTGAGGCATGAAGAGAAATGTTGGCCATGGTGCCAAAGCTTCGCAGACTCAAAGCAAAACGGTGAAACCATTTTCTAAAGAGCCGACTAAACCTCTGCGAGATTTCCGTCAGAATGTTCAACGTTCGTGTATGTGTGTGTGTGTGTGTGTGTGTGTGTGAAAATCCGAGTCATCGTCACACTGTCGTATTTGAACTCCGGTCTCGCGATCTTCACGAATGTATCCTCCGAAAATCCTGGAGTCTCTGTATCGTTCGACAGTTCTCCTACGTTTCCGCTCTGCATCACTTACTCTTATTTTCCTTCCTCCATTGATCCTTTTATGATCCCTCTTTCATACTTTTCTTTTGGTCGGATTTTCTTATTACGTCACTTCTCCTTTTTTCGTATTAGATTACAAGAGATCTTCTTTTCTCCTAAGCAATTCTATCGAGGATCGATCCTTCCCGAACCGTTTCCAAGTCCTGCTGTCTCCTTTTTTTGCACAGCCTGAATCGTTAAAATAAAAATACTGTCCTCTGTGGGACATCGAAATTCGAATCAGATCAGATCTTGATTCAATGAAATTAATGTGAAACTAGCCTGATAAAAAAAAATCTCAGAATTTTTTTTTTAAACAAATTGTTTAAACATCAAATACGTGTACTCCGTTAAAATAAATGGAGTTGTATAGTTCACAAAACACCTTATGGGCAAGCAAAAATGATTCGCTGAATAAGATTAATTGAACTCTGCTCCATAGATAATCCCGACCAACATCACGACAGTCACAAACAAACTTTTTTCATTTCATTCCAACCTCAAGCCACTCAACTCATTTCGCTTAAACGCCTATGATTGATTGAGAGAAACAAAATGATTGCACGTGCCATTCGTCACAAATGTAGCTCAACGTTTGTAAATATTTCGATGGGTTCGCGTATGGTGTTTTCAGAGCACTTTTTCGATTCAAGTGACTCTGGAACAAGCTGCACTGAAATGCTCTGGAGTGTTTAATTGCAAATTTTTGAAGGCAGTCGATAAAAGGTTTTTTTTTTATTGTTGCGGAAAGCATCCTCGAACATCCAGTTTATTTGATTCTTTATATTTTTATTGGAGTTTAATGGAATCGACCAATATGAAATCGTTCGAGACAAAAGATTCAGTAGCTCGATAGTAGAATAACTTTTTTTTCATTGTTGATGTTAAAAGCTGTTTATTACGATAGCTTTCCGTAAAATCCTCGATTCTTTATTCGTTTATTTTTAGTCGAGAATCATCATTTTTTCAGTGTTGAAAAACATTTTTTTAAATCCAACGTATATTTTCACTGTTTGCTCTTTATTCGACTGTTTGAGATTTAAAAAAAACAAGTTCAGAGAAAATCTGAAAATGCTTACGGGACGGTACTAACAAGAACGGTATCATTATAGAATCTTGAGAGAAAAAAAAACGCAAATAATAATGAGAGACACCATTAACAGTGAGCTTGCATTGCCATATTTCATGTTGTATATTAATTTTTTATTGAATTTTTTTCAACGTTCTTGCTTATATTTTTTGCTCAGTTTTCGTCTTATTTCTTGAACTCGTTTTTCTATCCTCATTTTATTCAATGATGAATTTCACAAGAAGTTAACTTTACTATTCATTTGAATAAACAAGACCTACAAGCTCCATTGCTACCATTATTTGTATAATAATTTGGTGCTACGTTCCATTGGGTTTGCGAGGTTTCTGTACGAACTGGAGGAACTAGTCCAGAGCAGTGTAAATTAGTTTTTTTTTTTCAGAACAAACAAAAGGTAAAAGGGTATTTCTTTCCCCGCCTTCCAGACCGATAAATTCTAAGCTCTTGATGTATGTGTATGCAGAGAAAAAAAAATCTGCTTACAAATGCGACGACGGCAATGTAGCAGTTCTTTTAAATTCAAGGACGAGAAAAAGATTATTAAAGGATTGTGAGCATTATTCATTCGCTCGAGGGTATTTATTGCAGCAGCTTCGAAACAATTTATAAACAGAATTCAATTGAATTTCAGTTGAATTCTGTTGAATAGAGTAGAATGAGTTTTTTTTTCACATCCTCCACCGGTATAGGCTCATATATTCTTGACTCTTTACTCCCGAGTGCGAAGCGAGTTTATTTTCAACGCCGTCTACGGGCCCATAAATATATCGAAAAACGAATCCAACGAACAACATTCTGGATTTTCATGCTAAGACGATATTCTTCACTTTGTTTGGTACGTGAGATCGTAGGCTATGGTGGTGGATCAACCCAACTCAAAATATAAATACACGAGAAGGTATAAAAAAAAAATGTATATACAAACCTTCAATATTTTCCACTTAGCCAGGATTTTCAGTCAAAGTCTTCTAGGACTGAGGAAAGAAAAAAATGTGCTGTGGGAAAAAAAAGAAAAATAAATAAACAGAAAAAATAAAGAAAATTATCGTCTCGCCTTACCTCCGGTAAGGCGAGACGATAATGAAGAAAAAAAATGGCAGACAAGTTTGCGTGTGAAATAAATATCGTCGAGTTGGCTCGTAATTCGTGGCTGTTGCGAAAATGACCATGAGGGAAGCGTAAGGTTCAGTAACCGCTCCTTTGTCAGCGCAAAATGTGGGTATACAAACCCCCTTCAAGAATAACCCAAAATTCGGATAAGCATATCCCTAACCTATACTCACCCTCTGCCCATGATGCCAACTACCATAAAATTCTTTAGCAAAGATTCAGCTCAAGCCCTCGTTCTATTTATTTTTTGTCCGCTTTCTCAAGAGTTAAAATATTAGTCTAAGAACACCAACTCGATACAAAGAGAAAATACTGTGTAAATGTCAAGTATTTACCATCTCGATTCATTCGTTTTTTATTTCGTCAACATGTGTTACTGTTTGTATTTTTTCTACTCAGGGATTCATAAAACGGTGCTTTCGTTTTATATCAGAACAAATGAACATTCGGCCCATCAAGTAAACGACAAATTCTCTATTGTAGACGAAAAAAGTTTAAACCAATAAAAACGGAAATACAACAAACATAATGCCAGGATTTTCTTCAGACCTTAATGAAATCGATAACTTGCCCTACTTTTTGCCATATTGCAGAAAACTTATCCGTTAATATATTTCTTTGTATTTGTTAAGTGTGTACTAGAAAATTTCTGTAGACTCTTTGATGTTTAGATGGTCCTAGTGAACCCCTAATTATCCATAAATGCACTGGTTGAGCCGAAGATTCCTTACAAAATGACATCCTTATTTCTGCACATGTTCAATCAGTTTGCACTCTCAACGAAAAAAGTATTTCCAAACAAGGAAAACCTACTCATGGCGGCGCGAAAGATCTTGAACAACGAACAAGGTAGCTCTACTTATTTTTATAACTTGAGACTCCTTCTGGACAAAGTGTCGAATTGTTATGAGACTCTTACCAAGGCACTATCCACCTCGAACGATATCAATAATAGTGTTCATCCTAGCGGTCTTATCTGCGATGTACCCTGTTCGTCGACCCAGGCCTTCGTCATCTCCACGTTTCTTCTCTTATCTCTCCTTCCCAAGGGCCAACATTTTTCTTTTTTACTCATTCTTTAGATCTAATGACACGTATCGATTTTGTGTCGAATTTTTATTTCTTATGTCGAGTTCTCAATGGTCACGTAACCGCACTGGACCTTTTGGAACGGCGCCGGTACAAGTATGCAGTACATACATTGATAATATTCAATCGGCCAATTATCACATCTTCTCTGTCATTTGTATATTATTCATACTGTTTATTTATTTATTATTATTCCTGCGTATACCCCTGCGGCTTTTTACGATCCCTTTCCTCAATTTTATCCCCACTCCACTGTTCCTGGGTTCCTGAGTTCCTTGAGTTCCCCTCCAGAGTGTTGTCCACAGCCACTATTTCCTAATTCACTACTGTATCGCATTCGCACGAGGACCAAGGGAAACTGTGGAAAACCTTGGCCTTGGGAAAAAAAATTGAAAAAATGACATATTTCCTCATTTTTTTTGAAAGTTGAATAATCAGGACTTTATATTCAACACCGTTTGGCAACATTAGATAAGGACCATTTGTCGTTTAAATATTATTTTATTGTAAGGAATTTCAAGCATGCAAACTTTGAGAAATTCTTTTAAAATTATAATCATAGACACGCTCTTAACGAGTATAAACATGAGAATTGGTGGTAAAATGATCGCGATAGTGACGGTGGAGGGGGAGGAGGGGAAACCGCAGTTAAGTCGGCCGAGCAATCACGGAACGATAATTTGGTGGGAGCGACTTACCGTAAAGTATGTCTGATCTGTTTCACTGCTCAGATACATAATTACAATAAAGGATATCACGACAAGACATAAATCGCGGCAAGTGCATCTAATTAAGTTGCCCAAAATTAGAAAGTTAATGGGTAGTCTCCTAAAAATCACGCGTGTCTTAAATGTTCGTTAATTGTTGTAAAAATGCGATAAAAAGGTACATTAATTTGCAGTATTGTGCAATTAACATTAAGTCACATACAAACAATGAATAATTTCAAAAACTTATCATCGCAATTCGAAATTTAGATTTGGAACTATAACAGAATATTTAATCAAATTTTCTATATTTTATTCAGCCTAATACTACTTTTGAATATTTCGATGACTGCAAACATCTATGCCATTGTTTTTGTTTATTGTTTCTATGTTCACTCTTTCGGGTTTTTACGAACTCACTCCATGTCTGAGACTCGACTGTTATCCCCCAGTTCACTGTTCCTATTCCTAAAACTCCTCTTAGACCCGCCACACTTTTACCTACCTCTAGATTTTCCTAAACACTCTCCAGTATCACATTTTTACGAGAACCGAAAGAAATTGTGGAAAATCTGACCGATACAGCCGTCTTTAATATTAATGTTAATATTCAAAATATAATAATAATATTTATAGTAAAAAATTTATAATGATTTGGTTAGCACCTTTGGAAACTCAGAAACACTGCTTCCGTTGAGGGATCGCTGAGCTGGAAAAAGCTGGCCAGTTTGGGGAATCGTTCGATGTTTTTTTTTTCCAATTCTATTTAGATTAGAATGAATAATATTTTCAACATTAAATATTGTCTTACTTTTGAATGAAAAACAAAATAAATTGTCTTCAACATTCATTTTATTGGTTTCAAATCTAAAGAAGAATTGAGTAATGTAAATAAATAGATATTTAGAGTGTGGATGTGTAAATGGATAAATATAAATTTTCCTTTCGTGGTGTGGTCGTCACAAAGTTGCGAGAGAGGAGCTGTATAAACAGCTTCCGATAACCACGTAAGTGGCTTACGTGCACAGGAGAAAATTTAGTTGCACGTAATCGAGTTTGAGAAGGATAGACGTCAAAAGTCATTCATTTAACTAACCTCGAAAAAAGATTATCGATTTGGATTCGGCCCCGCGTTCTTTCGAGTCTCAGCTTCAAACTGTCGGTTCATCTAAATTGCAAATAAATAATACTTGGTCCAGACTTTTCAGCTTAGATAAAATAACACAATCAAAAAACGTGGAAAAACGCGCATTGATAAAAAAATAACTTTAAACGTCCAATCTCATTTGCTGATGATTTCGACGCCTTAAACGTTGCGAGATTCTGCCAGCGGACGGAATCAACATCGTGTCACATTGTTTCATAAATCTGTAGCTTTTACTCCGTTTTACCGATCAAGTAACTCAGAATCGTCGCGTAACTCATCACAGTGATATCGTTTGTTTTCTTTCATTTATTCTATTAACTATTTATTTGGCCCATCAAGCAACGATAAAAAAAAACGCAAATTAACTACGATACGAAATTGCATCGTAAATTCATGGATGCATAATTTTGAATAATGAAGAGGTCGCGATAGGAGCTAGTTGTTCTCGTATAATTATACAACTCAGGTACATAGTCGAGCTCATATCGTCCTCAGCTTTCATTCGAGATCCAACGACATCATGAAGTGCTTACGATATTCTGTGGTCAGACTCACACTTCTGGCATATTTTTTTTCCCACGGTAAGTTGATAATTTGTTTGCAACAATGCAATTGTTTTTCACGACTAGATTAAACTAAAAGTATTCATAACCGATTACACATATTTCCATAAATGTATATTTCCATGGAAGTCGATAAAAGTATAAAATTAAATAACAACAAACTCTGTAGGTATTTTAATAAAATGGATTAAAAATACATATCGCTCAGCAAATTTCCAGCCGGGGATATTTTATCAAATGAAATGTGTGTACTGCTTGCACCAAATTTGTTGTATATTTCCTTCTTTATTCTTTGTTCGAGACTGGTCAGCTCTAGGGAACTCCGATCGAAGGAAAAGTAATTATCATTAAATCGCTGGGGGATTCATCTTTTGATAGCTCTTCGATCGTCAACGCTGCCTGCCTCTCTCATTCTCGTGTGTTTGGATTAAGTAAAAAATCGATGGGATACTAAAATTTCAATTGCCAATTCTATGCATAATACCGAAATTTTTTACTACTTACGTGAAAAGAAGAAAAAGAAAAATTGCGTGTACAGAAATTATTTCTTTCTTCACACCATTAAAATTAGTCTGTTATCTATCACTTTGAATCGAATCAAACTGTAATGTAAACAAATATTATTCCATGGCAGCTCGATTGATTGTCTTCTGAATAACGATTCTACGTTATTTAAGTATCCTCGTGCCGATTATTGGTTCAATATGAAAAAAAACTTTGAATCGAATTCAAGATATGATTCAATTATACGAGAACGGTATAACCACCCGTTTTATCGAGTTTACGATTCGATAATTGCATTCGATCTAGCTCTCCAATTACGTTTCATATAACCGTGCGAGGAAAATGAAGACGCACGTTTTTTCCATTAACTTTCGTTACAGTCAACACAGCTACGAGAGAGCAACTGGAGACGATTTTTCTCCGTCTCTACACTGGGTAATTATTATAATTTTTTTTCATTAAATTAGCCAATTATAAATAGAAAAAAATGTATATATTTTTTTTTCCAGAAATGATATTGAAGGCTACGTCGATGCAGATATTTACGGAGCAGGAACGTTGGCTGCGGATATGAATTTCGACAAACCAATGGTGGTTTACATCCATGGTTTCACAGAAAGCGTCAATAGTACCAGTGTACAAACTGTTGTAAATGGTAAATTGATAAAATAAATTGAAATGATAATTATGGTGAATACATAACGACCGCAATTGGCGCTCGGTCGTTGTGTCGCTGTTGGGGATCACCAAAGTTAAGCAGCCTCGGGCGAGGTCAATACTTGGTTGGGTGCCGTTCAAACATGCACTAGCTTTTAAGTATTAATCACTAAGCCGATAGCAGTTTTTCTGAGTGACTGATGGTGTTAACCAGCAGCAATTGAGGAAAAATACAGAAAAATACGATACAATAATGTATTAGGAAAGACAGCGGCAATACTTTGGAGGGGGGTAGCAAAAGCTTTCGATGCGACAACTTCGCAGAGCATGAAAGAGAGACAGAAGGGAGAAAGCAACAGAGGAAGATAGAAAAGTCAGGTCAGCAGCTGTGCGGCTAGCGTGCGGTTGAAAATAGGGACCTCCGAAGCCCAGCGCGTCCTCCGAAGTACAAGCAGAACTTCCTTAACAAGATATTTCGACCGTGGGAACCAAATTTCGACCTTTTTCACGAAATCAGCAGTTTTTCAGTGCAAAAACCCTCGAGGATATCCGCAGGGATAATCGAAATAATAATAACAATATCGCCAACGATGAATAAATGTTTTTTTTTTTTTTTTTTTCAATTTTGTACGATAAATCGGTCCGTAGTATTTATTCATTACCATATGAAATCTAGCATGCATATAAAATAATATCACTTGAACACCTTTTTTTTCTATGAAGCTTATCTCAATCGATCGGACCACAATGTGGTGGTTTTCGATTGGAGCGTCATCGCCGGTGCAAGTTACATACAGGTAGCTACAAATGCTGAATCCGTTGGCGCATCAGTTGCAAGGGCTTTGAATGACTTCGTTCTAGCGGGTTTTCCATCGAAGAACATTCACGTTGTTGGACATTCAATGGGCGCTCATGTTTCGGCTTACGCAGGCAGAAATGTTGATTTTCCACTTCAACGGATCACGGGTACGAATTTTTAGCAGTGCGCGACAAGAATGATTATGAACATCTTTCATTCACATCTGCGCTATTGTGTAACTAAGTTTCAATGTTTATTTAAACTCGATTTGTTTATTGCAGTCGGGAATGGTAAACAATGGTTCTGAAAATTTGTATTTGTAGACGTAGTTAGAAGTTCAAAGTTTGTGATTATTGGATAATTCAAATGAATTCATCATTCGGGTCTTATTTTGAAATAGGTCTAGATCCTGCAGGTCCATTGTTCAACCTCATTGGTAATCATCTGACGCAATCGGATGCACAATATGTCGATATAATTCACACGGATGCAGGCTTTTATGGATCACTGCAAACATCGGGTACCGTTGACTTTTTTCCTAACAGAGGACGAAGAATTCAGCCCGGTTGTCCAACAGTGTTTATCCCTTATTCTGACGCAGGTTCGAAATATTTTAATCTTACTAAACAATTTATCTTTGGTTTCCATTACTTATGATTTTTCATTCAGTCCGTATCATTGAGCTCTTAGTTAAGGAGTCAGAAAATTATTAATATGCCATTCATTCATTGGGTTCTTTCGATTCTAATCGAGTTTTTGCAAAAAAATGTCCTTTTTTGAAATTCAGTATGATAACGTCGAGATAAATCTCCCTTTTACGAACGACCTCATTATTTTTCTGTCACTCGTCCTTCTGTCCGATCAAAATTTACCTTCAATCATTGTTGTTGGCATTTAGATCCACACCGAACTAAACAGAATTTTCACACAATAGACGGTTTTTGAAGAGCTCAAAGAAGCTATTAAATCATTCCTATTCATCAGACAATCATTTATTCTTTCCCTTAAAGACTTTTGCAGCCACCATCGATCTTGGATTTTCTATTCCGAGTCGTTGATAAACGAAAACGCTTTCCTGGCAGTCAAGTGCTCCAATCTTTTGAGAAGACGTCGCTCTTCTCCCATTGTGATGGGATACGCTGTCCCCAAAAAAGCGTTAGTACACAAGTTTATTGAATTTCGTGAATTTCATGTGACAATACGGTTCGTCATCATGAGGATCGTATTGTCACTAATTGAACACTAACTATTTTCGACTGAATTAGTTTTTATCAGTAGCATCAGCAAACACGCATTCGATCATTTTCGGAACTAATTGTGTAAGAGTAACGAGTTTATGTAAAGTTTACATCCAAGTTGTGAAGATGTTCCAAATGGGTTTGCTGAGTATCGAGAATGGATGAAAAATGAAAGATTCACAAAAAATCAAACATTGGATTTGAATTCATGGATCTATGTACAGTTGAATGGACAAAAAAAAAATTTGCTCCCGCCATCAAAACGGAATTGTAAATCAACCGAACATTCAGCAAGTTCATCGTGACATTTATATGTTTTTGATGAATCAATTGAAGTTTTTTGATTGTGAAAAAACACTTGTACAGACTTTTCTTCCTGAATATCAGACATTCTGACAATCTTAATACGAGATTTATTCTCTTTGCAGAAAAGGGTCGTACTGCCTCGTTACCAGTCCCTCGGCACCCTATGGTTTGGGGGTAGCGGGTGCCCGTGAGTCTTAACTGTGAAAATTCCATCGAGGAAATCGACCAGTGGGAAAAGGGGAATCTACACGTAAATTCCTTATGGAGGGCTTTTGTGAATTTGAAATAAAACATCGTCGCATGTGGTTCGTTAGACCCCAAGTTATTTACGCAGGCTAAATATTATTTATTACCCAGCGATTTTCTGTTGAGGTTTGATTGAATAAAAGTGAAAGAATGAAAAACACACGCACAAAAATACCTTGGCTACGGAATAAACGAACGTGTGGAAACAATATGGCTTGATTATTGGAATGTTCTCGTTTTCACGTTATTCATATTCACCGACTTCGATTGTGCTAATTTCCTCCAGGCTACCATTGTAATTGGAAATAAAATGAGAGACGTTCAATTAATTATTGAAATTATCAGACTGGATTTTTTTTTTTTCCAAAAGCATTGCAGCCCAATATTCATTCACATTTGATTGATTAATTAAGTCTTCCCTTGATGCGATTAACGCAAATATCCAAACGACGGAAACTGGTGATTCAATGAAAGTGGGAACACAGCGAAAATAATCGTATAGAGTGGTCGAGGGCGATTTGGGATTCACTTCAAGATAAAGTACCATTCGTTCAAATGAAGCGAATTCTTGAAAAGCCTCTGAACTGCAATCTACAGGGACGAAATTAAAGGTAGAAATTTGGAGGAACGCTAGTGGCGGAAGGCGAAAAGGCAGAAACGATATCCCGAAATAACAATGAAAATCCCATAGGGATAAATTGAATTAATAGTGGACGATGATATTATCGAGAGGAAATTCAATTAAAAGGAATGTGCTCCCAACGAATTATTCAAATTTTGTCACTCGATTTTTCATTGCTTCGTTGATGGGAGGAGAATAAAGCGTTTTTATACTTAAAAAGGATTGTTGGCGGAAAAACCTTTTGTGTGTTGCATGAATACAGTTCTCAGCGGGAAGTAGTGCTCGACGAATGCTAAATGCACAAATAAATGCACTTTTGAGAGATTCTCTATAAATTTTTTTTTCGTACTTTGAATTATTGCATCTTTCACATTTTCGCGACATTATTTCTGAGCGTTAGAGAATGTAAACAAAAAAAAACTCGTTTTTGTTACATTTCATAAAATATAATTTCGTGAAGGATTCAACCCTCTTACCTTTCTTTTAGATCGTGCCATTCTCTTGTCCCTTGTGTTTTCAGCCTCCCCCGGTGGACGTTTACCCCACACTCGGATGGCGATACTGCTGTAGGTGACCGCGAGCACGCTGCAAGGGACGACGTACTGCAGAACTAGAAGTGCTAAGGAGTAGTCATACCTAAACCAAAACAACAAATTAAAGTTATCGTGACAAACGCGAGATGAATTTATCGATGATGGTCGCATTAAAGTAACGAGGCAAATTGACCTGGACAACATTTCATGTAAATTCCCGGGTTTTCAGTCATTTTAGTCCTTACAATATAAAAATGTGTATAAATCTTTGGCTAATAATTATAAGCTCCTGGAGGTTCGATCGTTTCTCATGCGTTCGGTAAATTCCAAGTTTAATTGTTTGAAACTCGTATGAATCTCCTTACTCAACTGTGAGTAAAAATTGAGGAAGTTTGACCGTTTAGAAATCAAGTTATTAGTTGTAAAATATCGTCCTTTTTCGTAACTTCCCATGAGACCTCGTGTTAAAGTTGCGATTTTAAACACTGAATATCTCGATTACCAGACGCTGAAACCTTCTCAAACTTTGTACACATTATAATACGACGCTGAAGAAGATTGACGCAAAATTTCAGAAAATTATCTTTCAAACATTGTATTTGATCATTTTGTCGTTACTTCGTAGATTCTATTATTATTATGGCGATCGAACCTCGTTAAAGTAAATACATACGACATTGCTTTCAGCAAAGCGACTAAAATACAAGGAGACGTTCAGATTAATGTACCAAAGGCATAGTTAATAATCTAGTGGTCCGAAATCATTGATTCCAACTAATTGTCCGTCCAATATTCATTCAGAAGCGAAGGCAAGCGAGAAGTGAAACTGCTCTTGTGGAGGAGCCCCTGAGTTCTTAAGCTCTGTGATCATTTCTCAAAGTTTGGCCTGAGCATATTCTCCGTTAGAATAAAGACAGCAGCACCAGAAAAATGAGAGGAATAGTTAGTTTTTTACCTCTGATCCGATGGCCAACCCTCCTGGCATATGTATTGATCGCACTTCCGGTAACGATCGTTGGGTTGTTGAAGGCGAGACACAATTGGGATCGGGGATGAAATTATCAACGCGATCGACCACACTGCCAGAATCAATAACTTCGCTTGTGTCTTACTCATACGCGGTTTCAACGGCCACATTATCGCCACGTAACGATCGAAGCTGATCGCTATCAATGTGTATGCGCTTACGAGAACCGACCCTGCCTGGACAAACAATATTGTTATGCATACATTATCTTCTTTGGTTTTTATATTATAATTGAAATCGAGGTTTATAAAGACGTTATCGGAATTATTAATCTACATTGTAGATGTAGTCTATTCAATAATTTGTTCTCTCTTCGGAGGAAAATATTAAAATATTGATTCCGACTTGAGACAAGGATTCAATGTTTTTTCTCTGGAGCGTAAATTTTTTAACAAAGGTATTTCATTTCCCTTACGATAATGGAGGCTTTCTTAATCTCGATCAACTCGTTGTAACTTTTAATAAATTGACCATTCACTTCGACATTATAAAAACTTTTGTCATCGTCGTTGATATAGAATAAAATATTTTCCTGGTGAATCGAAGCAACCGCTGCGTTTTCGCTTGAAAGTTTTGCCAAGGTTACCTTAGAACCAAGGGGGGTTATCTTAGAACCAGCAGAAGTTGTATCGGAATATCATGCAATACCTTACGGTTGGTTTTTTGTTTTTGTTATGTCGTCGCAACTATTCTACAACTTCTAACGCCATTTGTTTATTAGATTGGCCTCTCATTAGTCTTTAGATTTAATTACGTTTCGAACTAACCCTCAAAAGTGTGGTAACTTTTTAGTTCTGTACGGTTGCTCTGATGCACTATGGTAGTGAACAAATTTCAATAAAATATAGATTCATATTTCGAAGCTGAATTAAAAAGTGCTTCATGGAACGAAAGTAATAAGCAAATCTTATTTTATTTCATGAAAATCGTCGATATTTCTCGTATCAGAGAACAAAAAATTAATAACCTCCATGTGATTTCTCAAGGAGATCACATGGAGGAGTTGCTTGAGTCATACTTTGTGACTAACTTTTTGATGCTTTACGCATGAATAATTTTTTGCTTTATCGAGTTGTTAAGACCTGTTTTGCTAGATGAGAAAAATACTATTTCTTGGAAAGTTTAATACGGTTTCTTCGAAACTTGGAAACGCGCATATTCTTTGAACATGATAACAAGTGAGCTAATCACTTGCAGAGCCATTGCTTTCTCAAGAAGATCAATAAATATCCTTGGAATAAAGATAGTTTTTCATTTACCTGTGCATAATTGACGATTGGACAAAGCTCGTGTCCAAAGGGCCAGTACTGAAGGATGAGGGTACTGAAGAAACTCGTCGGGATACAAAATACCGCCATCAGTATGTCACCCACTGCGAGATTGACGATAAACAAATTCGTCACTGTCTTCATCCGAGGACTACTGTAAACGACGTAACATACGAGACCATTGCCCAATAACGCGACCACGAATATGATCGAGTAGAGGAAATAAACTGTGGTCTGGAACCATACAGTTGCGAGAGTGCTGTCAGGGGGTAAAAATTCATCGCAGCTCAACGAACTTTCATATGTGCTCAAATTTTGCCAAACATTGTTCGAGTCCGTGATCCCTGCATCTACTTCCATTCCATAATTGTCCAGGGCTATAGTTTCGTTCATTTTATCGCTGTTCTCCCGATCATTCTTTGCTGAAACATACCGATTATTTCGACACATTATATTTCAATCATTTCAATCTCTTATCAAAATCACGTAAAAATTAATCACTTAATTTTTATTAATGCAAATAGTTGTAAACCTCACATGAATTTGAACAAATGAAAATTCAGTAAAAATGCTCGATTATGAGCTTAAGATTCTCTACGTTTACGGTGGAAACAATTCAATAGTACGACGATCTTGTGATGGTTTCATTTTCAAACGTGAAACATAACTTTGAAGGCCTTTTTTAATTCAACAGTCTTCGTTTCGTTCCGGTAGGGACTTTTATAAATCAAAAACTGGCGAAAAATCACAGACGTCTAAGGCGAAAGGATAAATGAAGAGTAAATGAATTGGAGTATCTCGAAATCTTCGTAAAACAGCTGCAATTTTCATGATCGCAAAATAATTTTTCATCGTAGTATTTACCATCTCCACTTATCGGAAGTCGTGCATTTGAAAATGACTATAGATTTGGAAGAAAGTTTATCAAAGATAAATAAGTTTGTTGGAGAGACACTTCGCCGAGTTACATTATTACGTCGTGAAGAGATGAAAAAGGATCTCAAAGCGGGACGAAGGAGACGGATAAAAGCCGGTGAATTGTAGCCCTTAAGAAGATAATCATTCTGAGTTGGCGAGGTCGGATGCACGAAAAAATATATGCCATGAACCGTTTTTTTATTATTCTTATAAATAACGAGGCTCGGTGCATCGGAATCACGTTCTTCTGGAGTTTCGAGGCAAGCTTTAAACCTGGGTGACTTGAGGGGGATTGACGTGGATATTGAAAAAGAATTTTTCAATTCTTATCCCTAATTACAATTCAGAATAGTTCCTACTGAAAAATATTTCGATTCATTTCGATACAAAAAAAACCTGATACAACTAGAAAAATAATTGCAACATGAATAAAAATGGCTATACATACATGATTTTGGGAACCCTTTGAGACTCAAATATAGAGCCGAACACGAGGCACTGTATCAACTTGACGCATGTTTTCCAATATTCATGATGCTTTCAGTCGAAGATTATTACATTTATCCTATAGATATTAGTGATTATGATCCTTGACTGATCATAGTAATTGAGCTATTGCAGTTGATAAGGGATCAAATTCATAATCATCGCAAAGGACATGATGATCATGATAGTGTCACAATTACTTGACAGGTCGCATTAGTATCCCAATTGTTTCCGGTAAGAGAATTTTTTTACATAACAACAAACAGTTTTATTGAACAGACTGCAGCAATGTAATGAGTCGTATAGTGGATCGATGTATATGTATGCGAAAAAATGATAATGAATGACGAATGATTTCCTCGAGCAATAGATGACGAGGTATGTTCCCATACTTGCTAATTTCAAAGCCATACACTGTTTAAAATCGATGGTTTATTAACCAAATAACCGAAATGCTACTTTTATTAAAGTACGATGGATTTTGTTACATTGCCATAATATTCATTTGTAAAAAACATCAAAACAATTTTTTTAGATAATCTCTCTTCATAGAGCCATAAAACATAGTTGGAGATAGTGGGCAATCGCGTAGAAAGGTTCGCTCAGTCAATATTTATCTTTATTTCTTTTCTATACCGCCACTTTGATAAATATATATACACATAGGATACAAGGAAAAGAGGTTCGAGGTCTCTCAATGTCAATGATTTTTCGGAGTGCATTCAGCGATGGTGCTGTCGATCGGAATGGTTTTCCTCGAGAAACGCTTTAGCTATGTATGGGAAGATGGGGAATGTACCGGGTGTAGAAGCAATCCGGACTCGCGTATATTTTTCTTGGCTCGATTGGGCGAGCGGAAGTGTAGCTCAGTCGACCATAACCAAACACATTCCTTGGCGGATGTAACTAAACAAGCTCGAAGAACGTTTCTTGAGTTACGGATTGAACCACTTTTTCTCTTGTGCTCTCCGAAATCTTCGATATTTCAGTATCGAGTGACTATTCTCTTGTATGCTTTTTTTTAAATTTATTTTTATGACATTTAACAAATAGACGACTGTGGATGAAAAAGAATTGTCGTAAAAAAATTATAGTTCATTGAATGTGAAGACCAAGAAATTTTTTCAAACCGTTTTGATTGTCAAAAAGAATTATGCCCTGAACTGACAATAAATGTTGCTAAAAATTCAACTGAGATTAATTATACTAAATTTTAATGAAAACTACGGATTCGATTTTCAATAAATTACCTTCATTGATCGTGGAATGTGGTACCTTTCATTCTGGATATTGAATGCAAATCGAATTGTTGGATGATTAATTGAGAGATTCATTTGTTGGGACATGAGAGTAAAAGAAAATCAGAAAAATGTGATTACTCAGAAAGGGAAAAAACAAATTCACGTGAATAATTATGTTTCGAAATTCATGTTTAGGAGCAATCCTGTAATGTCTTCCTTAATCCAAGGCGAAAAGCGAGGGTTGTATGCGTTTGACATGGGGCGTGTTCGATAATTTTTCTTTTCATCGGTTTCCACCCTCATGCCTATTTTATTTCAATGTCCTTGACAGAGATAAAATGGTAAAAAGATAAATTGCCAAGTGATCCCTTCAGACGTATAGTGAGCCTGGTTAACCGGAAGTCGTCACTGCGAGACGGAACTAATACATGAAAAATACTTGTTCGCGACTAAAAATCTGTTGAATTTTCTCAAAAATATTATGAGCATACTTCCAAAGTACTGGTTTGAATAAATGGAAGGCAAGTGATTAAAAAAAAATTACCGTATAATGAAATATTGGATTTCAAATTAAAGATAATCGTTCATGATTATTTTTTAATCGAACGATACAAATCTATCAAATTAAAACATCAAATGATATATCTTTTGATGTAAAGTGAAATATCGCACAGCTTAAGTGCTTCGAAAGGTTTTATTGAATTTTATCCAATTCCACTTGCATTTTTTCCGTAAATATTTCACAACAACTATTTCAACATTACATTGCTAGACGGATAAAGTAACGTTACGTTTTGGTTTTACAATCTATACGTGAGCATCAATGTTTTCTTTTTGATCTCAATTTTTTATTATTTTTCTATCGCAATATCAAATGATGATCATACGAGAGTTCAATAAAATCAGATATATATATATATATATATATACCGGATCCCTCATCGGAAGAGAAAATCTCCAAGCATCAAGTCTTTCATGTCCACAAGCTCAACGTAAGGAAAAACGAATGAAGATGTATCTTCAGATGAAAATAGGATTTATAGAAATTGAGCGGATATAAGCCAGCGGGAACAATTGAATATGTCGAATATACTGCAAATCGCATGAAAGTCTATAGGAAAAAGGTTCGAGGACGGTCAATCGAGGAGTAGACTATTGTACAATGTCGATTTTCTGTATCGTAATATAGGAAGAAAAGGAGGTTCAGTCGTCGAACCTCTTATATTTATTGAGTCACAAGAAATAGGATGAATTTAAATCAAAGCTAGCGTCTTTTTTTTCCTTTATCTCATGAACGCTAAATTCGTGTATGAAATGAAGCGACGAACAAAATAGAACCATTCTATTCAGCTTTTTATTCAACGAGTGAAAAGTTTCCCCATTAGGCCCTATGCATATAAATGAACAATGAGTCTAGAAGAAATCATTTATTTCCATTTATATTGCTTAATTCTTCTCGCCGAATGCATATACGATTTTTTAAATTTTATCGGTAGATTTATTCCTCTAGGGATAAAGAATATATCAATTTTTGTTTCAAACGGTCAAGTCGTCAATCAACTTTAAATATTTATTTCATACGAGAAATCTGTCACGGATCAGGCAACAACTTAATGTAATATGTCAATATTATTACTCGTTTACTTTTTCGTTTTAATGTGCACAGAACGGAAGGTCTTATAACTGAAACGTTATGAGTGAATTTTACGCACCTCTTGATATCTCTGTATTTGAAATCCATCTACTGTTTGAGGTCAAAGTACCAACAGGCTTGTGTGCCCAGATCGTCAATCGTATGTCCACTATACCAGCTGTCAATCCACCAACTCCGGATATCTTCACTGTCCAACGAACATGAAAAATTTTCAATTTATTTGCAAATTATTCCACGGGAGGATAACCGAATCGCGCAGTATATATAGCGATACAGTGTGTACAGTGCTATCTCAATGCCTATCCATTTTTGTCCCTATTTCATTTCATACGAACCTGTTCGAAGATAAGCCCAGGAGTCAAAATATGCTCAAAAAACAAAAAAAAGTGTTCTTTTCTTTAACCACAACGGACGCAAATTCAAAAAAAGAATTCAAAAAATTGGTCGTTCATAGTAACTCTTGACATTCATTGTATAAATCCTTAAATAAAGCAGCAACATGAATTTGGTTGAGTTTTTTTGTGTCTCTTCGGAAAAAATAGAATATAGCGATACGGGACAACGCTCTGAAAAAAAGGATTATGTAATGAATGAATGAGTGATTCCCCTCAGACTTTTCAGAAATATAGTTTAACGCGGCCATTTCGGTCTCAACTGGGGTAAAATACGATCAATCAATCAAGTGAGAAATGAAGGTACATGGTGGCAAATTGGAGCATGATACATTGCTTCCTGAAAGTTATGTCACTCCGTCAAAGCGGTTTCGTGGGTGTCTTATTAATTCGAAAAGCGAAATATTCGTGACGGTTCAATGAATATAAAAAACGATAAAAGTTGATGTAGATTTCGATGTATCGTTTTTTCGAGGACCAGCCTGAGTAAATTATTTGAGACATGAATAATTTTTATCTTTTCATAACATCTTTACTTAGGCACATTTATTCAGAAGATGGAAAACTGTACTGCACAGAATAATCTGTTGTTAAACATTCATCGATACATCCATATGAATGTCGAACAAAACATCTTCGACAAATGTGATGAGCCAAACTTGTGCTGTGCATCGTTCGATGAATCGAATTGACGCAGGAGAGCAACTCAATGATTGAGTGTTTAGTCATTCCTTCGGTCCTATTTAATTTGTACCTATTTTCCGTCGTATTCATATTGATATGAATTTGATATAATTACGATCACAAAACTTTTACAAAAATGTTTTTTTATTTGTATATGGATAAATATTTTTTGACGGTACAGGAAATTCGGAGAGATATTATATTCCTCGTGACGGTGGTTAATTTAATCGGATGTAAGTCATCGCTAAATGAAAAAGAAAAAATACAGACATACAGCAAAACATCTGATCCATCGCAAGGGCTTAAGTCGTCTGCTAAAATTGCAGCGAGCCAAAAAGTAAATCTCATGAACGAGTTCTTAACCTCATTGAAGTATCGTGTGAGTCCCTGGGACTTTGAGGTGATAAGCAAAAACTTGTTTACGGAGCGGGTGAAGAAATCAATCGATAAAATTATTAATTTGAAATATTACTTCCATGGGTGAATTAAAACATTCAAAATATTCAAATAGTCCAAAAATCAATATCAAGAGACGCGGCAGCGGCTGCGGATAAACTCGTGAGCAAAAAAAAAGGTAATCGGTAGAGTCTCGGGACAAGCAAATTTAACCGGGGAAAAGAATCTGCGGATATCTTTATCAGCAACGAGACACGAAATGTCGTTGAGCAGCTTGCAGAATGTTTTAATTTAATTAATCGAAGCTTTTACGATTCAGCATCAAATCAGTACGTTCGGTCGCGTAATTACTGTATTCCAATTACGGAATGGCTTTAATAACTTTTCGTAGACAGGAAAGTCGCATCGAAATTTTCGCATTTTGATACAGTCCAATACATGAGGGCTCGAGCGCGTGCATAGCACGAGTTCTTTTTGCCAATGAAAAGTTGTTCGAATTTTCAAGTATTTTTACACCGCAATTCCTGTGGTTCGGAGCTTACTTTTCACCTCGAGCCTAAACGACTCCTCCGTGATGCCTGAGTTGTTGGTCTGCAGCTTTCGATTCTTTACCTGGATGCGGTTTAAATAGTGCGAATGATGGCTCACTCACAGTGTAAGGCTTATTGCATCACATACTTTGCTGACCAACTTCTACCGAGGCTTTTTGTCAGCAATGTTTTTTGTGCGTTCTTCCTTATTTTGGTAAATGCTATAAAGTTTTCAATAAAGAGGCTGAAACCTCATGGCAGGGCAGCAAAAGTGGAAAAGTCAGAAAGCCTGGTGTTAAAAAAACAAATGCAGAAAGAAATTGAGTGTATATAAAACTGAAAAACACGAAGAAAATACGAAAGAAAAAAACGAAGTTACTTGAAAAAATCGAGCTTTCACTTTACCAGCAATTTATTTTATGACTTTTCGAATTATCATTGTTATGGATTTCGGTGGCAGCGTGGAGCATTACGAAGTAAAATTACAAAGCAAGGATTGTAAAAATAAAGAGGAAAAGGGACAACAAGAACGAAGTTAAATACTAGTGCCATACTACAAAAGCACTTCCCATTTACTCTTAATGACTAAAAATAAATAATGGTCTTCCGGTTGCATGAGAAAGAAGTACACATAATGCCATCGCTATTTTCTTTCTTTCAAGTGAGATCGAAAAAATGAGAGTGTTCTCTCTTCCTGATGTATACGATTTACTACGAGGTTCGAAAACAGAAATGAAATATTGCGTTGCGCGTGAAATTCATCTTCCGTAAGATATAGAGTACATTGAGTGTTATCATCTTCGTCTATATAGATGGGAAATCCCACGTGGAAATGAGTTCGCTCTCATTCGTTTCAAAGGTTATTATATAAAAATGATTTATTCGTTACTGTCCTTGATATTCTTGAAGTTCTTTATCAATTGGACTTCAGAGCATACGCACTGTAGTGAAAGTACGTTGCCTGCGTGAAGAGCAAATGTTATTTGCACTGAGAAAAATATTTCGTTGTAAAATACGATTTAATAGTTGAATATAGCAACTAAATATTTTACGACAATAACAAAAAATTCGTGATTTCAACTGCATATTTTGCTGAAAGTTTGTAAATAGACCAATTGTTGACATGACAACAATTTTGTTGTTATTGCAAAACATTTAGTTAGTTGTTTTCATCTGGATAATCATGTCCTTTTCTACAGAGAATTTTTCTCGGTCAATACTGGGTCGTTTACTCGATTAAGTTAACTAAATGTGAGCTCGAACCAAAAGTATTAACTTAATCTTGAACTTCTAACTTAATCTTAATCTAACCTAACGTAGGGTCCGGGAAATCTGCTCTTCTGAAATTTTGGTTCAGGAAATACTACACATTTTGGACGTTGGAGATTGGACGTGAAATAAAACGAGTTCACTACCCAGTTTGCTCTAATTAAAGACTACATTATTTTCTATCGATGCAAAAGCTTTAACTGCATGAGTTTTCAATAGCAGCCCGTCAACGAAACGCGATTTTCTAAGTTGCTATCGACATATCGATCCTATTGCTTCAAGAGATAGACTGCTCGACGGTGTGGATTGACAGCAAATTGTTTCCACATGAAGGACGTGAATGGGAAAATAATTGCATATCTAAACTTTGAGATTCGAAGTTTCATCAGTTCTCGGATTATGGGGTATTTCAATATCATAATTAACCCTATAATTCCGAAACTTCGACTCAATATAGTTTCATGGAAAAAAGTGTAGTCCGCAGCATAATGACGCTCATCAGCCCGCAGTGACTCAACGAAATACTTTATAACGGTGATGAAAATTTGAAAAATTCGTTGAGAAATATCACCAACGCAAAGTGCATTTGACATTTCTGCTTATTTCATTGATATCATTTTTATATAAAAATTTCATATTTTCAGCGACAATGGAAATTACAATATCAAGGACAAGTTTTCTATTTCTTATACGATCCTTTGCATGAATCTTTTTAATAACTTGACTAACCATTTTGTATATATCTACGTCTTTACTGCCACGTAAAGAAGAGTCTGCTTGGAAAAATTTTCTCTTAAAATTGCAGGACTACAAATTATCAACTATTGTTCAAGAAAAACGAGCCTGATAAAATAAGCTCAAAAGGTCCTTTCCAGCAGTGGGCAATATTCCCTCGTTCCGAGAACAGTTGGCTGAATACCTTAATCCTTTATTAATAGGACTACCGTTAAAAGTTCGACGGTGGGTGGATCTTTAACGTGATATATAATGCGAATGAAATAAGAAGAATGAAGTTTGCGAAAAGGATGAGATATTTACATGCAAAGGTCTTTGAAGTGTTTTTATACGTAACGGCCAGAAAAATGAATAAAGGATAAAGGTTACGAGTCTATTATGATTCCTTCATTTCTTATCATACAAAAAAACTGTTCAAGAATGAATACTGGAATAACATTTCATTTCATATTTCTTCATGTGAAGAAATGAATTGGACTCAGCGCTATTTAATTTGTTTTGGCTCGCCCTTTCCCGGTTGTTGTTGTCCATAAAATCAGCATTGAATCAATATCCCAAATTTATTTCGAATCTTTGAAAACTCACTACGTCGCAGCAAACATTCCAATAAACTTGGACTTTTTGGGATTTGTTCTAAAGAAAGACTCGCTGCATAAAGAAGAGCGGAAGATGTTAAAAGTTGAAGGAAATGGAATCATGGCAGGATGTTTTAACAGGCTCTCTCAAGATTCGTACTTTGCTATATGTACACAATCTCTTTTATTTCTCCACCACCTTTTCATCCCCTTCGATACATCTTAAAGAAAACTTTAGGATGTTCACGGCTTCCCTCCACAAACTTTTCACTATGGTCCTTAACGTTTTTGTCTCCCCTTAACATCTGTTCTATGAGCGATGAGTGAAGGGAAATCCCTAAAAATAGAAGGGTGATGCAGCATACGGACGAAGAAAGTATTGTGAGGATTGACAATTCGAATCCGGCGATATCGTGAGACTCCGCGAATTTGGTATGAAAACTTTGTTACTGAGTTAATGAATACTTAGCATATTTCTTGATAATTAACGAGGTTCGATCGCCATAATCATAATAGTTCATAGGAAGTAGCAGCAAAATGATCAAATACAATTTTTCCAATATTTTTGCGTGAATCTTTTCGAGCGTCCTATTGAATGTGTACAAAATTAGAGAAGGTTACACCGTCTGGTAATCGAGATATTTAGTGTTTAAAATCGCAACTTTAACATGAGGTCTTATGGGAAGTTACGAAAAAAGACGACATTTTACAACTAATAACTCGATTTCTAAACGGTTAAATTTCCTCAAATTGTACCCACAGTTGAGTATGATTGTTAAGAAGGCTCATACGAATTTTAAACAATTAAACTTGGAATTTATCGAACCCATGAGAAACGATCGAATCTTCTTAATGTAACAGTAATTTCTCATTTCCTATTAGAACGACAATGCTGTCTTCACTCATATACTTGCAACGATATGATATTAAGTCTTACTACACAAGAATTTACCCCTTCTACGGATTATCGCGTGTGGTTTCTATTCATTCCGTTCCCATTGTTTCATATTGTTAAAAGAGTACAATAGGGTCGGGAATTTATAATTATCTCATTGTACGAAATATTTATGGATACATTAAGTAAATTATGTTACATATAAGATTTGATTCAGTTGAGCTTCGCATCGCATCTAGAGTTTATTGGATTTGGAACATTATGCAAAAGTTATCATACATATCTGCGATAACAAATCGAAAGAAATGATTCCTTGTCTATCGTAATTCATTTATAATACTCCGGTTCAGCATAAAGAAAACGGGGATTCTTTAGGGTGAAATATGTCGTCCAAGGCTTTTTGCCTCCAACGATCTCGGTAATCAATCTTTGTTATAATTACACACTTGAGTTCAATTTAGAGGGAGCATAAGAAAAGTATTGACATTTGCAAAGCCAAAAGAATGCCCTTTGCCCTTTGAATGATTTGGACGGTCAATATTTATCAATTAACAATGGCACCATTCGCCCTTTCGAAAACAAATTAAGTTATATTTTTGGCTACGTGTAGACGCAATAAAAACATGCAGCGCTCTGTGTGTGGCGCCCTTTTTCGATCGTATCAGAAATCATTGAGAGAAAGGCGAATGACGATGAGGGGAAGTTCTCTGTCAACCCCTAGCATTTCCAGCGTGAGCTTTCTTTCTTAATCATATTATTGTTTTTTGTTTGTTTTCAAACTAGCACAGTAAATCAATAACCACAATTAGATTTTTCGAAGGATCGACAAGGCGTCTGTAGTTCTTTATTGCAGGGAAGTAAACCGGTTCAAAAATATTATTCGGGTTAGCATGCACAGTCAGACAAAATTTCTCTTTACCGTCAATTTTCAAGAAATCATTGCGAAGACACAGTTGTCACTATTTTGTTTTTGATAAACATTTTTTCCTCAAAATTTCTTGAGTTATACAAAAAGAAACTCAATTTTTTTTAAACTCTTATTTTTGTAAAAAGGACATGAGATAAATATTCCCGGTTTAACCAATGTGCGGGACACCTTTGTGGTCTCTCGACCCTTTTCTAATGGTCTCTCTGTAACCTTGAATAAATTTCTTCTTATTTCGGGATGGTATTCACAACATTTAGGATGCTACATGGCCATCCAGCCAACAACACATTCTCGTTACATTCACCCTGCTTTATCGAAGTCCGTGTTGATTAGTTCTAATTGTCTGGAGCATTGGTATTCACTGGATTACACACTATTTCAAGCCTTTTGTAACAATAGCACTAAACACGACCGCACGAGTTACAAGAGTATCGAATTTCCACAGTATACTAATTAAATGCTTTGTTTAAAACCAAATTTTATCGCATTCCTGTCGAATCAATCAACATTAGTGGATTCGGAGACTATATTGAAGTTGCGGATACTCGGAGCAGAATTTGTTGGACTGCTTCATTCGACAAATTCCATCACTGCACACTCGTCAAAGATGAATAAAGCCATCGGCTTTGTATATATATATATAAATAAGACTTTACATGCAATAAAAAATAATTAAGAACCACTGTGTTATTTAGTCAATATGTCATAAAATTAAACTCCCTGAATGTTACATCTTGATGGTTAAAAGTTTTGACAAGTCCTGTACATTCTCCACATTTATTTATTTTCTCTTTTAATATATTTCTGATTTGTATATATTTATAGCTTCCGAAGCGAGTATTCGTAGAATGTCAAGCGAGAGATCCATTTTAATAATCGCATTGTACGTGGATGGAGGGAGAACTTGCGCATACGAGGGTAACATCCCTTCGTTTCGTACCACGAGTGTCCTTAGCACGTAGAAAGAAGGAATAAAGAGGAGACATGAGTTTTCTTCTTTATGAATTCCCCTGCAGGCATCACGAAAGTATTCGGGTCACGCCATCACGCATCATGCATACCATACGTGTCAGATGCTCTTGCCTATCCTTTTTTTTTACTGTCTCCGTTTTTTCATTCGATTCGTATTTGGTAAGTAGCTAAGTAAAAAAAATATATATACATATATACATACGAAATTGGATCATCCACGTCAGCCTCACAGCTTTCCGTGATGTCCTTGTTTCAACATATTTTTCATGTCCCATATTTTTATCATTATGTGCTACAAAGATAGATAATTGATAGATGTGATGAATTTCACACATTTTTTCACGTCAGAATTTAAAGAAATTCTGTCAACAGTCTCACTGCAACAGTTTGTTAAGGGAAGGACGATCTAAGCCGATGTTTTTTTCCTGATTAAAGTTATTGAACCAAAAAAAATCATTGTAAACACACTCGATTTCTGGGACTCTTCGAAGAGGGAAACATTTTCTCATTAAAAATGATCAATATAACAAGGTTTTGTGAAATTTCAGTTAAATATATTGAAGCAAGCAGATGTTTCGTTTCATTATTCGCTTTTTTTAATGAATCTTAATTTCGATTCCAAGACCATACCAGAGTCGAGGTTACGACTAACCCTGACTCTGTAGTCAGAGTTATTTTGCATGCAATTTCTATGCAAAATAATCTTCTCTGTTACAATTGCTTACTGAGTCACAATCAAACTAGGGCAAAACTAATCAAATCTTCTTTCCAGAGAGTTTAAACTTCTCTCGTCAAACTAATAGACGTATCAATTAACCGTAGGAAATTGAACAGTTATTGTTCACAAAAGACACTTTTGGGACTTTATTAACACAAACTTGACAAATAGTCGGAAAGTTAAATAAAATGAAAAAGTCACGCTGAGACGTTATTAATTTAAAAAACATTCGAGATTAATCCATATAGACATTTTTTTCAAAAACCTTTCTGGATAAATTTGAAAATTCAAGAAAAATGAAAGAATTAGTTAAAAGCAAAGCTTTCACCTAAGTTCACAGTATTTTAAAAGACTTGTTTGATTCATCAACAAACTTCAGTGTGGGAGCTGCTAATCCAAATGGGTTGTGAAAGTACAAAGAACAAAGAGAATAATATGCTGTGAGTGGAGAAAAAAAGAAAAGTTTTAACATGTCCAAGAATCTGGAATATTCTTATTCTCGTGAAATTCATTTGTCCTGCAACTCGAAGCTTTGCTTATTCGACACGTTGTGTATAAAGTTGTCGTTTATACGGAAGTCACTCTGAATTAAGTTTGCTCCATTTTTAAATCTCTTCTCCTGAACTCGAATAAGTAGAGGTCGCTTTATAAATAATTAATCGCAGCCACGGTTAACACCTTGAAATTTTTTGCCGACTTAACAGTTTTTTCTCCACTTCTTTGATGTTAATTACTACCTCGCAATGTTGGAATAAAATTCTCGCTTTGGTGGAAACGATTTTCTGCAAAAACGTGTAGAGTGCTGCTCATTTCTCTACTTAGAAATGGCGTCGTAGTACTTTATTTTGAGTTGAGTACGTCTTAAGAACGCTCAAAGGTTTAATACGATTTTGGAAAGAGGTTTTTACAGACCTGTACAAGAAATTTTTTTGTATTTTTAATGTTTCTGTCCTTTTCATTATAAACATCGATTTTTTTCTTACGAATTGGTGCTACAGTCATTTTTTCGGTTTTAAAATCGATGTGATTATGTTCAGAACTACTTGATACATTGGACTTCTAAAAGTCAGCACGCCGCAGCCCGCATCTTGTATGATAAGGAGCCTTCTAACTTGTAAAGCTGCTATCCGTGTCTAATGCGGAGAAAATCTATTCCAGCACTTGAGAAAATGAGCGGTCAATTGTTTTACGCTCAAGCAAACGCTACATAGGGGAAGGTTCGTATATGTATATATAAATGCGAATCTAATGTGATAATAGAGGACTATGAGGATATGCTTGTCCTGTGAATTATAGGGGCGACTCATTCGTGTACCTCTCAGTTGGGACTTGCCCAATAAAATTATAAATTTGTTTCAACAGCGTAAAGAAAGTATAAATCATTGCCTTGTGCATTCTAATACGTTTTTTCACCTTCCATCAGTTCGATCGTTCAAACTTACGTCCACTTTGACGTGAGACCTTTGTCAATTTTGTTTTATACTGGAAAGTACAATGACAGCATCCTAGAAAGTTGTATTTTTTAAGAACTCATTTTCACAAGCTTTACGTTGTCTTTGGCTGTAAAAATATAGCTGTTGGGAGAGCCATTCGCGTGGAGCGTGGGAGTAAAAGATGATATCAAAACTGTGATGTATCCCGGGTCAACTTTCAGTCACTGTCACTATATTGTTGAGTTTTTTGCGTAAAATTTTTTCCAATCACGAGTTCACCGGGTAGAGAAACTTGAAATGTTAATGGATAACGTTAGCAAGTAGATGTCATAAGATTTGAAAACTAATTTGTCGGTTGGGGAAAATGTTAACATAAATTGACCTCAATGTGGGATCAAAACACGTTTGAAGCATCGAAGCTTTGTTTGCCCCGAACTATTTTACAGGCTTGTGAAATAACGGACAAGAAGACATCGGAATTGGAAAAACGGAAAAATGGAATCTTTTTAATTAACGAAAACGTGGCTATAAAGACTATAGGGCTTTCTGTTACGGCATCCAAATACTCCAGTTGAGAGATAAAAGTAATCTCAAAACTAATCCAACAGGATTAAAGTAATGTTCATCACGACGCAGATAAGCAGAAAAACGAGGACATTTTTTCAAATCCTCAATGAATTTTTTAATTGTTCAATTTCCACAAAACAAAAATTACTTTAATTTCACCTGACGATGCTTGAGCTGTGCCCTAACTCGGAATTATTAACGAAGTAACGAGAAGATTCGAGCGTGAAACTAGAGCGGGCAAAATGAAAAACAATATATCGGGATTATAAAAAAGGATTTTCGTCCGAGCGATTTGTGGGGAATCGATTTCATTAATTGAAGCTTTAAATTTCCCGTGAGACTTGAACTTGCGTTGAAGTCTACGAACACATATACTCCACAGTTTGGAATCCACAGTGACGTAAGATCGAATCAAAGTTACAGCTATGATTTTGTGTTTACGATTTAATTTCAGGTCCCGTACCGAAGTAAAATAATAACGCAACAACCGTTGCAGGAACCCCCGATGACGAATGGAGATGCGATCGATTTTACGCAGTTCACGTGCCATATTACCAGTGGTTTTAGAAACGTAGTTTAAACTGTTTACGCAGCACATCAGTATTGTATCAGTAGAGTAGACCAACGAGTGATCCGACGTGTTATAAATTATCACGTCATGAATTCTCGGACGTAACCGTCAGCTTGCAGCTTTCAGGCACGGTTTGCTCCGCTCAGAATGAAAGGTTGAATTTCGATATTTTGAGAATTGGCTGACACGAGCCTGTGTCATTACAACATTTTTATCACCACTAGACATTTAAAGTAGTGCGATCAATAAACGACGGGGTGACAGATTTTGGCTTTTTATTTTTATTTTTTCATCACTTACGGGGATGATTCAGTCTTTCTTGCCCACCTCGGATTTTCTAAAGCCAAATTTTTTGATGCCATCCGACCGATGAGGATAACAAATTTCAGGTCTCGCAAAAAAAAATTATTTTGGTGCTCGTTCAAAGTTTAAGATGTAACAATAATAAGGTTTAGATAGCTCGATTATTTTCACATTTTTGAGCGATTTAAATACGGGCACATGGTAAAAAACAAGCACGAAAGTTTTTTCCATCTAAAGGAGCCTGTCACCACGATTTTTTTCATCTACGATGCGGGAATAGTATATTACACACCTAGGGCAGGAATGTTTGTCAGCCTCGGCTTTGCCTAGGCCTCGGACTATTACATGTGATCTGAGACTTTACTTTTTCCTGGCCGAGGTGTGTATACGATTTTTCTGGCCGACGTAGCCGCCGCGTGCGCGTGCCGAAGTTGCAGCTTTCGGGCCGGAGGGCAGAAAACTTTTTACAGGACTACGCAGAATCGTCCCTCGTTAATTAGACGTTTCCTCTCGGAGGTGGAGAAAGCCCACGAACAAATAAATATTGTGCTACTTTTTCTACTTAATAATTAAAAGTGTTTTTTGTAAGGGAAAATGAACAAATAAGTTTGTGTATGTTTTCTTTTCTTCGAATTAGAATTTGATTTATTGAACCGTGAGTTTTGTAAGTAATCTGAAAGTTATAAAAAAAATGTATGTAAATAAGACTAAAAATGTTTGAAAACTCACGTACTTCATGCTTTCATAAAAATGAATTAAATTCATTTTAACCGACGAAAAACATGCTTGATGTCAATTATTTTCAAATTTCATGAGCGCGAACAAATACTTGTGTCTTTTTGTAATGATAACATTTTTTTTCTCGACAAGTCAATTGACAATTGTACTTCATCGATCAAATGAAGTTTTCAACCCCGAATGGATGTATTGAATGACCTGAAGAATTCGAGACTTAAAATTTGCTTTCTCATAAATTTGGAATCTTTGAATATTTAGAGATCCTTTTATCCATGTTTCGATTCAAGTTTTCAATTCTCTGTGTGTCAGCTTATTGTTATAGAATGTTGCCATTTCGTTGAAAAGTTCAGAATTGAATGTGCTAATGGAGTTAAAGGACAAAGGTACGACACAGTCATGGAAAAGGTCGTGCTCCTAATGACTGAATTATCGATTTCGTAATCATGAGAAAAGGTAAACAGTCTCGCCAAAGAAACTAAGGTTTAGTAGTACATTCATATCATTGGTCAGCCATGATATCAAGTGTCCCAAACGACACAATTTAAAACAAATAAATAAACCGAATCCGTTTTCTATTTCATTTCCATTCGATGATTTTGAGTTTGCATTATTCTAACTTACCGATTTAAGAAGCGACATGGAATGTTTTTTTCACCGATTCAAATACCAACTGAACGAAAATATTTTTCAACATTTAAAATACGATGAGTATTGAAATTGTATGAAATTGATATTAAATCATTGGTGATGACAATATCGTATTCTTCATCTTAAAAAGCGAAGAATTCTATCTATGCGGACAACGATTTGGATCGCTCGAGTTATCGGAAAACAAGACGGTCTTCCTATACCCATCTTGAGCAGTCTCTTCACTGGCGAGATAGAGTTCTGATAAGCTTTTGTTGTTGAGAGTATAGAAGAATACCATATGGGGCCAGCAAGTTTATTCTTCGAAGACAGCATCACAGAAAAATAATTAGAAATAAAAGTGATGGAGTTTCAAAAGCAAGTGAAAGGTAGATGAGGCAAGTAGAACGAAGAGACCAATTTACAGAGCAGACACAAGGTGAATACAAATTTTAATGAAAAGAAAAACAATAGAAGAAATAAGTGATAATAAAAGTGTAACTTAAGTGATTAAAATAAATGTCAAGCAAAAAATGAACTTAAAATATACAATGATTTCCAATTCCACAAAACATTTCTGCTCGGGAAAACTCTGTAGAAATCTCCCTGAAGGCACATTGTTGCATACAATGAGGTCTTGGAACTGTCGCATTATGAAACACCGATATGTACGCCACAGCGTTTATAGCGAGTCATAATTTTGCAATACAATTTTTTTTTTTTTTTTTTTTAACCACCCTTGCTTTATAGGTCCTGGTGATTCTAGGAACCTGGTTATAATTCGGATGAATATAAAATATTCATAAAAAAATATACACATACCGGTGCTAAGCTCCGAGGGCATCTATTTTTGATTCTTTTAGCTGGGAAATGATTTTCCACTGTATTTTTCTCAGTTGACAAGACGAAAAAAAAGCCATGCTGTCGTCTGACAGGGCAAAAAGAAAATTCCCAACGTCGGTCGATTCCATACTTGTTTACAATTTCTTCAAGTCTTCTTCTTCTTCCATAAAACATACAATTGGACACCGCAAATGCACTAACTCGAAGCACTCCACAAAATACGTATCCATTCAAGTTCATAAAACTTTCACTATGAGCACTATCACTTGATCATCGGATATCAGAAGGATTTTCGGGATTACCGTTTCGTGCTCTAATTTTTAATGAACACTTTTATCATGTCGGTTACGACGTTCGAACCATAGTTTCTTCGAAGTTTGTATCAGTGTTAAATAGGATTTTGAATTCGAAGGTCGGCCAAAAAATGATCGAAAAAATTCTGACTGAGTGATATTCAATGAGAATGGAAACTGTGATGCTCAAATTGAGAACAATGATGATTGTTTAAAAATGTATTTACGCAATAATTAACGCGAGTGGAAAAAATAATAAAAACACCAAACAATCATAGCAACAAAAATATGAAACGATGGAAAATTGGGTTTAGGTCGCGTATCAAACAGTCCGATCCTGCATCGCTTTTACTAAAAGGATCTTTGTCCAAGCTTCGCAAGTTCGAAGCTGCCTCCTTTCAGCGGAACCAGCGCGGAACAGACTGATCAGAGTGCCGCGCGTTTCGCCTTCGGAACAACAGTGCGGTGTGATCGCCGAGGCAACCATGGAATGCTGGGAGTTTTCTGTGCTACGTATGTGTGCGTCTCGACTTACCCTACTCGCGTTCATGCTGTGCGCGCCACTTGGTCCATGATGTGAAATACTGAAATGTACATACAGGTCTTATTATACATAAAAACGTAGTATTGAAAGTATATTTTGGGCACTTTTTTTGCTAGACACGTTAGCTGGTAGAAAAAAAAACTGATTAGCACGACCTTGATAGTGATAATTTTTGAAAATATCTTTGAATAATTTCGCCGTCACGTGAGTTATTGAACTTTTTGAATCTGTTGGGAAAATGCTACTCAACAGAACATTTTTTTATAAGTAGAGGTTTCAGAATCAGCGCACGATGTTTCCTACGCGCGGGATCGGCATCGTTTTCCGGAAAGGCTTTTGTCGCGAAAGATATATAAACTCGAAGAGTTTGAATTGATTAGTTTCGATCCAAACGGAAGAACGAGGGAAAAGAGAGCTGCTTGTGTGCCTAAGAAAATGAGGATGAGAGCTGGGTTTGCGAACTGAACGTAAGTGCCCACTCATTGGCAACTTGGGAAGATGGTATTCAATGCCAAGAGGGTTGGGCACTATAATTTTCCGATCATTGACGCCATCGATAATAATTCGACGTTTTCACATCGGACGCAATTTCGTAAGTCAGAATCGTCTGCGATGGGAGTGCCACTGAGTAAATTTCTACTTCGTTTATTGAACGAGGTAATTCTTTCGGGACAAACAATTTCTATGGCCTTTTATGGACAGACGATTCGCGGCTGCTTGAGGAAGACTTAGGTCAAACGTGAATAAGGAAACAAGGCTGCAAAGAGCATCGTATCTAATTTAGCGTTGTATGATTCCTTTCTATATATAACTGTTATTACAAAAAAAAAAAGCAGTAAGCTTTTCCGTATTTTTATCAAAGGCAGGCCGTCCAGGGAAGGTTTTATTCAGCCCCAGGCAGTAAACAACCCTTAACTCAGTGACGTCAAGAGTATGGGTTGTTGAGCTTCTGGCGATTGCTATAGAGGTAAACGGTTCTCGCCGGGTATTTCAAGAAAAAAGAAAAAAAAAATAAGGGTTTCGCAGGATGAAAAGTTGGGAACAATGAGATGCAGAGAAATTTGTCTCAGGATTTCTTTCCGAGATAAAGTTGTCTCTCGAAGTGGTCGTAAAAAAAAAAAACGAGAATTCTACTTAAAACTCAATTCTCATTGCAATCTCAATGTCTTATACTCTGTGATACTATTACAAACTGGAGGTGGATAAAGTTCGTAAAAAACTGTCGAAGTGTCGCAAATCAAAACCTTCCTTTTTTCCCACTGGTCGTATAAATCAGATTGCCACGATCTCTAAGAATTTTTCTCATAATTTTTCTTGATACTACATCGATCGCTTTCAACTACAATTTACAGTATTACTCGTCATTTTTTTTAAACTTTTATTTTCGTCTTTTCTTTCTACTATTAACATCAAAGTAGAAGAATCAGACGTAAATATCGTGGCTAACGGTATAAAAAAAATAATTAAATCTGCCTTTTTTGAGATTAATGTAATGAATGTAATCAATGGAATTTCATTGATTGTGCTTTTTCAATTTGTGTGAAAATATCAATGTTTTCATTACCATCGTAATTGGTGCACTCAGGCGGTCAGATAGGTATTGAGAAAAAAAGTTACCGTCTATAAACTCAACCAGCTGGCAACTAATTCGAATTCCATCGGCGAATTTATTTTTGTGCACGCGCGACGAATGATCACGCAGCTTTGAACATCATTCACAAATTCACAAGCAAATCAATATTTGAAAGGTTTCCCGTTTGTTTGAATGCATACACGAGTGCCCACGGGCAGATTCGAACTTCATTCACAAATTCACAAACAAATCAATAATTTCAATGTTTTCTACGTTTTTAAATATATACAACAGTGCTCCCAATAACGTGTTGACTGAAAAATAATCCTTCCAATGAATGTTTATTCTCTATCACGGAGCAGTACAAAAACAAACCAACAAAATATTATGCTCGATGTACGGTGTGTAATTATTTTCTGGTGAGCTCACGTTGTGTGATGGATACAGTGTGTTCTATGTAAAGTTGGAAAAATCATCGGGCACATTGGTATCCCTTGAAACACGAAGCTCTTCGAACGTGGACGAATTCCACCAGAGAATTAATGTTGAGTATTACTTTAATCTAACTCAAAGAATTTTCTCGGAAACTGTTCTACTGAGTTACAATTATTTATATTCCCCTGGGCCGGATACGCAGTGGTAAGAATAAAGAAAAGAAAATCCCGTTTGTCTAAACCCCCTTGAAGGAGCGTTTGTTGTGTTAAAAAAAATGTTTATTACGTACCACCAGGAAATTAATACTTAGGTACGTATAAATATTTCTTCATAAATGAATTCATCATACTATATACATCCAGGGCTGAATACGTGGTCGGTGTGTGGCTTTGTTGAACGCCCACTTAGTCGCACAGCGGTTCGTGCATCGATCCCTAGATGGAAAATTTTATTCAGCGTTTCCGATGGTTTTAACGAGTTTAGCAAAATTTCAATTGGCACGGGATCTATACAGTTTTTCCGTAAACAGTAAAAAATATTAAAAAATTTCAATGTGATGGCATGAGTTCGTTAAAACTCGCGAGGGTGGGCACATAAAAAATAAAAATAACGAAATAACTCACTTAAGCGGAAATTACGCGTGAAATTGTCCGACCATTCCGAATTATTCAATTCGAAAGTAATTTTTTAATCCGTCTGTATATTGACAATAGCGCATTAAGTGAATATTGAGAAAAAATGGACAAGTTTCATTGATCCCTAGCTCCATTGATATGCTCTCAACATCTCACATTGCCACGGAAGGACCAGAGAAATTGTTGAAAGAATCAGGAAGCAAAGCGGCAACGAGATAACCTGTGTACATGATGAATGGCCACTGAAATAAAAAGGACTAAAATAACATTGTTTCAGGATCAATTTTCTCGCATCGTATATCTTATCACGGATCAACGAAACAGACACCGTTTCCCTGCTTGGCTTGTCCTGCTGCTAGCCTCGAGCTAAAGATAGGCCGGAACATTTTGCTTTTTCCCTTTGAATAAGTACGTGTCCCAGAGCTCATCAATCCAGTATGGGTTTCAAAAATTCATCTTGGAATCTTCACTTCCTAGAGATTCTTTTTCGTTCGTTCCCATTTAATACAACTTAGATTTAATCAAATGAATGAAATTAAATGTACAGTACTATATTCATTGTTATTTCACAAATTTTTATTTAAATTAATGGCACAGGAATTTTCATTTGGCAACCAGTAGTAGGATCCAGAAAATTTTTCAAAGCGTTGGATAATCACTATTTAAATTAATGGCTGATTACCGACGTGTTATCAGGCACCCTTCACTTAACATATTATGTTCGAAAATAACTTGCACGAAACACTGGCGTGAGCTGGGTCATGGTCAAAAGAGGTTTAACATCCCTTCACCCTATCTGCATAATTGTCTAAATCTGTCTAAATCTGGACACGTGAATGGTTAATTTTAAAAAAGCTGTTAACTTATTAATGTTGCTTTCCGAGTAATTATAAATAAATGTGATATCGATTACAGGTAAAATGATGATTCAGACGCTATATTTATCTTTTGTAATTAAAATGTTGGATCTTTATTGCAATTGATTAATGATGATTATATATTTTAGTGGCATTTTCTCCTATTACCAGTTTTTTTAAGGATATTTTCATGTGATAGTTTTATATCATAGAAAAATGAAAGTCGGGTTTCTATTTTCCTGAGCGCCCATTGTCTGATAGTTATAGAAACGTCAGTAAAACAAAAAAAAAACGTTCAAACCGAATATTTCTTGCAATCTGCAACTGTCTGTAGCTGCAATAGATTTTTCTACTGTTACTGAACACCCTTACAAGTCGTACATTCCTGCGTACTTTATCATTCTGTCAACGAGACAATTAATAACGGGGAGACTCGGTTTATCAGACGAAAAGTTTGTTTTTCACCTGTCATTTGTCTTTCCCTTCTCTTCGATCGAGGATTGTTTTTCAGGAAGCTTTGTTCCTTAAAATGCTCAACCCGAAGAAGGTTCAAGATTCGAATTCAGATTTAAATAAAAACATCGAAACAAGGAATATCAAGGTAGCAAGCTTTTTTAGTAATGGATTGAAACTAAACTAGAAAATATGAATTCCTATATATTACTAAGAAGGTTCGATTGTTTCTCATGTGATCGATAAATTCCAAGTTGAATTGTTTAAAATTCTTACGAATCTTCTCAACAATCATACTCAACTGTGGGTAAAATTTCAGGAAGTTTGACTGTTTAGAAATCGAGTTATTAGTTGTAAAAGATCGTCTTTTTTCGTAGCTCATGTCAAAGTTGTAATTTGAAACACTGAATGTCTCGACTCCCAGACGGTGAAACCTTCTCAATTTTTTTAAGCATTGTAATACGACGCTTAAGAAGATTCACGCAAAATTTCAAAAGATTGTCTTTGGGAACAAGTGTATTCGATCATTTTGCCGTTATATACTTTCTTTTTATGATTTTGGCGATATAACCTCGTTAAACAACCCAGAAAAACCACACTATTTCGACTTGCTGGTATGTCTAATTCAGATTCTTTTATTATTGAATGATTTGGGCTCTTTCATAAGTACCGAAAGGACTGACGTAACTGAAAACTCAAATGGCATACAGAAGCGAATGATCACGCCGTACGAATAATAAGAATCTGACATAAAATGCTACATTTGATCTAATATTCAACACTGATGAGGTCTTATGCATCGTTAGTTCGAAGGAACTTTGTATTATAATGGCTTGGATAGAAATCACTAGCTGCTGGTGCAGATTTCTGGAAGCTCTGAAGGATGAAACGAGCGAAGAGTTTTTGTATTATTTCTTTGATGATATTTCAAAGAATGCTGTGAAGAAATATATTTTCAAACTCGGCGATGCAGTGTCGCAGCTAACAAAGTACCTGAAGTAACAAAAGACGCTCTTTCGAAAGCGCATGCATGTTGTTGTATAAGTTCATTTTGGTTTATATATTAAGCACAGTGAAAACTCATCCTTGTAGAAGGTGGTAAACAGTCAACAAGTATTCACATTTATTAATTATTTTTTATGCTTGAGAATTTCTATGCACGAAAAAAGATTTTTATGAATTTTGGCTGTGAACATTCCGACAAACGTCCACAGAATTTTTCTCATGCACGTTGTTTTTATTGTTTCAAACTAAATTCCGGAAAAAACGCTTAGCACAATTTAATTGTTATAATTCTTATTATTTTTAATTGAAGGACGTTTTTTTCATTCTCCATCACTCGTCGTTTCCGAGAGAATTATTTTTATTGTGTGAATTTTAATCAAAATAATAAGAATCTGGTGCTCCAATTTTTCTATTCACGAGGTGAACTTTATTACAAGTTTCATATCAGGGTGAAAAAAAAAATCCACGAATTTTTACGTAGGTCTTGTGCGATAGTCAGATTCATGAAGGATTCGGTGAGAAGAAATTTGCGTGATAAAGATTATCGACAAGCACATGCCACCGAAGGGCGGGGAGGTTGAGGAAACGCCCCTGCTGGGCCACTTTTTACGCCAGGCATGTCAGATCAATGTACACTCGATCAATTTCAATTTACTTCACATGGGAAATGTCTTCTATAAAAAGTAAAATAAAAAAAATTGAGCGAGTTGAAATATTCTGCACACTATAATATTCTTTATGATGGCCACTGTATATCATCAAGACCCAAAAAGTGTTTATTCGCTGCCTGTGGCAACTTTGCGAACGATTACATCGATTGCTTAATGTATAGTATTATAGTCTCGCCATAGTCACGTCCAAAAGTTTATTTTCCGGTTAACTTTTCAAACCTTGGATATAACTTGCGGAATAATGTAATATTGTTACTTGTTATATCTTACATAGTGCTGTAAAAAACTATTGAGTTCCGGGAAAAATGCCTCATATGAAGTTTAAAGTTTTGAAAAATAACCAGCATCTTTCCGACGAAAAGTACAGAGAGCGTTTACTTTGTACCGCCGTACCTTCGAGAGTAAACGGCTAAAATTCTTGCGATTAAAAAAAAAAACTTCGTCTTCCGTTTACTTGCAATGGAGCTAAGAGAAAAGTCTGTAGAATACTATAAAATTTTCTACTGTTTCCTGTGAAACGCATCTAAAACCGTGCAATCTGTATACATGTCCACTAATTAATATCATAATAGTCCCCTGAATGTGTCCAAAACGTTCGAGCGAGACTGCAACTTTAAAGTTGAGGATCTCCTAAATTCTCAAGGAACATCTTGATTTGTTTAAAACCGTGTACATCCTGATATACTGCATGATTCTCGTTGTGCACATAATCTTTGAAGCTTTAACAAGACCTTGAGAATAATTAAAGCAATTTGCGTTTTAACAGTGGATCTACACCCTCGCTATCTTGCTGTGCTCTGATGCACGTGTTTCGGAAACTTCGATGGCTTCATGTGCATCACGTTTCGCGCGGGATATTTTATCATAAATAAACAAGGGGAAAATCCGACAGTTTCGTTCCACGTGCTATGCTTAAATGGCAAACTTTCCAAAAACAATAGAGCAACACTGAAATGAACTGTCTGATAGTGATGATTTCTGAAAATTGTTCCAAACCATTACCAGTTTCCGTTGCGCAGACTTACAAGAAAGTATTCTCTCGATGAGAGTGATGAGAACAGGAGCTAAAACGACAGAATGTCGATAGAACTTCGTTTTTACCCAAACTGAAAACTTGAATAAAGCAAACATGGATATTCAGTTCTTTTACATGGCAAATTAAATGGGCACGAAAAAGTGTGAGAATAAAAAATCAAGAGCCCCTGACTGACACAATTAATTAATAGAAAATAGAAAAGAGACGAAAACGGACCTATTCGGAGTTGAAGAATTCTCTTTTGCAATTTTCACACGTCTGTCTGATCCTTTGGCAGAACTGGAGTATCAGTCGACCGAGCGATTCGGAACGAATAAAAAAAGAGACTATGATAAAGATGTGGGATGAGTGTGCATAATAACACCGACAAACACGGGGCTCACTTTGTTTTTATACTTTTTGTAAAACATGACACATAGTACAGTTTCAAACGTGTATTTTGTTATTGTTGTTTTTTTTCTCGTCCAGGTGTTTTATACCATCGGCATCAATACCCCCACGAATATTTCATTAAAAGAAGTATATATGAATGGTAAATTTCGTGGAAAACGCGCGTTCTCTGCATTACAAAAATATGCAAAAAAAAAAAAAACAAAATTGTGTTTCCTTATCAGCATATTCTCGCCAACAATTCTCGACAAATAATCGAATAAACTATTTCAATTGACATCCCAAGCATGGTTGTGTTTTTGACGTGGCTCACAAATGATGCGAACGAAAGAACGTCTGATTCACTGTGCGAAGCAGCCTCGCAAATGTGATTATTGAAAAAAGGCAAGGCAATATGGTTTTTTAAAGAATATCGAAGCTTCTTATGAGACTACAATTTATAATTTTCATGCATCCGATTAGACATTTTTTTTCGATAATGAAATTACACAAAACGTTGATTTTCTAAGGGGAAATGTCTATACCCTGAGTTTGAAACTCGGCAACAACGAAGTTCCCGCATATTCATTTCGTTTAAACCAATACAGTGAATTGAATACGGCTACTGACTGCTGCACAAAATTGTAATTAAAAAACCTGAAATTCACGTTTTGAGGACTGAAAGCCCTTAACACATAGGCTTTGTGCGAAACAGCCATAGAAACAGGCCAACACACTGACCCACATAGACGTCATTGTGTCTGGTTAATGCGACTGAAAGATTAGATGAAAAAATTGTTTATTTTCTTACGATTTTTGGTAAAGTACGGATATAAGGTCAAATGTTTTATTCAATATTATTTTATTTCCGACTGCTGTAAACTGAAGAATCCTGAGAAACTCTTGGATTAAAAAATAAAACACATGATCGACGTACTACTTTGGGAGACTTTTACGCTTATTTTCCACACCCACAATCCTGGACCTTCAAACGTTAACGGGCTCCGTGTATTATTCTCCCACGACTTTTTGTCTGGTTTTATGGTTTGATTATCAAGGTTATTAATTACTAATTAGTACTGCAGTGGAATTGCAACCGTAAACGACAATTTATGAATTTAAATATGTTCACGTAAATGGATACGTTTATACTCATTAATAAAAGATATAAATGCTGACGAATAAAGAAATTTATTCCATTCATTTTTTCCGTCTTTATTTTTAACATCGCAATTTTGAGTATTTTCCAAATCCAGCATAGCATCAATAAACCGATGTGCGAAAAATCTGTATTTTCAGCCTGTCAGATGAATATAGGAGGTTTCCCACTTTGCAGAGACGTATACGTCTTTTCGTGACCCCAATAAAATTTTCCTCGCGAGACTCAACAGAGAGTACGCGTATATTTTTCGCAATTTTGCCCACAAGTATATCTTCAACGTGTGTTCCATCGGATTGAGAGGGTTACAGAAGAGTTTTGTCATTGCGTTTACATGATATGAACGAGGATGGAGGGAGTTCAGTCGGTAGACAAACGTCCCGTGTTGAACACGTGGCATGTGAAATTACTGCTGGAACTTTTCAGCTCAAATTTTCTTACATTCAGTTATTACTTGTGAAGTGGGTCGTGTTAACTTGAAGGGTAAATTTCTCTCATAGGCCGCGTATACACGTAGAGCTGTTGGGAAATTGTGAAACTTGTAAACGACTGATATGACGTTGCATGCGAAGAGATGGCGTGCTTTCATCCATCAGTAATGCTGACCGACGTTTTGTTTACATTGCTTAGCTACGTATGCATCCCAGTGTCAAAAAAAAGATTATGATAGATTTATCTATATTCTGATATCGACGGTGGAGGACGATTATAATTCTTTTTTTTCAATGGTGAGCAAAGCATATTAAAATGCTGTGCTCACGTTAGTTATAACTTTATTTTCATTTATTTGCAATGCTTGAATCGTTGCATTTACGAACAAACCTTAGAATTCAATTTTAAAGGCATAAGCGTCTTTCAATTCAACTGGCAATTTGTAATAATGATTTAAAAGCTTTTTTTTATTCAAGAGCTACTACGTGAATGTATAAAACTAAAAAAATAATCCAAAATTTTCGATGCATAACCATTTGACCGGAATGAATTTAATCTGAAGCCATGACTTGTACCATGCACTTGACTCGGTGAGGAAGAGAGCTTGACTACTGCGGATATGCACGTGTCAGCGAACATCTACCTCTTGGAATATTGTATTGTTGAAGGGCTGAGCAATGTTTCCATTAACCGAATTATGTTGTTGTACGTCTCAGACACGAATCCGCTTTCACGTTGATGCACGATCAAATACATTGTACGAAGGAATCCCGTGTCAAGGGAGAGTGTCTTCCATACGATGGAGTAGATTTACTCGTGAGTAGAGGAGTTCGCGACCAAGATACTGCTAACCGGATTTCCAAGACGATCAACGAGAACGAACGAGAAGAAATTAATTCTCTCCTTATTCATCATCAGATGGTGCAATAAAAAATTCTCTCATGGTTCGAATACCGTTGACACGTATTCACGTTCAAAATACATATCCTTTTTTCTTTAGGAGAATAAATCCGTCGTTGGTCCAAAACAAAGAAATATTTTACGACATTTCTGGGTTTTTTTGACCTCCAAGCCAATCATGTCAACGTTGGTGTGGGTTTGAGAAAAATGACAGTACTGTCGATATGCATAAGGTAATTTGCCCATCGATACTCTGATTCTCGTCTCCCTTTACTGCAAAAAGTCGTTCGTATGTTTGGCAAAGTATCGCATTTGGTTGCGACCCGAAAAACGTTGATCTGATATATGACCGTGTTGAGAAACAAAAGAGTAAAGAAAGCAAAATCGTGACACAAAATGTGAAGATTTCCCACAAGCAGTTTTTCTGGCCCTTGGGTAGGAAAATCCCCGATAGGGAAGCTTTGATTGCGATCACCATGTTCCATCTATTCGATTGGGAATCACGAAGACAAACAGCATCTTGCAACCATCGAGGTGAATAAATTTTCTCTTCGAAGCAATACAATATCGTTTGAGTTACGAGTTTTCGATCGATTGCAAGCGAATGACTCGATGATTGCAAAATTCAATGGCTGGCAAAAAATTATACAAAGTCGTTGAATCTTCTCGCTGGTAAATCATGATGACCTCTCAATTTATCGCTATAACAGAAACAATTATCACAGAAATTAGTACGAGACAGTCTTTCCAAAGATTTTGAGGAATCGTTTTTTCCATCTGCGTATGTAGATTTTTATTATTTCGAACCGTCGATATCGTGACTCAATTCGTGAAATGAAATAATCACCTTTTATTTAGGATTTTTGAACTTCGTACATAATGCAGGACGTGAAGAAAACTCTCAAGGCCGCACCACTTAGTTTTGAGAGTTAATTTTCTAACGTAACCGTCGCGAGATAACTTCAACGTTAATCGTTCACAGTTTTATTCACCTTCAACTTGCACAGAGAATAAATAATATTTGAACATGTTCAGCAAATATAATTTCGCGATGGAATTCGAATTCAAAACGCGAGAGCGCTCGATTTTCTCATTCATCGAAGTGTTTGTATTACACTTCGGTTAAATTGTTTCAAAAAGTATTTGGGCACAAGTGAAGCACCACTTCTTCCTAGTGACGATAAAATCGTCGACTAGCAGTTCAATAACACGTATCACACAATTGCCCTTGTGGGAGTTCTAAAGACACGATAAATCTAAATAACGTGCAAACTATTTCCATAAGCGATGATTCATAATAACGAGTGTTTGGATTCTTGACAAAAATGTTCTCATTTTTTTTTCTTCCCGATATGTCTTGAACGTTTACAGTTCTAGATACCACATTTGCTGAGATTTTATTATTTACACTAGAGATCATCAAAAAATCTGAATTCTCATACTCTGTCAAAAGTTTGAAGATATTTTTGGACCACATTTTGAATATGACTTGACGAAGGCTTTCCTTCGTGCAGAAGCCACACTTTTAAAGTGATCTGTCAGTCGTTCAGTCGATGAAAATCCTACTACATGTTGTTCTTGGGCATCTTTTATAACTGCAGAACAATTCAATTGTCACGGTGTTATCCTATCGACGTAGATCAACGTGTAACTTTCATTTTTTTCAGAATCTCAAGAACATTTGAGAACGTCGTGTAATAACTACTTTTATCGGGAAACCAAATACAGATTTCGTTATTAAACGATAAATTGTGCAATCCTTCTACGAATTTAATCCTCTATTTCCCGTGCATCATCAAACGTTGTTAAATCGATTTCCTTGTTAAGAAGATGAATCTTCTATAGACGAAGGCCGCCAACGGTTATCAAGAAAAACTGCGGAATTTTTTACTATTTCTTTTTATTGAAGATCTTGGAAAAGGTAGAAGCTAAAAAGCAGCTAAAAACAAAACATTTGCAAAGATGTGGAAAGTTGTGCATGAAAATGTAGAAAAGACCTGCAAAAAGATGTTACTTTCTGTTTCGCTTTTCAATTGACGGGTGATAAAGCACCGAAGACCTCTAAGCGTTGAAAAGCTTTCATGCTCGCTGTTTTCACCCCAATATCGACGCGATGAATCGATGTTTTTTTTTTCTACTGAATTGATCTACCAGTCTATGCACCACTTCGAATCGTATTTTTTTCATCTTCCTAAGATGAAGATGGAGACAACCTTCTTGACGTACGATCATTCATTGGTGATCTCAGAATTTCATATTGATGATGGCACCGATCGACCTATTACTTTCTATCGATGGAAAATACGCCAACTATACAAAAATTGATGATGAAACAGCATCTTGAAGATCATAATGGAATAAAAGTATCAGAAAATAGTCACGTTACTATCTTTGGGCTCTATTGTGAAAACTAATATGTTGCGAACCCGGTATCTCTTTATTTCAAATCGTTGTTTGATACGAAATATCTTGGTATCTTTTTCCAATATTATTGCCATAAATGATGTTTTTCCAATATATTAAGCATAAGTTACAACATCTCATAACATTGTATTCCCAGTTTTCTACACTGAGTATAAACGACTTGTAGTTTTTGATCTATTATTCTATTCATGTTTTATAATTTAAAAGATCTCCTCGAAATCACTTTGAAATTCAAATAAGCGAAATTGTTTAGCCGTAAACGTTGGAAGAAGTGTTTTGCTCAAAAATTCAAATACCGTTGAATAATTAAGAGAAAAACAACTAGAACAATATAAATGCTGATTTAACATCAAAAAATTAGTTTGTACATTATTATTCGCGATTTTTTTTACTGTTCTCCATATGAACCCATGCAAAATTGTGCAACCTTTCATCAAAATTCGCGGTTGCTCTAGTTTTATAACACTGACTTGAATGAGTCTACAAAACGTAGAAAGTTCTCTAGAAAAACGCTTTTGCAGGTTTGTTTACTACCTTAAAATGTGAGCATCATGTGCTGCTCGAAATGAGTCTTATATATCGTATCATGTAATAAACTGCAGACGAATGTAATTAATATGGTTGAATAAGGTCGCAAAAACTAAAACTTTTAAGCTCCTATAGTAATCATGGTGTAATGTGTTCTTTAATCAACTCCCCCGAGGCATTAATATGAATTTACTTGAGACTTTTCCAGCAGACATAATGGATTTCAAGTGCTGTACATACAAAAGATGAACACATCGTAGGCTCGTTTCAATCGTCATCCACAAGATTAATAACCTCGCTCTTCTGACAATGCGCAATTCACAGTAGGTTTTTTTTGTTATTCGCTCTCCACTGTTCAACATGTCGGTAAAGTTATATGAAGTTCATTTGTCTCGTCAAAGCTTTTAAGAGGGAAACTCGAATCGTATAAGTTCTCCGGATAATATTGACATTTTCATTAATCACTCTCGAAACTCGTATAGTGAATTACGACGTTTTTCAATTCGTGTAAGAAAACATGATATTCAACGTATTGTGTGAATGATTATTTATTTTTTAATTGTTTTTCATAAAATTAAAAAGTTAATGCTCCAAATCATGAAGGGAAACTTGTCTTAAAATTTCGAATTTTAATCAAGCACCATTTTGAATAATCAAGCACCATTTTTTATGCTTATAACCCCGTGATTTCATTTGGTATTGTTGCATACCTCGAGTGAAACTTGTATAGAAAAAACTCAATAGTAAATATTTGTCCTGCACGGTGAATAAAATTGTTTCTATTCATTGACATTGTAGAAATATTCCAGAGATTTAACGTCCATGCTTGCAACAGTATTTCCTAGAGATTTATTATCTTCTGCGTGAGTTATTCATTTCGCTTTTTAGGCTGATTCAATATCGCATGGTCCTCTGATTTCATTTTCCGGGTCAAAATTGTTGAGTTCCATCGTCGGTTATTCATCAAGAAATATTGTTCGATGATTATGCACATATAAAATTGCGAACGAGAAAAAAAAGCATAAATCAATTTGATGATTGAAAAAGCAAATAAAAAATTCATCATGGTTGTGATTTTATTAACGTTATATTTTTAAATCAATAGTTTATCATTGGTTTCAGCTTACGGACAAACTTTGTTGACGTAACCATTAATCTCATAATATATTATTTGAATTTGACGAGCGGTAAAAAATTATATTTTCATTTTTCCCGTGCATCCATTGCTGGTTTTCACGAACTCATCACATCGCTCGAGGGAAAACAAAATTTTGTTGAAAAAGGTCAATTATTTTATTGGATGTGATCTTCAAAACATTATTTCATAATAACACAGTTTTAAGTCATTTCAACATTACTTTTTGCTGACATTCAAAATATAGTGTTGAAATGACCTCAAATGCGTTATTATTCTATAATGCACCATAACACTCCGCTGTTCCTGTTCCTGTGCCACCCCTTCGCAGTCACTTTATCCCAAAGTACTACTATTGTATATTCAGGAGAGCGAAGTGAATGTGTCTATTTTAACTGAGTTTTAGTTGGTTAGCAACATCAGAAACTCAGAAAAACTGCCACCCGCCTAGTGATTGATTCGCAAGCCAGTGCATGGGTAAGTGGTCAATCAATAAGCGGGCTAAGCGGTGCTTAACTTTGGTGATCAGTGAAGCCACACAATGATCGCGCACCCATCGCTGTTGAACCGGTAAACATTAATCCGAATTAAACGAAAAAAAAAATGTTTACGAAAAGTATATAAGAGTTTGGTTGTGTGTGACTGAATGTATTGATCTGCAGACGAACAATGCTCACTCACAATTCTGCTTTAATTTTCTATAGGAGTAGGACCTTAAGATATAGAAAATGCAACATTCGTGATTGGTAAATATTATTATTTGTTACAGTATTTAAAGTGTGAACAGAAATAATGGTAATATCACAATACGGTTTCACAAAAATGCTGACTAAATAGGACTTTATGGGAGTTTGTTAAACGAGCCAGTCGTTTCGCCTTGAGTTCATCGTCGTACGTTTCTTTTTTTCGAATACATACCGAGGATGAGGGGTTCGTACTAAATAGATTTTAAATACTGTAATAAACGAAGTTCATTATGTAAATATTGATTTCATCGTGCGTTTGTATTTGTATAACTGTTCTTTGATTTCATTGGTTGGCTTCATATTAATGAATAAAAATGTTAATGTTTCTTGTGCTCTGGAATAGATTTAAAAAAAAAAAGAAAAAACGAATAGTTAACTGTACTAATTTGATGGAAATTCTCATCAGTTATATAGTAAAAATAAAAAATAATTCGTTCAGAATTTCCTCTAAAAAAGTTGTGTTTTAAGAGCGAAAAAAAAATGTCTACGATTCGAAAAATCTCGAAGGCAAGAGAAGGTTTCCAATAATTAAACAAAATATAGAATTACGTGTTGAGAAATATAAAATTAACATCTAGAAATGATAATTATCGTTGCATTGCCTCAGATTTATGCACTAGCAAGGTTCTTGTAATTTCGTACGAAAATTACACCGTCATTTTCTTTTGGATAACGTTATGGAAAATGGCAACAATTGAGCTTCATCAGGAGATATGATGGGTTATCGCGGATAAAAGTAGTCATGAAATTGAAGGCTAGAAAATTTGCCCGGATGATTGCATGCACGATTCAATTGTGCATTCGAATGGGGGAATGTCATAACGTACGTCATTATTTGAATTTAATGTATCCTCACTTTGATTTTTTTGTAATGTATGTCACTTTCACATGTACATTTATGTTGGCTCAGTATTCATTGATATTTGGAGGAAAACTCTGTCGCTTACTTCGCTTAGGAGTGATACCTAGTCGTGTCATTGGATCACTCGAAAGTGTGACCTGACAGCAACAACTTGATGGCAGTCGAATTGGTAACAATGCTGCTGTTCCATTAGGTCCTCGACCCACCAAGTGTCGATAAATATACTTTTGCTTGCAAGTCGATGTGTAGCCTCCAGCGATACCCTGAATTATTTCGCAAGGTTTGTCTGGTTTCCTGATAAAAATGAAAAAGGTCCTTCACAACGTGTAACGGAACAATAATTCTCGACGACGGAATACATTTGAAAAAGAATTGGAAGAAAAATGTAAGCAAAAAGTTTTCGAGGAATTTTTCAATAGCTCAGAAATTGCAGGTAAATAAGAAAAATGATTGACAGTTCATCAGGCAAGGCGTTTTGTTGAATTTTCTATGCGTGTGAACTGTAAAGCTGTTTCTTTGAACTTACATGCATACTTCGACTTTCACCGATTGAACGTAGTCTTCTTTGTTGTATATTACACGCCAAACTTCATTATCGTCTATCCCCGATTTCGGTAGAATAATTTGATCCTGTAATGATAAATGGCAAGGAATATTTAAAAATATGTTGACTAGATTTTTTTTGCTGTTTTGTACATTGAGATGCTTCGAGATAAATATTTTACCCGCGATAGACAAAGTCCATTTTCCTCATCCATTGGACCAATCCTTTCAGAAATTGATGGAGGCTGGAGCAAATGGGAGACACAGTTTATTCCACCAATCATCAATTCAATCGTAATGTTGCTATTCAGCAATTAACCGATTATCTGAAAAGAAGTTCTTGCAGCTTACCTCAGAAACAGGTTCAATGAAATGTTTATTCAGGTCTTCTTCGATTTCACTATCGGAAGGGTAGAAGGGTGGATCGACACAGAAAGTTGAGCCTTCGCAAACAGGAACCGCTCCGGTTCTGGACTCCACTGTTCGTTTTGGCACATTGTCAGGGAAAAAAATTTGATCATTTACGTTGGAATTTGTGGTCTGTGCTGTGAAAAAATTCAATCATTCAATAAACTCATTTCCTGAAATCCGAGCATATTTGCAGTGCAGAATATGAATTACAGACAAGTGATGGCTTCCGAATCTCCATCGAAATTGATAGGAAATCATCAATAAGGAACATGCAAATATTTGACGAAAAGAAAATTTGAAGATTGGGGCAGCTCACAAGGTTTTTTCGGTGGATCACTAGGAGATCGGGGTTTTTGAACTTTAACGGACATGTCCTCATCTTCAGGTATGTCAAATGGCTTATCGGCCAACGTTTCGGCCCATTTTTGCGGAGACAAAAATACATCGTCCTTCAAAGCTTGTTTGATAAATTGCGTGATTGCATCTTGTGTGTCCTGTGTTCTTGCATCTCCCTCTTCATCTTTTGTCCCATCGTTTTCAGTCTTTCCAACCCTATCATTCACGTTTTTGTAGCCATCGTCATCATGTAAATCTTCCATCCATTTTTCCTGAGACCCGTCGTCAACACGCGACTCACCAATGTCATCATCCGAAGACACCCGAGATTCTCTGTAACGAATACTCTCGCCAGAAACTTCACTTTCTTGGTTATTATAATCTGTGGCTACAGATGTGACAGGGTCACCAACCAATGACACTCCGCCACGAAATGGTTCGTTCAGGGTACCGCTGGAAAAAAAATCTCGCCATTCATAAGGATATCCCTCGATTCGCTGAACGATCTGAAACGTGAAATAAGAATTGATGAGTTTGAGGCTCTTTGTGGGGTTATACAATGAAAGATATTGAAAGTCCTTAACACGCGGATATGGTGAACACAATGGTTGGTGATTCTCGATTTACGTGTAATACGGTTTGTTTACTCGGCCCTATTGTAGCTATTTTACAATACGTCAATGACAGTTAAGTTATTCCATTTTCGTGGTGGAGTCAACACAATCATCGGGTGGCTATTATCGCGAAAGGAAATGGAATTACGGAATGGGAAACTAATGTTATCAAATTGCGGTTTCTGCCTACGCCATATTTGTTATAGCTTATCCTGAAATATATTTCAATAACAGACACTATTTTCGGTACTCTAGATTTGTTGATAAGAATATTTATTCAATTAACTAATTAGTGGAAAACGCAGAACTTGTTCATTCGGTTCATCATTTTGGATAATGCGTTAATTTAATATTATAAAATTCGTATTTCGTTTAGAAAAAATCTTTCGGTAAACACACGCATAAAGATTCATTACGAATGAAAATTTCGGAGCATGAACTTGTGGAGCCGAAAGCAACGCAACTTCGGTTAAAAATAATTCAGTATACTCTTTGACCTCTCCTTCCAGACTGGCGATCTACTATCTTTACGATTCACTTGGGATCCGGTAAATTTTCATCATAATTATTATTCTATTCTCTTAGCCAAAAAACTTTTGCGTCATTAACATTTTCTTGACTGTTGGCACTGAACGAGAAAAATTTGTCGTCTGTAACGAGTTAAGACGTCGACACTCGTTTGTGAAAATTTGATTGAAACATTCTTTCTTTTTATGTTATTCGACACCACAGAAGAACTTTCGGAATTCTGCACTCAATCAATTTTTCGTTTCGATTTTGATTGATTTTCCAACAATAGTTAGCAGTGGCCTGGACGATGCGCGTATTTGTCGCATCACAATTTATGTGTCGCTTTCACACTTTTAATTCATCGACCTAAGCCATCGATTTAAGCCATCAACTGACGGTGCATTTGAAAGCATTCTCTGTTTCATTCATTATATTTTCGGTATATTTTTCACTTTGTTTATCAGCCTGAACTGGAGGTTCAGAGTATATTCAAATAAAAGCTCAGATTCGCAATAGCAGCATAGCAATCACTTCGATCAGCGTTTAAGGAGATAAGAATTATGACAACACATAACCCTGCGAATTTCACTTTCACGGAAAAGGAGAGGGGGAGCGAAACAGAGAGAGAGAAAAAGAGCGAGAGAGATAGAGAGCAAACTTCTGCGTTGTTAGTGTTTTTTTTATCTCTCACCACACGCTCGTGACTTATCGGCGATCCGAGATTTATAAGCAATACAGGGCGTCTCGGAACTCGGAATCTCGAGATTCGCTTTAGTCGTAGATTATACTGAGATCTCTGGTACAAAATGAATGTTGGCGAGAATTTTTATTTATCTCCATCATTCTGATTTATTTATTTTGATACTGTCATTTTTTTCCGTGATAAGAGCCTATGTGGCCAGAAACTTTTCAGTGAACACAGAAATAATTTTTATATAAATTTCAAACGTTTGGATTCAGAGCACTGACGTTAAAAATACTATATGGTTGTATTGATAAACTCGTTATGCCAGAACTGATATGTCGTTATCGGTTATTTCTAGCTCGCGTTATCAATCACTGCCTGAATGTTGAATTTTGGCAATTATGTGGAATCGAACGTAAGGAAGTATCACGAGGGGGGAGGGAGGCTGATTAAGGGATAAGGAAAAACCAGGGAAATTAACGCCTCTCAGTCATTACGCATCAGAATTATTTCATGTTTCTCGCCACAGCCATCTCTATAAGTTAACTCTCCGGTTGATCTCTGAAAACTTAAAAATAACTTGCGGAATCATTTAATAATTTTAATTGTTGTAGCTTATAGGAATGTGAAGACATATTAAATTGTGGGGAAAAATGTCTCGCGTGAAGTTTAGAGTTTAATATTAATTACGTATCATCACCATGCAGTTAGTTTCGTAATAGTACCTTCGATGTGTACTAAAAATCAAGAAAAAATCTGTAGACCAACGCTTTGGCAAGACCACCACCTTAAATTAAAAAGTTTAATTGAACCAGTCAAAACTTCTCATCGACTTTTTTCTGCCATCGATTGTTGATAAAGCACCAACTTTCGGAGAGGCTTGGAATATCAAGAAAAATAAACATACACCTTGTTCTCCTTTCGTCAGAGATTAAGGTGTAACTTTCATTTTCTTCCAAATATTAAGAGTTCCGAGAAAAACTTGTATCTGATTTTTAGTTATCTCTCTCGTACTCACGCACAACTGATAGAGCGCCTTGAGATCAATTATTAAAGCGAAAGCGGTGCGAAGTACTTCTGCTGGCTGGTGTTTTATTTTTAATCCATTCGGAAGTACATAGTATCAAATGCACACTTTTTTTTATTTCATGTTGAAACCAAAAATCCTTGCTTCTTTCTCCAGAGACTTACGTCAGTCCTTTTTCGATGCACAGAAAAAAAAGATTTCACTGCATTTCCTTCTCACGGAAGCTTTGTGGACTTGTATAATTTTTTCATGCGATCGTAAAGGGTGGATGCATTAAACTTCTCCCGAGTGTCATCTGTGATGTGGAAGGGTATCAAAGCAGCCAGGGGTATTCAAGCAAACCATGTAGTCGCTTCCTGAACTGCCAGTCACATTTTTTTTCGCGGTGAACAAACCCAAGTCCATCAATTCAAAGCTGGTTGCTATTTTTCCTGCTTGAAACTCGCGATTCCATTCGTTTTTTATCTCAACTCCCACCACGAGGCAAAGAAATGGATTATATTTTTTACAGGAGATCGCGTGACTATGTAGCCTTGTATCTTTTAGGACACAATTTGAGTCTTTGTCCCTAAAAACCTTTATAATGGATCGTGAATAAAAGAAGTTTTCCTCTACTTGGATTATACTTTTTGAGTAAATGACGACGACTTCTACTTTTCCCTTCACTTGCTATAAAGTAAAAAAATGATGTTGAGATTATATTTTTATTTTTTATTCTTTATTATTTCCTGTTCATGCTCCTGTGAGATCCCTTCCAGTGTTACCTACAGCCACCGTGTTTCATCAAAGGCAATGATCCATCGCATTTGCTCGAGGACCAAGGGAAACTGTGAAAAACACGCGGTCATATTTTATAGACATTCAGCACCATCGGAAACTCAGGAAAACTATCTGCCCTGAGGTATCGATGCACGAGCTGCGCGGTGCATGACTAAGCGGTCACCCACCCAACGTATTTTTCCGAAGGTTTATAATCTCATAGTGATCGCAGAAGCCGATTATTATTGGTAAACAATCGGTCTATAATATCCCAATAGAGAATGGCACGTAAAGAAGGGCACACAAATTCTATATTGATTTTTTGATCTGGGGCCACTGAGTAGTCGTTTGCCCTCTAAACATCAGTTGTTTATTAGAAAAATGAGAAATTCGAAAACAGTATTATTCTCTGAAGCAAATTTATTCAATCGGCGTTTCCGTTGACCTTAAACATGGCAATTAATATAATCATAATGATTTTGGATGTGCGCTATTAGAAATACCAACTTTCGTCGCGCATTTCAGTATCAATCCTGCCCCTGATAGATGTTCAATAATGAATATAGGGTTAACATTTGCTCATGCGATTTTAATGAAGAATATCGAATTGTCATTTCTAAAGGTTTCGGAGTAAAAGTTCCACTCTGTTAACAATCCATTCACGTTTTATCTTCATTTTTCCAGGTAATTTGTTAATTTTATGACTTTACATTTACTAACTCCGAACGTTTCATCGAATTATGCAGGTTGCAGTCTTGTTAATTAATCGAAAAAAGTATATTGATTTATACAGCTCGATCTAGTGATAGATTTTGTTCTCTACGATTTTTTTCACAACTTTTTATTACAAAGTTGTCCATCAGTGTCACTGTACAAGGAAAATCAATGGATTTTTTTTTTAATTCCATAGTGATGTAATATAATTGCCCCACCATGTATGAAGTGAATTCATGAGCATCTCTGGTCTCAGCGTTCATAACTATACAAATAGTCGCGTGTATTGCACAAATACCGTGCCGCTTCTGTTACTAGATATAAATAGCTTTAATTCCGTTTGCACAGATCGTGTCATAATAGTACTATTTTTCAAGGTCACTGAGGGAAATTCCCGTTAGACTTAACATTTGTAATAGTAGCTCATGGAATAACTGAAATGTCAACCAAACCAGGAATACTCACGGGTTTTTTTTTCAACGGGGCTAGGTTTCCATGTAATTTTCGATTTAAAAGACTTGAAAAAACTTAAAAAATCCTACTAGATTATTAATGTGACGAAATAATAATAAAGTACTCTTCTCTTCAGGAAACTTTATTTAGTGTTTTCCGTGTTGAAATGTTGAATTATTTCTTTCAATGTTTTTTGTGCAAATTTTCTTCGTTTGGATTCCATTTTGGAAGCAATTTTCCGGGTCATGAAAATCATTGACCAGATCACTTAAAATGCACGCTACGCCTTGAGAACAAAATGCGGTTATTCTTTTGAGATAAATGATTCATTTGCTCAGTATGATATTTTACAATGAAAATAATTCACAAAAAAAATATTTAAATTCGTGTGATTAAAAAGAGAGTGCTATGGGTCTAGGGGAAGGAGGATTAGCGGGATTAAAGAAAGGAGGGTTATGATCACGAGCGTGATGCTGTTCCAATTTCTGAACTACTGCGGTTGAAGAACGACGCATATATATTCTTCCGAGACTATTGCAAGGTTGAAGGAAGCTTCATATCGGATTCATAACCGGGACAATACCATAAACTAGCTTTTGTACGACAAATGGAATAAAAAATCCATATAAACCGAATATTACGGATTGGGTATATTTTATAAGAATATAAAGGATAATATTGAGAAGGGTAAGTTGGGACATTTTTCTGGGGCTGCTTGAAAGCCCGTGCAACAGAAAACTTCAGGATAATCTCTTGAGGCGTATTATCATCATGTTTCCATTTATAATAAAATGGAAAATATATAATAATACAAAACAAGGAAAAAAAAAATAGTTTCGTATGTTTAGACTGAATCGCTATTCAAACTATTTGAATATTCAAATATTCAAATATTGCTCTGAAGAATGCTAAAGTTCTCTTCCACGTTATCACAGCGGGTACATGTAATAAATTTTTACATGCGATCGAATGGAAAGATTTTTTGTGTATGAGATTATTCGAATAATCAAGGTTCAGCTGGAGGTCTATGAACTCATATTTATTGTAAATTCGTGGATTGAGAATTATAGAAGTGACTGATCCATGTGACAAACAGCCTTGAAAGGTAATACTTTCCAAAATATTCCGTATTAAAAGTTGGTATATAACGGTTTTTAAGAATAATTCGTCTTACCACGTGAACGAAGAAGACAACGAAGATCATCGCTCTCCGAGGATTACGATACGGTCCAGTCATATTTAAATTCTCTTTTCGTCTGCCTCGTCCTTAATAACTTATTCCTCCTTCTAACTCGAATCGAAATCTGTAATATATCAACTGTACGTTCTCTTTTACCACTTCTCGTCTCCGTTCGGCGTTCTGTTATTTTACTCGTTGGTCAACAGGTGTTCTTACCAATGTAAAACGAAGGTATTTATGTATGTCTGTGTGTATAAATGTATTTACTTGGTGATTTTTTACTGCACAGAATCTTCACTAGGGTCCAGTCGTCTTCGCGATCAGTCGTTAGTGAAAGGAAGAGCGAGAAGGTCGGCAAATGAGGTGCTCGCGGTCTTCCGTGTTCTCAATAAATTTATAGGTTATTTAATCAATTTGATAACACCTTTGGTTTCATAGAATCGATCAGTTTATCAATGTTTTAAGTGTTATTATAATCATCCCATCGAATGGACAGTGTTTATATGATTATAAATATTTTCAACGATCTTGGAGCCTGATCCATCCGCATTTGTTCTACCAAATGTTCATTTTAACTATCATCATTGTTTTATAATATATTAATAAGAATTTAATGAATAACACTCATTGTATGTAATCGATGTGACTCTTCAATTTCTTGCTGCTTCGAGCTCAAATTTTATTGGTTTATCCCTGTTTATTTACTGATTGTTTAATCTTACGGTAGATGTCAAGTTCTCAATATCTCGAGAGCGTTATAAAACGACGTTAAAAGGCCGGCTACGTAAACGAGCGAACGTACACGACCGAGCTCGCTCGAGCACTGTCCACGCGCTTGTACGCGACCGTAAATATGTTTGCCTCTAGTGTGGCTTTTTCTCGTCTCGTATATTCGAGCATAAACGTTCACCACAATCGTATTCTGATATATACATAGAGGGACAGAGAAACGGAGAGAGAATGCTTCGTCTATGACTCCTCCAGACACAAACATATGCAAGCTCATTCGTTGTCTATACTTATCAATAATTAGCCCGTAAACATTCGGGTATAGATATTAATTATATTAATTGATTGGTAATTAAAAATTCGTTGGGAAGAATATGTTGTTACTTGATGGACGAATAATTTCCCTGAAACTTACGTTTTCACAAAAGAATTTTGTTGATATTTTTTTGTAATTGCTGCTGAACATCGTTATGTCAAAATTTTAATTTTCCTCGATATTGCAACAAAACGTGTTAATGAAATAAGAATTTCGTAAATTTTCAAATATTTTTCCGAGGTCGTTCAAGTAACACGGAATGAAAGTTTAAAAAATTGAAAAATCAGTGGTGCGACTACTCAACATATTTTTATATCGAAATCTCTTGTTGTGGAAGTGGGAAAAATCGCGTGTTCTTTTTACATCATGATTGTCAGCTACGGTTGGAAAAAATATCGGACGTGTTTTTAATTGTTAATACGCAACCACGGAAAATCGTATGAAATTCAACTGTAAGTGGCTAACGTGCACGCTTAAGAATGCATATTAATTTGCACGTGGTTGCACTTTCAGTCAACTATTTTTGGCGACTAACAGGTCCGTCAACGGTAGTTTTCATTCGCGATACACTGGTGCTATTAGTGAGACGAAGCATTCGTCGATCGGATGTTTACTGCTACTTTAACGAACCAATTAAAATCGATATGAGACTTGTCGATAATATTATCAAATTTTTCAAGGATTCTTAGACACTGATCATTATTTCGAGTATTTGCAGTCTTTTCGATTATTTCAGACTTACGAATGTTTAGAAAAATCAACGGGCCTTCCTACGATCTTACCAAACAGTTCCAAAAATTATAATGCGCTCCCATACAGACGATGTATCGGATCGTAAAAGACACACATCAAAAAAGAATATGGACTTACAGATGAGAACAAAACTTCTGATACACTTTACTTTTATGGAACCTCATGCAAATGAGGTCGATATAGTTGTTCTGATTAAGAATTCAAATCAATCATCGAATCGTCCTTCAGGTTCCGTTCTAATACGAATGGACCCTTGAATACAGAGTATTAAGGTCAAACAAGGCTGTAGTCACCGAATGGAGTTAAGGTGTTAACCATGTCAACGGTGTTAATGTTCATTTATCATGTCGTTATTACTTACGTCAACATCGGGCTTGACGAACTCATACTATTTTAAAAACGCCCTGCAACTATAGTTGACGTTTACCCGTTACTTAAAAATTCACCCTTTCTTGATGCTACTTAATCATAATTTATACGACTACGGTTCTAAATATGATCGATAACGTTATGATGGAAAAAGGAAGGGATTTGCGGATTATTATACGCGTCTGTGAACACGGTCGAGCACATTAATTTCATAGCACAATATTTGAGTGCTTCAAAATATTTGATGTGGATTTCTCTCATCCAACGTTGTTTTGACAGCTTATACTATGAATAAATGTGAATAAATAATTCCTGAAAAAGATTCACACGGATCGTGGTGCGTGTTAAAAATTACTTCGACAATTATATTTGATTCAAATTGTATTTCTCCTCAAAACACGATTTCTATTGAAGAAATATTCATCGTGGTAAAGACTAATCGATGAACAATTCAGTTTCATTACAAATTAGCGTACGTTGTGTGTTCAAAGGACGGCCGTATCATGATATTTTTGAAATTTTTCATTATTATTCTTGCAAAATAATTCTGGCGTTAAACGGTAAATGACATTTGGTTTTTTAGACGTCAAAATTCTTCTCAAAGGAAGTGGTTGAACTTTCAATCACAAAGCGGAAAACCACACACTTCGCCTGCCTTTTTCGTTTAGTATTTTTCTCACAATCGAAGCCATACTCAGAGATATTAAAATATAAATATGAATTAAAATTACCAACCGGAAGTACATTAGCCACGGCGACGGAGGTTCATTTTGTTGATAGACCGCAAAATTCACTAAATAGATTCGACGATCGAGCATCCGGAAGTCATCGCGATGAATCACGGAACGGCGGACTTCCGGCGTGAAAAAAATCTCCATCAGATCTAGAATCATTTTTCTTTTGAATCCGGCCTCTCAATGACGTCATTCGCGAACGTTTTCAATGGCAGCACTTGATGGAACAATGATTTATCCTCAAATTGATTTTGAACGCTTGCTCGGTTAGTAACGAAGAATTATCGATAAAAGAGTTGTCATCGATGCCGGTAATAACGATTCTATGATTTATCCAGATCCTCAATCGGTAAAACAGTCACAGCTTTCCGAAAATCTTACAAACGTTTTTTCGTCAACTAAATGTTTTTTTTTCTCAATAAACAATTCTTTCAAGTTGTAAATTAAAACGACAGGATGTTCTTAGTTTGTATTCAATTGTTTAAACTTTCTTGCTCCTAAATTCTAAATATAAAAATTCGAAAGGAAGTCATTATAAAAAATTCTCAACCATTCTTTAACATTCAATTCTTCAATTGTTGATTTTCCCTACCCTCTTCTATTGTTTGGATCCCGCTTCGAAAAACAGGTGCTTTGTGTCGATTAAACATCAATTTATCTTCTAACACGCAATGAAAATCTGATATAGCAATGACCAAAGGGTGACTTAATCGCACCTGGTTCCGAAAAAAAACCAATCGGCTTTTGATCATAAAGTAATCAGATTATTGTGATGCCAACGTCTATTCTAAGTATAAATATAGTTTAATCGATGATCTATATACTTTTATCTGTTATACCTGGAAAATAACGAGAACAACTTCGTGTTAAAACTTACATGTATATGATCTCAGATAAAAAGAAAGAAATAAATTATCAGAGGATTTGCAAACATTTCGAATTAGCCACTTTTTTGACAACAAAATCACATAATACTCGGAATCTCTTCAGCGAGCTACACCTGAATAATCTTATATCCATTATGTCAATATATAAATGTTTTTTTTTTCTAACAGATTTTCAAAACTTGAAGGGAAATAATATTAACCCTAGACTAGCAAACTCGCTGTACAGTTTACAAGACTTCAACACCCCATCCCCGTTACTGAGGGATTTCGATGGAGGCTTGTACTCTCACTCATGTTGCCTATTTTTCAGAAATAATGTCGTTTGTTTTATGTAAATAGAGATGAGAATTAGGATAATGAAGACACAGAAAACCATGTTAAAACATTTGAGGAAATACATACATTGATCTTTCCGATTATGCGATTGGATTTTTATCACGTGGACAATGAGTCACTATGGATAATCCATTCGAATCAAAGTCGATAAGCGATATCTGGAGCATTCGACCCTTCACTATGTACCTGACCTTATCTATAGATATATATCTCATAAAATGTTCGACAGCTATAAAAATCCTAGCTTTCCGAATATCAGCAATTCAGTTGTAGAGTAACTGTACAGTTGACATCTTATAAACATGTTGGGTTTCTCGTCAACGTTGGGTGTCGCGACGATCCTCGTCTTCGCAAACGTCGTTATAGCCTCCTCGGCCTCAAACGTGTACGATGCTGTTCATTTTGACGAGGTCCATCACCTCAGTGAAGCTCATCTCGTAAAGGCGGAGGTGATTTATGTTGAAAATTCATTATAACTATAGTCCATATATTCAGAATAAATCTTCTCTTTGCAATTAAAATAACTTAATTCATCCCGTGATTTGCTGAAGTTATTTGATTGGTTTGCTGAACATATTCTAGAAGAAGGATTTGTTTTACGCCCTATCCTTTTTTGAGATTTTTTATTTTTTCAAAGCTGGTTTCGATGTGGTAAAGTTATTCTCATATCCATGTCTAATCCAACAATTCCCTAGGTTTCGTTACATTTTTTCTACACATTTCTAACGCTTGTTTATTTCACAGTCGCCGATGCCAACAGCTAGCAAATTCATCGGTGATCTGACGATTGGTTCTCGACAAGGAAACGACTATTTGTACCAAGAAATAATAACAATCGCTAACCCGTCTGGCTTCGTCAATTCTACAACTTTTTACTATGATGTTGAAAGGGGTGAGAAAAATCTATTCGTAATTTTCTTAGACTACGTTCATACGCTCTAGTTACAAAGTAATCTCTCTTGTATTTCGTATACAGACTGTTCTATTTAGATGTGATTTAGATTTGGTTTTTCATTTATTTATTCATTATTTTACATTCCAAAACGATCTGCGATAATTTTATATATTTTTTCATGATTAACATTGAGTCTCAATATTGCAATTAATTTTTACAGGAAATATTAATTACCTGAGTGTAGTAAACGAGCCCGGAAGCTATGCTGCAGTTTGTGATTTCCCCGACAGTCTTGGTTCATCCAGGACGTACTTCTCTGTCCGCGTAGTTCCGAACAGTAGATCACAACTCCGACTCTATGTTGCAGCTCACGTTTGAAAATCAACAGTGGCTTAATATATTATAATCTTAAATGTGCTGAGTACTCGCTAACTTTGTTCATTAACAATCCATTATACTCTAATAATGTATACAATTTCAACCTCTCATAAGAAATAATGTCGTCCGGCATCAATGAAAACAATGTCATAAACTAATAAACTTGACAACGAAATTACGAACACATCAAAATTACTCTATATGGCATTTCTGTACGAATCATTTGACGATAGGTTTTCCACGCAATTGGAAAAACAACTTTTTTGAAAATAAATCATTTTAAAGCCTTGAAAAAGCATGAATAATTTCTCAATTATCGATGACTATTGTAGTTTTTAAGATTTTTAACGAAACTTCGTCAGTCCATGTGATTCTTGTAATTCAATCATTTATATCGTAGTTTATATACAAAATTATTATCTTAATAACGTTCGAAGATTGTGACTTAAAATCATTTTATTTTCAACATTAACAAGACTTGGCTAAAACATCTCACGAACGGTCAAGTGTTTTTTCAGTCTTGTACGCTCTATTTTCAAGAATAATTAGCTTTTACAAACCGCGTACACGAGACGCGGAGTCCGCAATATACAGAAGTTCAAAGTGAACATTGATATAGGATTTCAACAGTCCAATACGTAGTTTCACAGTGAATATTATTCATGATAAATGACAAAATTTAAATGTATGCCCTACGAAGGAAAAAAAAATACCTTCTCAAATAAACAAGTTTATTAGGGTAATTTATATAATAATTGTTACATTATTATCTTAAAAAGTAGTTCAAAGGTTTGTCACCAGGCATTGTCCGATTCTCGTGTTAAAAAAATCTCATTTTTCGATTTTTAACTTATAAACTCTGAATTCTTTTTGAAGAAATTCCTGACGCTATATTTCCAAATGTTGCTAATATTATTTAATCGTTATTTATTTCGGTTCTTATAATTATAAATGTCTTTGTTAAATAATTCATTCATACATTAACAAGCGCACTTTGTAAGCTGCCTTCTTAGGGGTTCGTCATTTACGTTTTTGTTTATGAACGCAATGAATTTTCCCGTATGACATCGCTAACAAGAACCCGAACGTCATATTTCAATTTACTCCAAATACAGAAATCTTTCTTTTTTTTTTGCAAACCAACAGGGTTCCCTGTAAGTGCTTAAGTGATTCTGAGACTGCACCAAAACACTTGTACGTCATTCAGTGCTACGTGCGCAAACAATGGTAGAGCACAAGGCAAAGGGAGGGGAGGCAGCAAATTAGACTCGAAATTAGAGACTAGGGGAGACTAGGGGAAGGGAGATTGAGGGGGGGGGGGGAGACTTTTGCCCTTGTGCACATACTGTTCTGATCAACTCTACCTGCAGCTATTAGTCGAGTGCAAGAAGTAGCATTCCCTTTATACACACCATAGGATACAGTTTAAAGGAGAAATTCACTTGAAGAGTGATTTTAGATTTAGAAAGACTTGACACTCTCTAACGATACTTTTGAATGCGATTGCAGTCAGCGTCCCTGGTTCGGAGAAAACTTTACTCGTCTACCATTACTGCGTCTATAACCTAATTTCATACGCGAATCACCCACGTATTTTAAGAAACATTTGCAACTTGCGGGAAGTTTGAACAATTGCGGTGCTATACCACCATCTCTGGTAATGGCTACCAATTGACGATAAATATAAGATTGCTTGCATGTTGTTTTCCAACCATCCGAAAAGCCATCAATCACTTTACATGGTCGGTGCTCAGCCCTGAAACAGAATAACTCAATTTTGAAAAAAGAAACACGCGAAAATCCTTCAGAAGATCAAAAACATTTGATTTTGAGGTGGTAGTCTCTCCACGGACGTTTTAGTACAGAACTTTTTCCAATTTCGAGGACATTTTGAGGGCACTATTATAAAACTACGTGTTTTGAGTGTAAGATTGCATAGTTTTGCGCGCATATGGAGAGCAGTAGTTTAACGAAATAACTCGCAATTTTTTTTCAGATTTTTCTCTTTCAGCCCCAGAGGAAGATGTGACGAAATTTGATTTGAAAAAATCAATCATTTTGATCATTTAGTCTCGGAGATACCCTGGTTTGAAGTGTAAGCTCTGTTTACTAGAAATTCTCAAATTCATGTTAAACACGTTTTCCAAAAATTCGAGAAAGACTTTACAGCCTTATAAGAAATAACATTCAACATTATTAGATTCGTCTGCACGTTAGATCCAAGTTTTGAAAAATTCACAGAAAAAGTAACTTCTGAACGTGACCATAGCGAGACTGCTACTTTAATCGAATATTTTGAAATTGAGCATAGAGTATACTCACGTGCAAACCTCTACTCGCACCGCCTGTACATAATCCTTATAGTTGACAACATACAGCCAAAGGCCACCAATGCTTAAGGCTGTTCTCGGCATTACAACCATTTCCTGATGGAAATAGCAAAGAAAAACCAATTAAATATGTCTCGTACATTTTCCTAAATCAGTTGTTAATGAAAAGGTGAAAATAAATAAACGAACGAAAACTTCACTCGTCAATGTTATAATGTTATAAATAAAAACTACTCTAGTTCTTATTACGATGAAAATGAAGGGCGAACAAAAATTGTTTCAATGATTGATGACGAATTATCGAGATGAAGTTTACTACAGCCACTGAGGCTAATTATCAGAGACGTCATGCTTCCATTAGTGTAAAGCAACTATTTTAATTTTAAGACTTCTTTCTGATGATTTTCTTACAACACTAATAACTTTTTCATTCCTTCATGTCGAAAAACAACAAAAAATGCTATGGAACTTTTTATCTGTTTATTAGGCATCTGAGAATAAATGACAAATTACCTGAGAACTACACAGAGCTTCGCCATCGGAAGAAAGATCCTGTCGGTACGGTTCCGAAGGCTGAGAAAACAAAAATAAAACAAGCATGGTATTGGTATCGCCCAACTCAAAAGTCCAACTTAAAAATTTGTATAAACAATGAATTATCATTTTGTTTCGCTTACCTCGTCAATAGTTGCGAGGTATTTCAAATGGTCGTTACTACTCAAAAGAACGTCGACTAAATCGGATGGATAGTATGGAGTATCTGTACAGAATGTAGTTCCATTGCACGAAGGAACAGGACCACTGCTTCCATCGAGATTGGACATAGCTAGAAGTTGATACAATCATAGTTTATTAAATGTTGTAGTCGTTTTTTTATAATTCAGAAAGGCAGGGAGATTTAAACCTTCGTTAATTGTTTTCAAACGGAAAATCTGCTTTTAATAACTTTCTGTTCTAAGCATAAAGTTCTGACCGTCACTTTTTAGTTCTTGTAGTTACCTTCTGGTCTTTTTTTACCATGAAAAAAAAACTAAAAATCGATTGTAATAAAAACTCAACAGTTGCTGTAAAATAAAAAACTATCATAAAATATTAATTGAGAATCAAAATTATATCGTTGCTCTTCGGTTTCAATTATTTTCCGTAACTTATAGAGAACTAAAAAGCAATCGTAACGCAACCGTCGTTGTATCAAGAAATATCATTCATCGCTATACAGTTGCTTTTCTTGTTTTTATTATCTCGCAGCAACTATCTTGCAACTCATAATCACGTGCGTTTGGGGATTCTTCAGTGTCTTCTTAGTGTATTAGAACAAAAAAAATTCTTTGAATCAACTTAACGTATAAATTGGTGAATAAAAAGGACAAGAATACAGAAACTTACAAAATCGTGATTCCTGATCCGATCCCGGGGTTTCTAGAAAGTATCCCTCAACTTTCTGAACACTCTGAAAGCCAAGATGCCACAAAATTAAGTTGATTATAATTTTGATAGCCAAAGAAAATTACGTTAAGGCGATTTTTTCGAGTAAAAGATGAACATTTTCGAGCAAATAATATTTTTTCCGTATGAATAATCGTTCCCAATGGATTTAACGAAAAAATGAATAGAACGCCAATAATGTGGCTTATTAATTTCAATTTCAATCTACAAAAAAAACCCAAAAGTTAAACATCACTTCAAATAAATCGCCATATGTAATGACTCTGCAATGCATCAGTTGATGGTGCCCATGGCTTGCTACAATATTCCTTTAAAAATGTTAAGAAAAAAATATCTTACCCCAATATCGAAGAATATAAGGAAGAGCACAAGAAAATTCCCTGCGTTGTTGCAAACTAAATTAGCCATATCTGCGTCGTGTCCGAACTTTTGTCTCCGTTAATTTTATTGAAACAGTCCTTGCTTCGTCAATTACTTCTGTTCGACGTTTGAGATTAGTTGTAAATTTCCAACGGTATAAAACTTCGTATCCCACACGATTTCAACAAAAGAGTCACTTTTTTTTTCTATGAGAATAATATATAACCACCTTATCTGCTCGAAACATACATATATGCACGTATTATGAAGCGTACATTGTTGTTTATGAAAAATATTAACGGTGGTATAAAAAAAATGATAAGGCTGCCGTTGTACAGGCGCGATTCTGTAGGATTACACTTGGAACTATTATCACGTTTTCTTTTAATCTTTGTGGTAAATCAATCGTAAATATATTGAGCATTGATATATACAATCGACATGAAATCGACTCTAATGACGATAACACTATCAATGCCGTCACTGTCAAGTTCGAGGGTAAACAAATATTTACACTTTTCACATAATTTCTATCGCTGTTATTATTATCATTATTATTTTTCTTAATATTCCGATATTTCACTGATATTCGTTCGTAGCACAAACACTCCAGTTCAGTAATTCAGAAATAATTTTTCGACGTGCTACCGATCCGAGTGACCATAAACGATTGAACTATTGGAGACACTCAGGACATTGGGTACGGTCGCAGGCGGTAATTTTTTTCTTCAGCATGCCATGTCAGGTGTATTTCTATAAGAAGGGATTATACGGGGCTTGGCTAAGAGGGGATGAGAAGGGAGTAGGGGTGTCAATACCGCTGGGATTGAGGGCTTCGCACCAATGTCGTTTCATTAAATGTCCCTCGTTGGTGTTGTATCAGGTATACGTAGCTCCAGAAGGCACATTGTTCGAAGGAACATTGTTGCCTATAATTGTATTTATGTCAGAAGTAGCGAGAACATCTTGTGGCGAAATACGTCCGAATGAACATTTTGATAAATTTAATGTAGCCTGCTCTTTGTACAGTTTGATTGAATTCGACAAATTGCTTTCGATAAATTTATAAAAACATCATGGATTAAACTTATGTTTCATTTATTTTCATGGATTCCGATTTACAGCACTTAAAAAAGAAATTCCAGGTTGTCAAACAGTTAATTTTAAAAATAAAAAAAAGTAAAATTCGAGGGCAAGCGTCCATAATAAATCTAGACTCAAAATCTTTAAGGGTAGTTGAAAAACTGCGAGGAAAAGTTGCATTTGAAGAAACGTTCGGAGGGTGTCAACTGTGCCACGAGCGAACCCACATGGTGTCAATCCTGCCACGTGACTTACCCTCGTGGCAGGTCTGCCAGCGTAAGAAATCTTCACCATATCAAGTCTGCGCCCTATCCCAACTCGGTGTTTCTCCGATGTTCGTATATCCCCACTTTTGACCGTCTCTGTACAGTCCGAGAAAGTCCGAATCCTGTACAGGAGGTGAAAAGTAGAGGAAAGCATTGAAGAAACATGAACCTGTTCCGAGGTAGAGTTCGAAAAAGGCAGTCTTGACACGATCAACACTTCTTCGGAGCTGGCAAACTAGCTACGGAGGCGAGTAATGCCGCAGGGTTGACACGTTGCAAGCTTACCCGTGGCACAGTCGACACCCTTTCGAAATATTTTCGCAAAGTAAACCTCAAGACTGTGTCTATACACAATAGACTTCTTAAGTTCACCCTCATAAAACAATAAATAATAAAAAGGCGTTGTCCTTGTATTACCTCTGTTTTCGAACATTTCTACGAAACCTTTATGAGCCTTTCGAAAAGGAATTCTTCAAAGACTTACGATGATACACAGGAAACGAGCAATCTGTTGGTCACCTTTTGTTGTTATTATCTGCAATTTTATTTAATTCACAAGCTATGCATATAAATGCGAAAGAAGATACAGACTTTGCATCTTTCTTTTACCTCTGCAATGTACTTTTCACTAATATACTGGATAACTATTCAACGGATTTCAACTAATTTCTCACAAACCCATTTTTTTATCATCCACAATAAGATTTAGAATTTCGATATATTGTTTATTGTGTGGTAGTAAAAGAAGGTTGCATGTAACGGCGTTATGGGCGCTATTTCAAATCCCGATCGGTCCAACAATTTCGAAAATGTTCAATTCCGAAATTTGCAGATGTCCCCCTCGCACCCATGGTGGATGGGTCGATTTATCGTATCGTGGGCCAAGTATCGTTTCGGTCCAATAAAAAAACCCAAGGAAAATACTTTTTTTTCTTAATTTTTGACAAAATGTCAATTCATAACGGCTTAGATACATTTGGAAGTGCCAAAAATAGCGTCAACAATTGTTTTCGTGATTTGATGAAAAAAAAATTGCAAAATTTCGTCATTTTGACATCCATTTTTGGTGAATTTAGTACATAAATTGTTAGTAGCGTTAAAGATGATATTTCGTATATTCCAAATTTGGCTCAACAATGTTTTGCCGTTTTCGCAAACATTCTGCATGAAGAAATCATGAAAATTAGCTGATCACGGTCTAATGCATAACTTCCCGCTTAATTTTTGTCCCTGCTGGCAGTCGGGCGTTAATGAAAAAAAGCGGACACTGTCGAATGAAAACATTTTTGACAAATCAGTTTTTTTCCCCCTCACTGAGTCGACATGTAAGCCCTCGAAAAAGCTTTTTTTTTATGTTAATTTGCTGTTTTTCACCCACATCTTCAAAACCATTCCACTCTGGGTGGTAGTATGAAATTGCTGGGATGGGCGCCCCCAATGATATGCATATTCCAAAGTTTTCAAAACCCAATATTCGTCTTTGGATATTTTTTTAACGTAGCGAAACAAATTTTGTCGATATTCCTCCTGAAAATAGATGATTATTTTCAGCGGAGCGTATCATCAATATCGATAACGATGTCCTCGTAACAACAGGAAGGAAGGACATTAGTAGTTTGCGATTGTGATGTCGAATTATAAATCATGGCAATATTTTTGTTCATTTGGCCGGACTTGTTCAACGATTCGTAAAAAAATAATTATTATCATGTCGATTCATTTCGTACAATAAGTCAGCTCTCGAATTATGGCCACGCATAATTGACATACAGTGCAACCTCTCATAAATCGGTCGATACAATGTCTCAAATTCTAGAAAAACATTTTTTTCGATTGACATGGAAGAAAAATTCATTTTGCGATGTGATTTTTATAGGCGTATATTTCTATCAATTTTCTGGCGTTTTTTTAAAGTCACTAAATACTAATTTTATTATTGGGTCTCACCCACTCTCACTTTAATTAGATGGTTTTTTTTTATATCGAAGTCTGAACGATATTCATTTTTGGCAAAAAGAAAAGAGTCATTGTAGAGTTTGGAAAGAATATACTTCATTAATAAATTGTTATCGTAATGGAAAGATTGACTGTACGAAGAAGTAGATGTTCAGTTATATGTTCTTCAGACGATAAATTCATTTCTCAAAACTCTAATCTTTCAAAGTATGCAATTTTTTTTTTATATTGTCATTGGTTCCGATTAACTTTCCCAGTAATAATTACACCTTGTTTCATATAGATGACTCACAAACGGAATAATGCATTCGGAAACCACTCTGAGAAAGTTATAAATCAGCTATTTCCAAGCCAAAAAAAACGTACAAAAGTAAATCAGCTCTATTCCTAATGTTTTCGTATTTTTGCAACTTGACTTTTACATTGGGGCAAAAAGAACTAAATCAATGAAACTTTTCGATTTTTTAAAAGCAGCTAGCAAATATAAGATCCACTTTAGAACACGAATGACATTTTACCAAGAAGTTTCGCGATTGATGTTCTTTAGTTGACGAAAAATCTAACGGAGACTCATTTTAAAAGGAATCCGTTCAATTGAGAGATCTTACAAGCAGGAGAGTCTTCAATAAATACTCTGTTGAATTTTGGTTGCCAAATTGGAGTTACTCTGGTCAATACTGCGAGCGGATTTCCGAACTTCGAACGGCACGGAAGTTTCTTTTACATTTAAGAAGTTCATTCTCATTTTCATACTGTTTGATTATAATTTCGGATTTTTTTATTTTAGGCGCTGTCGGGCGCGGTTTTCTTCCAAGCAATTTTTTCTAGTAACCAGAAATTTTGTAAAAAAAATAATATTGAAGAAATGATTCATGTACTAAATTCATCATTCATTGAAATAAATATTTGAAAAAGGACAATCATAAAAAACAGCAATTTTTATGCCCGTCACACCGAAAAAAAGTTCTGTGAAGTGACTGTCGAGATGTGTAGCGTCTCTATAATTCGAGAAAATTTCTAAAACACCTCCTTGACTAAGTCATTTACGATTATATCATGGGATATATTTTAATGGGAAAGGTCTCTTCATTACTTGTACAACGGGATCTACATTCGTTATCTTTTTCCGCAGATTCAGCCTGCGACAATTCGTAAACTACAAGAACCACGAAGAAAAGTTATTAGCATTGCTAACGTACGATCAAAAAGAAAAGTAGCTTGAACATCAAGAAAATTTGATCGTAATTTTAAACCTTCATTAATTGTTGGAAATGAAACCGGCAGCGTGAAGGAAGAATCAACAATCTTAATTTACTGTATGAATGGAACAATGAGTACCATTAGAACGAATAAATTTATAAGACTGATTCTTTTTTATTTCTTCGAACATTCCCGAATAGTAATTTTTAGTCAAATGTCTCATCTTTTTTCCCTTCTCTATCTCTGTGTGACCGCTCTCCAACCAAAAACCGCTGAAGAGATTTTAACGAATCTTTTACAGGAATTAATGTAAGTCATCAGTAATTTAAAAATATAGATGTATTAAAATCATTAATTATCAATTCGAAGATAATTCGAACACGAAAAAAAGTGAATGGGTGATGGCCGTTACTGTGATTTCCAATGGAAAAAAGTTACCGATTTTTTCGTGGACATGGATTTAGACGAATGAAAATCTAATCATTATTCATTACTGAATTTTCGTAAATTCATTTCTAATTTTTATTAATATGACAGTTGCATTAAAAACGATATTTCCAGCCGCAGATCAAGCCGTGGGACATGCAGAATGAACTAAATATATAAATGCATTTCTGCATAAATATCAGAAAAATATATGTATATATAGAATAAAGCGTCGGTTTAGCAGAGTATATAGGCGACAATAAACGAGGATCCATTATTCAAAAGCGAAGTCAGTCAAAAGAATTTCACTCTGGAATCCGCTTTCGTCGCGTTCTCGTGCTTGGGTGAGAATTTAAATAAAAAATAAGAACAAGAAAAAACATTTTCCTCGCTACCGCTCGCAATGTATCCTCACTCCTCCCAATCCTATACGGACGCATATACGTATAATTTAACGACGGTGTAGAGTTGTGAACGAAAAACGGTACCGAGAGCGAGGCACGAAATGCACGTTGTCTCTATTGCAAAAAGGATTCGCGATACGAATTTTTATACGTCTCGTTAACTTTCGAGCCTGCAGCGTGATGAGGATGCCGTGATTAGTCGGCGTCGTTTTAGTCATTGTGCACTGCGTTAATCGCCACAACAGGAAAGCTCGAGTTGAAACGAGAGATTTTTTCACTTCAGTACATAATTTAACAACTTTGTAATGATAGTCTGCTTCATGTATTCAGACCATCTGTCCCCACATCGCCGTGACCAGAATATTTCTTCTTCACCGACTAATTTAACACTATTTCCAACAGTTAAATTGATTTCAGTTTAATAAGATTAACAGAATATTGAATGATAATGAAAATGTTGTCAATTTAACAGCATTTTCGAAATATCAGCAAAGTATAATGATAGAAAGACAAATATTTTGATATCTTGTTGTCCTTTCTTGTCTGCATGTTCAATAAAATAGTCGAACTTTTCAACAAAAATTCGTTTTCAGTCAATAGATTTTCTAGAGTTTCATTTTATTCGTTTTTTTTTTTTCGATCTTTCATTGTCAATTTTCCAGTCAATATTCGATATCACAGGCGATCTGAAATATATTCTTGTAAGCACGTGGTAAAAGATGTGACAACATTATGAGGGTTCTTAATATCTCTATAAACGGAATACTGTAGAAATACTCAATCATCGTTGAAGGATATGATAATTATAATAAAAATAATGTTTCCTATTGATTGGAAAAACATGATAACGAGAACGTTTTTTTCAATTGGATAAGCGATTTCCGGAGTAATACTTTACGCATTTAAGACACCGAGGAAATGTCATTTTTGTACAAATGGTGATTGAATTGTATTTGGAAAACAGGATTTAAAGCAAAATGGTTTTGCACTTGAGCAAAATTCGTCGAGTATGGATGAGAATTGAGGAAAGGTTGGTCGAGTTTGCACTGAACGAGCCATACAAATCGTGTCCTACTTCCAAAAATTTTGAATGTCCTGAAAGAGACGGCAGATGTGACCAAGACGAGAAAAGACAAAACCGTACAATGTGTCTCGTCTTCGGTAAGAGCTCGAGGTGGGAGTCGATATAAGTAGAGGAAATGGCGATGGCGCCGTTCAGTGAGTTAAGTGAGAGTGACCGTGGTATTCCGAGAGTCTATATCGCGAACTTCCACCATGAAGGTATATGCACGCCAGAATCGCGAGTTCCGCAAAATGAAAAAATAATTTATTTGATGCAATCGTATCCGGAAATTATTCGTCGTTCGCTCGATCAATTGTCGATCATTGCGATTCTCTGTGCCAAGTGCTTGTAGTCGTGCAATTCTCTGTGAAGTTCATTTCCCTTTAAATTGATTTTAATTGCATTTATGGAATACGTAGTGCTCGTGGCAATGAAAAATTCGATAACGAATAAAGAGCGATAACAAAATTTTTGTTCGTTTAATAAATGCCAGATCATTAAAATTCAAATTTTCTGATGACATGATGAGAAATGTTATTTATAATTGTCATATAAATTAAAGGATATATGATAAATTATAATAATTTCACTGAAGTTGGAAAATATGGACTTGAAACGGTATTTTATGGTTTACGATTAAATCATCTGGAACAAGGTTTCTTTCATCCTATTTTATTCCAAAATAATTGCAATCGTGGATAAATAATTTGTTGGAGAGTGCAAAACATGGAAAGTTTCAAGATACTAAAAAATAGAAAGTCCTTAATTTTTTTATGCGTGAATGTAAACAATCCATAGTCTGTATGATTTTTTTCATTAATAAATCAAATACATTTTTGTTACACACCGCTGACATATATGCAGAAGTAAAAAAACTTCACGGTTTAACTTCGAAAAGAAATTCGATCCGTTTGCCACAAACGTTCTGAAATAATTCATTCAGGAGATTAAGATTAATAACATTCATATTTTACCGTTATTTTTGACAAAAATAGTTTTACTCGTGTAAAATACATTCACATTCATTAATACGGACATTCACCGATGAGCGTGTTTTGCAAATTTTCAAAAACAAAAAGAAATATGACGTTCACGCAATTACAACCACAAAACATTTCATTTATAAAGACACATTTTCATATTAAAACATTTACGATCGGATTGTATCCACTAATTTGTCGATTTCTCGATGAACCACGAAGAATCTCGCTGCGTTACTTACACACGATAAGACTCGAGGAGCTCCCTCGACCCACCCATTTACAAGTCGGAACTCTCGGCGAGAAAGTTGCTGTTGCCCGTAACCTTTCTTCTTCTCACCAGTGCGACGAGTCTTATACTCTATTGAACATATCGAATTACTCACTCCACTTACGTACTTTTTTTTTACATCGTTCTACTTCATGGGAACTTCATAAGAAACTTTACGAAGCTATTAATTACTTGTTTTCACTTCATATCGAAAAATCAAATTTCTTTGCTAAAACTAGCTATTTTGTCGATTATGTCAAGAAAGTCGATCAAGTCTTTTCATGAAGTTGCTAATGGACGGAATTTGAATGAGAACAAACTAATCCGAAAACGTTGGTAACAAAAAGCGACGGAAATTAATTACAGTAAAATGATGACAGAACAGAACTACGAACAGAATTACGTAAATATACGTCTCAATGTTATCAAGAACATTCAATTCAGGATTTCGAGTCTGTAAACTTGAAACGCAGCTGAATAAGGATAAATTTAGCCCAATTAAAACAATACAACAGAGTAAAAATAGGTCGACTTGAAATTATTTAAAACAGAATAAAAGAAAACGAAATCTGTGTGAGTCAATAAACTTTCTTTTTTAAAAAAAGCCATGTTTTTAAATACGATTTGATTAAAAACCAAAATTAATCGAATTAATATTGAAAGAGATGGTGTTGCGACGTAATACTATCAGTTGCTGGAACCGGAACTGATGCAAGGAGAACGTTCCAGGGATTAATTGCTCCAAAAAATGGAAAGGAATTCATTTTATTAGTAGATCGTCTTTTCGTCCGAATATCGTCATCGGATTAATATCCTTTCACCTTTCTCAGGAATACTTCGGGAAAATCCCATTCGATTCGTAACAGAGAAACACGCGCGTCAAAACGAATCGTCCATCGAAAGGCTTAATGAATGTGTGTGTGTATAATGAACTGATGCAAGACATTTTTTTCTCTCTACTTCCGTGTTTCTACTCTCGTTTACTTTAGACATAAAGAAAGTGAAGCTCAATTCAGAAATGTGTTTAAATCCTCCATTTTTAAAGATGACGATACTGACTATCTTTCTTATTGCTTTATTTATCGAAATAATTTTATTCCAAATGCACGAAGGTTGTTTATTTTATTTTCTCGCACCCACTCCCATTTCATCGAGGAATTAATATGAAAAATTCTGGTACAAATGAGGTCAATTTCTGAATTTTAAATGCAGCCTACATCGGCTTTTTTCAAATGATTTCATTTTCAACCCATAAACTTTTTTTGAATTCACGCTGTCTTTCCAGTTCTCGAAATACTTCTTTACCATTAAGAAGTTGTTGGAGGTGATACTTCTTATAATTGAATGCTATTTTCGATATTTATTTAATTTCAATGATAATAAGTAAATAAATAAAAAATCAAAACAGACATCTTCAAAAATTGAGATTATTGGAAAGGACCTTGCAATAGGAGTTTCAATGACTAAAGAAGAAAAACTGATTAAGGACACAATAATGAATGGAAGAAGAAATGTATTCTTGCACCAGTCACCGTGTTTGTATACATTTGAATACTTGGCGTCGGGCCGCTACTGCGGCCCTTGAAGCATTTAAATTAACGCCATTCTCACACACTTCACAGACGCAACACTTGTTTACTCCTTTCCAACTTCAGTTATGTGGGTCGCGCACAAACAAACTAAATAGTTCGTGGTTCTCTGTCATCCACAGTGTTCGCAAGATCAAGGACGTCATTCACGGATATACTCTCGCGCACGTGCTTACAGATTGAGAACATTTTATTTCTTTAACAAAATCGAATTGAATGAAATTCTAACCGTTTTTTTTCGAGTATACGGCGAACATTGCTAAATTTACTGTACGTTACACATTTCATCCGATACTTCATTGTTATGACAATGTAAACGTGATCCGTGAAATTTAATATTAATTGAAAAAAAATACTGCAAATTAATATAAAATTATTTTGAGAAGTGTGTTGAATTTTTTTATGCATATGAATGTAAATGTTAAATTTTATTATTACGCCAAAATTCTGGGTTTTTCGAAAATATTCAATCTTCAAATCTACGTTTATTAAATTAATTTCTAAAATTGACAAACCCGCCGAAATGGAAATTGAAATTTGATGGAAATGGGTTTTCTGTTGAGGACTTTGAAATGGGATCTTGCACTCGGTCATTTATGGAAAAAAGTCGTTTCTATGCATTCGTCGTCAATAGATCGTATAATAAATAATACTTTGGAATGATTGCTATCCGATGCTTATGCTAAAAATCGAATAATATCGTATGTTCTGAAAGCTACGAATAAAATGATAATAGTCGAAGCAAATGATTGAATATGTAGTGAATTCCTTATCTTCTATGACTCGATTTACTGATTCACCGTCGTCCAGGCAATTCAATAAAATCTTTAGTAGCTTATTCTGATCTTTGAAATATACATTTTTCGATAACTAATTCCTTGAAGCATTTAAAAAAATGTATGAAACGGTTTCAATAATTGATTATTGACCTGAAAAAGAAACTTAAAACTTTTCGAATACAGTTGTTGGTTTCATGACACAATCGAAGTAAAATTAAGAAACATGAGACTCCAAATTAAATCTCAAAGTTTCATACGCAAATTATCGGGGATCCATTTTTTAATAAATAATAATAATAGTTAATTTTACGAAAACAACATATTTTATAAAATTAAACGTTTTCTGTGTTGATCTAACAAACATTTTTTCTCAGTGTGATAAAATGAATGGTTTTTACTACTGAACAGTTTGTTGAATGAACAAAATATTGCATTCAACTTATTTCACAATGCTTTCGTCTACTGAACTGAATTCTTTTGTTAGTGCTTACTAAAAAGTTGTAGTAAGTAGTAAACACACGCATAGCGTAGATATAATATACGTGTTCTTAGTACACACGGTACAAACAACTACGAAGTTGTAGTAGAAATTCGTGAACATAATAAAACTGCGATTTTCGTCGCGGATCGTGGATGGTTGGTTCGAGCATATGAGTAGATGGGCATCATCTTCCTCTTGACTTTCACCAGAGTCGCTCCACTTGCCACGCTTAAACTTCGCTTCCAACGTTATTCTTATAGTCACCAACAATTGCAATCCGCAATAAAAATGAAAATAAAAGAATCCGAACAAACACATTTATAAGAAACAATAACCATACTTAACAATGAAGTGTTCACAAGGTCTATCGGCATTCTCTGAATTCCTCTCATGGACTTTGCTACAATTATATATTTTTGTACATCCAGAAAGATCTTATTCAATTCGGCTCTATTTTTTGTTTCAAGATTTTGTTTGAGCCACCAGTCCGACGAAAGATTCGATCGTTATGTCCAAAAAGTCAACTCTCCATGAAAAATCAACCGTAGACATATGATGTCTTTGAAAATAAGTTTCATTCACTGATTTGCTCGAATGATCGGCGAACCAACCACTGCAATATAAATCATCAAAACTTGTATTTCCGGTTTCAGATAATATTTCAAATCCATACAGTTTTCGAGCTACTCCAGTTGACACCAGCTCTTCTGAAGACTTACGTTTTCCGGAAAAAACAAGATGAGTCTTGGAAAAAAAATGTTCTTTCAAAAATGTAGTTAAAGTAAATTCCTCACTAAACACTTAACTTATTAGCTTTCGAAAGCTCGGAATCCGAGGAAGACCGGGATAGAAAACTGACAGGCTGCCTAATACTTTTGACCAAGACTTTAAATTGCCCAACTACTGATTTGTACGGTTGAAACTCAGCAAATTTAGAGAGCCAATGAGCCAGAAGTTTTAATTTGTTCGCTGCAAGTTATGCAAATAGCTCTGGAAGTAAACGAGGTGAAGATTTGAATGGTTAATCTATAGTTTAATTAGCGTCGAGCTAATTCAAAGATTTACTCGATCGCTGAATGTCTCGACCACATCCAATTTTTTACTAGAGTTGTACGAGTTATCTTGTACACCGGGATATCAATCCTTTTCGTTAACGACGTCGAATTCCTCTCCCTTTTCTCAGATCTTTTAATGAAATTTTTTTAATGAATCGTTTTTTCATTTGTTCTCCGCGTTAGATATATATTTGCCAATACTATCTCCAGAAGAGGTAGAATAAAGGACGAGAATTCGAAAGGAATTGGCAAAGTATTAAATACTAACTGGCAAACAATTAAAGAACAATTTTTACCGTGGAAAACGTACATTCATAAAAATATTTGCAATTTTCTTTAGTCGATTAAAGAAGAAAACGGTTGTGATATGAATTCGTGATTAATTAAAGTATCGTAAAAAAAGGGCTACCCCAAAATTGCCTAAACCACAAGTCTAGATTGGTGACAACTTTTTCGTAGTCATTCTCAACTCAATAATCTATCGCATATCCTACTATATTTTTTTTTATTGACTATCGTGGTCTTTCTATATTTTTGTCAAAAATATAAAAGATTTTGAGATTTCGGGAAGAACTTTGTAGAGGTTTTTTTTCAGGATTGGTTTTTTCACGTAATTGTCAAACGTTTGAAACTCTTTTAAAATTTGTATTTTTGACCACGAAGACCTTTGGCCAATTACACTGGTAGTTGAATGAAATTTCATTGATATTTCAACAGCTGGCAGTGCTACTGCTAATGCTGGCCGTGAGCTGGACAAGTGCGAAAAGTGGAAATGTAGAATCAACGAGCGAGGACTTAATGAAACGTGCTGCATCACAATTGGAAAGGTTATCGTCGTTTCGAAGGCCGAGGGAGCCCACAATGACGCTATCGGAAGTTTCATCGGAAGAGAGTGGATCGCAATCGTCGGCAACGGAAGCTAAGGTACAAGAGGAAATAGTAGAGGCTCAAAAGAGAATCGATGATTTACGAGCGTCGGCAACAGCGGTTCTTCAGGATCCTAGGTACGCCGCGATTATGCAAGACAGAATAAAGCGATCATTTATTTCTGGATTTGCGAATAAACTGATCGGCGGTGCAGTCGGTGCAGTGAGTGGTTTATCACGTGGTGTTTCGGGGCTTTCCTCATCCAATACACCGGGAGAGTATGGATCGTATGGTCATTCGGTCAGTATTTACTTCCGTTTCATTTTCAAGAACAAAGAATACTACTGCCATCATTTAATTAATTAATTCTGTACACTATTATGGCTGATGAATCAATGCACTAATTATTTTTTGAAAATATCAATAAAGGGTTGATATATCTAATCATTAAAAATAATAGTATTGCGCGGTACTTATCCAGTAGATAACGAGATAGACGGTTGAAAAAAGAACTACTTTTACAGTAACTCTATTCGAATGCGGGTAAACCTGAAAAGTTCGCTAACAGGTTTCTTTTTTTTTCGTTTATATTCTTGCAACGGACAAACGAAGGTATGTAGGTCGGTCGCATTTACGAATATATATGGAGGGAAAATCTATCTAGTTGGCGATTTTCATTTTGTTTTATTCCTTTTTTTCATTCAGTCGTTTCTTTGTCAGACTCGGTACAGAATCGTTTCTTCTCGTTGATTGAGAACACGAGCAGCACATTAATAACGGTGAAGTTGAATCGGAAATTTGAACCGCACTTCATTAACTTCTCGGCGGTTTTTGTTGCTTTACGAGTATCAACATTTATTTTCATCCGTCATTAATGGAGATGCAGACTTCCTGTCGTCGACTAACTCAAGTCGATCCAACGTTTAATGGAAAATCGAAATCAACTGAACGAATGCATTAGCAAATGTCATTCAAGTCTGAATGGATATTTTTCCGAGATTTTTTTTAAGGCTAACGGCTTGACATTTAAGGAAAATAATAATTAGTATCAATGTGGATGTGAAAATGATCGGAAAAATTATTATAATAAAAAATGCAAGAATACCATGACAATAATATAATTTAAATCATAGGGAAACAGTTATTTATAACTTTGTATTTTGTTCGTTGATATAACTCTAATAAAACAATTTATAACAAAATATATTAATCATGCAGGGATTTAGGAAATCGTGATTGCACAGTAATAATGTTGTATTTAACGCAAACCGTTACCTTTTTGTTAACAGTATCAGAATCAATTCAGTATCTGGGACTTCAAGAAAGCCATAATCAACACCTTGATACAAGCTATCAAAGCAATTGGTGGGGGTGCAATTGCCGGTGGTGGAGCACTTGTCAAAGGAGGTGGATATCTTGTTGCCGCCAAAGGCCGATTTATAAGCTCGGCTGGAGACGCGATAACTTCATTAGGCAAAGCATTGGCGAGCAGTGCTATTATTGCTTCAGCCAAACCAGTTTATGGTCCTCCTGGATATTCCTATGGTCATCCACCCCCCTACCATCCCGGTGAGTTCGATCTTATTGTTCTCATATACGCAGACATTTACGCTTCGAAAGCAAGTAGCGTGGATATTGGAATGATTTTTTTGAAAATTGTGTATACAACTGGTTGGATAATTTAACATGAGTACTTGGTTAAGGGATGACTCTTCGTCTGCACACTTTTTCTCTCCGCCTTAATTCGTACAGACGTCATTCATCACGAATGACTTGGAAAAAACGGAAAATTGGTGATGCAGATTCACACAAGTGTGCAGCCGAAGGGTTGATTGCAAGAAAAGATGCAAATCCAAATACGATGATTTGTTGCGAAATTGGAGAATAAGTAAAAAGTATTCAAAGGTATCAATTCATGTCATCAAACATGCGTTTGATGACACGAAAATGACATGAGAAACTTCAAATTTTACGATTTTTTTTCTTAAGTTTTAATAATTGATGATATTTGACACGGTGCAGGTGCTGATCATGCTTACAATGGTCCGCCTCCGAGCGAAGACGTCTACGCTGGTCCCGGAGATGCATATAATGCAGATCACTCCAGTTACGCTGCTCCTTCGAATGGTACGTCATCTGTGTTTTTATTTTTTCTACCCTATTTTTTTAATACCTTTCCTGGAATTTTCCTGGGATAATTTGTTCCTTGCATGGTAAAATCATACATTTTTTTCACGTTGAAGTGTCCAACTTGCGTATTATTTATTATTTTCCTATGCTCTTAGCAGTTTAAGAGAAAATGACTATTTCCATGAAAAAGTACGAAATTCGACTATTTATGCATGTTTGATATCTGGGCAATTAAAAAATAATAAAAATAAATTCATATTTATTTTACATTTACCAATAATGTCGGAGGAACCAGAAAACCAAGTTTAACAAAACATTGGTATACTTTCGGTGATTTCTTCTATAAACAAATAGACAAATTTGGAAATAACGCAACTGTAATTTTGTGGACAACTAGTGCACGTGCTTGAAAATGTATGATATTTGGTTTTAATGACACTATTCACTGAGCTCTCAATTCCCCTAAAAACTATGCATATTGCACTTCATGCTTCTAAGCAGTTCGCTCTTGAGAAAACAAAAAAAATTTATGGATTCATAAACTTGGGTAAAAATTGATACCAGAGGAAACTCCGAAATCAATAACTGTACAGATAAAATTTATGTTTGCCTGATTTATGAACTTTCCACTAAAAGTAGTTCAACCTTTGCCACTCGGTTTTCTTAAATGAAAATCAACGCTGTCTCGTAATTTGGACTTTGATCGTTGTCCAGCAAAACTTTCTAACAGAAGGTTAGGGAAGAACGCAATGACACAAAAGTGTTCATCCTTCCATTCGCAAAATTGTGGTCAGAGCCGTGAGTGGAATCTGTAGAAATAATAATAACAAGGAAAAAATCCTATCACGGACCATCTCATTGTAGGTGAAATGAGATTCAGTCTTTAAGAATGAATTCTGTCCTGGTTAGGCTAACCGTTTCCCGAAAGAAGTTGAATCCCAAAGAATGTATTGTAAGGGTGAAAATTTCTGTCTGTACTAACAGCAAGACTAACAGATTTAAACAACTATTGACAAGGAGAGAAAGCATGGAAGATGAAGCAAACTAAACCAATAAAATAACAAAATTAAAAAAAAAAAACCCGAAATAATGCCATATGAAGTTAAATGACTGGACTTACTGACGTAACGTTTACAGACGAGGGCGGGGATAACGACGCTGGTGTGCTGATCTCAAAGGACACAAAACCAGAACATGGAAACAACGAGGAAGACGCACCAGCGTCAGCGGGTCAGGACAATCCAAACTTAGCAGCACTTGAGGAGAGTTTCGGTGGACCACCTAAGGGACCGTCTACGATAACTAAACTGATAGGAGTTTTGAATTCGGGTCAACCAACTGTTGCTAATGAAAATCATCAGGAGCAACAGATAAATTATTATCCAGAACACAAAGATCAGCAGTCACCAGCGAGTGGGGCATCATTAGAATCGAATTACGGGTCACCTTATCATGAGAATAATCAGGATAACATCAACAACCAGAATCATTATAATTATCAGCAGAATGGCCAAATCTACGATTCTTACGGAATGAAATTGCAAACTTCTTCACCTCAATTGTCTGATGTGCATACTGAAGTTAATCAAGAAAACCAAGCTAATCATCAATCAATAGCACTCCAGGTTCAGGGCGTTCTGAACCCTCATTTAGAGATTCCGAAAATCAACGAACCAAATGCCTTTAAGGATCCTACGAACTTCATTGACAATCATTATGACGGAAATCATCAGCACTTGGAACCTTTGAACATTCCAAATATTGACCATCAGAACAATCATATTGATCATCAACCTATTCCAATGTTCGATTATTACGGCTTGCCGAATTATGGCGATGGAGCCCATATCATCAACGCAATGAGTGGTCAACCCATGGGCATCCCTCTGCCATTGCCAATATTGCCACACAATTATCCGCTCAACAATCCAACTGGCTTTGGGCATCATATCCATCATCACCCATCCCCTGGCTCAGCCAACTTGGCTGCTTGGAAAAGAATGAGTCGAAGAACTAGCAGCCTTGCGAAAAAAATGGCCCTCAGTAACAAAGGACTGCACATACAACGTTCTGTTGGTTACAGGCTGCTGAACGGAAAACTAATGAGGATATAGACTGACTGAAACGAGCACAAAGAAAACAAAAGAAACGTTGAAGCTCGATCGCGAAGGTAATTTCGTTGTGTTGAATAATGTTACATTTTTCCTAGCGAATGACGTTGATTGAGTGGATATATCGATTGACGAAAATGTCTGAATGCTCCTTGAATATCGGACAGAGACTTTCAATAGCGTACCAAAGATTCATTACTTTTTTCATGGGAAATTTAATTTTTATATTTGTTCTGAAAAGCCCAAAAAAAGACAGGAATACAATCTTACCCTAAACTTAGTTTTGCTATCAATAAGAGAACAAACAATGAATTCGGAATTATGAGAATTGCAAAGCGTTTTTTCAAATGCGGAATCATTTTTATATAATATTTGAAAATCCAGCACGACAGTCCTGTTTGATTACAAGAGAAATTATTGCTTTATCGCATCACTCGCTTTAACAACTGAATGATCGCAACATATCATCGCGAAGTTCGAACCTAACCGGATGTAGCGAAGGAAGTAGGAGAGAGAATGCGGACTGTACTTGCTATTTTTCAAGGCCTCGAGGAAGAGTTCGTGGCTGATAATCATGGTCGTTCCACACGAGCCACCTCGAAAGCGCATTTAATACATTACCTCCTTCGTTCTTACTTTCATTTTTCTCTTCTCTCTTTCCGTCTCCTCGGAGCGTTAAAATTCACACACAGGTGAGAATGTTCGTGCACCGGAAGATTAAAACAAAATTACATTTACAAAATGATTACATTGTTTTTCAATCCGATTGTCAGTAGATGAAGGTGACATATAAAAGTGGTGAAATTCTTTGGAGTATTTTCTAAAATAATTCCGTTACGACAAAACACGTGTATTTCCCAAGCAACCGAATTTTTGATCGTAAAAAAATTTATATACAAACTGAAGTTCGTTTCAAAATACAATGTCAACTTTCATTCGATCGTAACTAGACAAAAGCTCACTGGGATACACATTGAAACAACGAATATTGAAATAACTTTGCACCAAATTTAAAAAACCTTTACTTTAAGCACAATCACCGAAAAAATTTGAAAAAAAAAATTTCATCATTCGCGAACGTTTATGTGCATTTATCAAGGTTCTTGTATATAAAATTATTTCTCTTTCATCCATATACCCATACAATAATCATGAGCGAGCGAAAGTACAAAAAAATTGGTAGAGGCGTCGCAGCAATATCGTCACGTAGCTCACGCGCTCCATTTTTTCCGCTTTTTCTCCATTACGCTGTGGACATAAAAATTTATGTGCATGTGCCTGTGTGTGTGTGTGTGTGTGTGTGTGTGTTTTCTTTCTTTTTCCTTGTATGACACACGTACGCTCTGTTTCTGTCACTAGACCCAGAAGACTCCTATAAACAAAGACCTTTTTCCTTCCGGTGATTGTCGCTTTGACGTTCGAGACTTTTCAAATCTCAAACCGTTTAACGCGTTCACCAACCGGAAGAATGGAAAATAAATTGTCTCCACCCGCACTTTGGCATTCAGTAGCAAATTCATTATGTAAAGAAACAACATGATTTTTTATTGTTTCTCATTGCTGGTGGAATAATAAATTGATCTAAATAATAAAGTAATGGTAACGAATATTGTAATGTAAAAGTTTAGTTGAATGATCTATGAAGTCAAAGATTTCAAAGGAAATGTCAGAATAGATTTTTCAAACGTCTGATTTTATTGCCCGTCTGACGCGAACTGTCAAAACTTCTTTACCAGGATTAACGTAAAACGATTTGTATATTTTCATAAATACTTTCATGGAATAGTCTTGAAATATAAAAGTTTACAATAAATAGGAAAAATGATAATTATTCGTATATAGCTAATGGAAGTAATGTGAATATATTTTGTATGAATTTTTAATGCCAGCCTTAATCAATTGGTGTATTTGATAAAATATTATTTAAACTTTATTGATTTCATGTTTACTGTATTAGAATATATAAAATATTACATTGAGTAATGAAAAATATGTTTCAGTGGTCATCTCGTACACGTACTATCATCCGTATCCAATGCCTTATCGTGCGATACGACCGTACAGGTTTCGTCATTAAACATCGATCGACGATTTCGTCGAAGATAGACGGAAAAAGTGTGATCGATAAAACGTTATGATCTAGCGACACAGTTTCAACGGTAATCCACTTTGAGCATCAGTTTTGATCAGTGGACGATAGGACAATGAATAATGAGAATCTGTGGTGGAGATATGAGCCTCAAGACGAAAAGTCCGGAAATGCTTTCCGGATTTAAGTCTCAGGAAATCTCTTCAAGGAATTCTTCAAAATAAGAGTTAGTTGATAAATAATGAAAATGACAAATACTCAATCTGAACTTTAGTCAACAATGCAAAGCAAAAAGTTCGTGAATCGAATTTACGTGCAATTTGTGTGTGGAACTCGTCCGTGAGAATGAAAGAATAATTATTAACATCGAGCTTAGGAAGTTTTGTTTGTCAATCTATTTACAAACATCAATATATGTATAAAGTCGATTTAATTTATAGACAGGCTATTAAAATATGATGTGTGACTATGTCGTTACTGTAATTTTTTTACTATTACGCATGAATTGTATAAATAGGTTTGTAATATGTTCGTGTTTTTTATTTTAAGTAAATACTTTATTCCCAAGTACGTCTACGATCAATCAATTCCCCTCGGTGTAGTATCGATAATACTTTTTTTGCGAACTAAATAAAAACATTTTCCAATTATGTCTTTTTCTTCGAAAAGTAGTATCTCATAAAAAAAAAAAGAACGTAACTTCCCATCGTTATTTTTTTTCTCAATTAACAGTAATACAAAAAATGGCACTGTAATTGGGGGAAAAAAAAGAAACAATTGCGTTTCGTGGCGCATTCTGCCGTTTTTCTTAAAAAGCTTCGACTCCAGAACTCGACACGATTGTTTGTCGATATAAAAGTGTTCTTCAGTATCGGTAAGTAATCTTCAAAATAATTTGTGGAAAATTTGGCATCGAGGAGAAAAGTCTGCTGGTATTATCGATACGTCATAACATATATTTATTGGATAAAAATTAGAAGAAAAAATTTAATTCATGTTTTTTCAAATAAACTCGCAGTTTTCACGTTTTATTTTAGTTTTGTATTATTAACGCCGAATAGTTCTGTCTCTCCTCCTCCTCGAACCAACGGTCACGTCATAAATCTCTGAAATCAGCTTTCGCTAATTGCTCCGAATTATCATTCGGTGATAAACAAAGAGAGGTGGGTAATCTCTACCGATTAAGTCCTTTGTGACATTAACAAACTCATTCCATTCCGGTGGACATGCTCCGAAATCAAAGTGATCATGTATATCGGCGATGCAGCCACATCGAAGAGTTTCACTGCTTGGCATCTCGGTCAACCGGATTTCCAAGAACGGAACATTGCCACACCGGGCTCATTCTCTCATCCGTTCATCTGACTTTCATAGATTCCTACGACTACGAAGTATATGCTGTTCGTATATATAGTAAATTCGATCGAAATTCATCACTTATTTTTGTAAACACATTATACTGTTTGTTCAAACATTTTTATAATATTTATTGTAAGTACGATTGCATAAATTTGTGAATAAATGTTAATTTCATATGAAAATTGATTGTTACTGTATTTACATAAATCTGGAAACGCGATTTATTCAAAGAGTGATAGAAACTTGTTTATGGAAGCAAAGATTTCTTCGAAATTGAAAAACTTATGTGTTGGAAATTTGATATTGAAAAATTCGATCAAATTTTCCAACTTCAGTCAAAAATTTGATTTGTGAGAAACCTAATGAGCTACAATTCAAATTGAGTTAAAATTTTTTTTTTATCGATTATTTTACGATGAAAAGTGATTCGTAGCAGTCAATGTTCAACTGGTTTGAATTTTGAAGTACCAGGGATAATGCATCAAATTAGAGATGCTGGGACTGAAATGTAGGTCGATTTCATGCGATATGTCACACGTCTACCAAGGTAAGATTTTCGAGTGAACAATTTCAAACGCATATTAGTCCATTTCTATTTGGAATATCCTTTGACGTACATCCACCCAGACTGAATAAATTTGCACCACTTCGCGTATTCCTACAGTTCTGACATAATATTTTGATCTGTCTCTCGCCACATTGCACTTGAAATTTGTCAGCCAATTAGCATTCAAGCTGTGATCATGAACGTACTGTTTACGCGATGTAAATGCACGATTCGTTAGCTAGCTCCCAATGAAAGTTCTAAAATCAGGGCAAATGTAGTGAGTTTCTTTCTGGTAGATTTTCCTTCGTAATTGTTTAACCCTTTGAGCCATCATTTTTTCCTCACGTGAGCGGTCGTCTTGAAATTTGATACTCAAAGTTTTTTGGGATCTGATTACGAAGCTGCACACGAAACTTTGGAAACGTATTTCTTATTCATTTTTTCAATTAAAAATCACCATACGGAATATTTTGAGAAAAAAAAACAATGACATTCTTTGTCCATAATAATCAAATACGGAAATGATTATTTTCACGAAAATATACGAAATTTGATTTATTAATTGAAAAATTGATAAATTAAGTTTATTGAAGTGAGTTAAGTTCGATATTTTCGTTTTTCAATTGATAACGAAAAGGTATAAAGAATGTATGATTATTCACTTCCAGGTCAGCAGTTCAAAGGTATAATTAGTCAGGAAGAGCACAAAAAGTATATTATTTCTATGGTAACATTAACGCGTAAGGACCAAATAATAAATTTTGCTCAGCCATGTATTTATAATCCGGGAATAAATCAAGCATCATTTTTTATGACCTACTTTTTGGATTAATTGAGTTTCTTTGATATTACGGTGGCTGAAAAAGGGGAAAAAGAAATTTTACTGGGTCACTGGACCGTCGAAGAGTCTCTACAAATTCGTGATACGTCGCCTCAACTGCCGATTCTTTTATGAGATCTGCACACCTGTTAACTCGTATGATGTTTATTGTATTGGTATACCGTAACTATACAGATCGTAGTGTGTTGACTCTCGTGACTCGTAACGATCGAAGAATAAGGAGAGAAAGGAGGAACGGTCCGTCATCGATCGCCCGATTACGGTAGGAAGTTTAATACTTGCTATAAGCAGTGGCAATCAATCGATCGATGCACTCTGGACCGATTTATTTCAACTTTATTTTTTCCTCGTCACGTTTATTCATACGTAACTCAATACTGACAATCATCGAGGTCACGGTCGATTAATGAAAATCGTTAGTTATTAAAGCCGTAAGGGAACTGTAGGTTAATTGAAACTTTTTTAACAGACGATAATTTTTCTGTACATTTTATGAAATCGTTAGTTTTTATCGATCTGATTTATTTCGAAATGATTATGAACATTACGAATATATAGAACTGATATTTTAAATAAATTTCGACACTCAAATAGAGTACAGCTATGAATTTATGAACCCGAATCAGTCAATAATTCAAAGAGTACCGAATGTATGAGTTTTATCGATTTTTATCAATTAAATAAATCGTGCCAAATGCATTTTGATTCATTTTCAGAGTACGACGGTCTTGAATTCAGGATTTTTGTTTTGAGACCGCAAACTTCTTCTTATAGCTAACGAGCTCAGAGATGCATGCAGCTGCATGAATGACAGCCAGTCATAAATTCTCGTTTCGACATCCCTGACGTTCATTATCAAGTCAGAGGGAGAACTCAGAGCGTTTGTTTTTTTTTTTTTTAACGTGCATCGAATGGGTGAATGAGAAATCGATCTAGACGTACGTCAGGTTCAGACGTTGTCAATTTGGGCGGGAAAGAATTCCATGAATAATACGCAATGGATGGCCAATAAAAGCATATCAGATTCCAAGATGGAGGTCATTCTCGAATAAGAAACTATCCTTTAAAGGGAACATAACGTTGCGAATACTTGAAACGACAGATTATTTTGGTACTGAATGTGCATCTTAATTCCGCATTTCTGCAAGCAATGAAATATGTGCACAATGGAAAGCCTCGTATTGGATTATGGAAATTTATATTCTTGTACAGAAAAAAGCAAAATCGATTCCTTGTTTTCACATCATTTTGGAAGTCCATAAAAAAAAATAATAATGTCAGAATATTAGAATAACTATTTTTTGACTACTTTAGGTATTTGATTAAATTAGTTAGAAGAAGGAGTAGAATCTGCTTCGACTTCTCAGATCATATTGACGTTCGTAAATTTTTTTGATTATCAGGCATTCCCATGCCACTGAATTTTTTCTTTAACTCTGTAAATGGCGTTCTATATCTTCTCCCAAACGAGTTCTTTTTGACACTTAAGTACGTGAAAGATTCGTGCATTAAACTGGTTCGTAACTGCGGTTGAAGTGACACAGCTACGTCACGGGTCAATGCACTTTTTCAAGAGATTCCAAAAAAATTCGCGCTGGCTTACGCCAGTAATGAAGAAGAATTAAAAACATCGCAGGATCATAAAAACGAATAGCCCTTGTTCGTAGGATTTGACAATTAAGCTCTGGGTTGCTTGAAAAAAAATCTTTTCTCGAAGCACTATTTCACCACTTTTACTCAAAAATACGTTGGTCAGTTTTCCAATTACCATCTTTTGGTTCGATGATCGAAAAATTATAGTAAAATAATGAGCACACGAATGTGGCTCAAGAGTTAAAAACCAAAGCGATATGAACTCATAAATTGAATGTGAAAAAGCAAAAGTTCATAAAACCAAATGGTGATGAATGAAATCTTGATAAATAAGAAATCACAAAAATTCGAAGCGAGAAGTATTGGTCCAGGGAAAGTTACGAAGCTGGTCTCGAAAAATAGTCTAGTTCGGTTTGTTGATGATTGACATGCGTGTGGATCGTATGTGCTTAGAAAACACGGTTGAATATCGGAGAGACAAAGTGATAGTTCGGTCGAGCATCGACGGCGTAAAATGCGGTGGGGTAGGAGATTCTTAGCGAGCTATACCGCTCTTCACTTCTCAAACATTCGTCCGCGACACCGGAGTATAAATGAAGGACAATGACCTAATTGCGTGCAGAACGAAAAGTGCTTCCTTACTGGCCAATCAACCCTGCCTAGTCACGGAAATCGGAACTCGGTCGTACGTTCAGTACGCGCGCGTCTTTTTCAATTTCCGTTTAAAAAATTGTGGAACAATCCTGGGACGAAGAACAAATTACATTTTTTAATATCAAAGTACTCCTTCGCCTGACGGATAATCATGAAGGTATGTTGAGCTTGCGTCAGTCACTTTTTTTCGTTCAATCGTTTCTTATAAAATGTAAACGTGATTGAAAAAACGATAATCAAACTGGCCCTTTGATTTGATGCCTGATAATTTACGATTCCTTGGTTTTTATCTACTTTGCCGCTGTTCCTACTTCATCCAACAAAAACTTAGCAATTAAAACACATAATTTGCTGACAATAAATTGGGCACTTGTGGCAGAATGATGACAGAACTTTCGGCTAAACTTAACGTCCAATCATTATTTTCAAAATGGAAATTGTATTCATGAAATAGAAAGTACGAATTCAGGCACAATTAGTTATTTTTTTCTTTTCGTATGACACAATCGATGCTCTAAAAACCTTAAGAGCACGTGGAAAAAAGCAGACAAAAGAACATTGAGACGTAATGAAAATCAGGACGAAAATTTTACATCAAAACTGTAGGAAATAAATTGCAGGAATTTTCTGCTGTCCTGATGTACGTTGCCCTAAGAATCGAAGAACAATTAAAACAGAATACATTCCAGTTTTAAGGCAATTCATGCCAATTAATTGAGTTTCTTGAAACACGTATTCAAACAGAAAAAAAATACGAGTACTTAGTATTCAAGGTCGTTTCAATCTACATACCGGTCTTCGAATAATAAATTGGCATAAACTAACGAACCCACCGAGAATAATCATTAACAAGGAAATTAAGTGAAATTAGCACAACGTTTCGAAAGTATTTTGAAACAGGATCGTCGTACGACGAATATTGAGACTTTCCGTTTCTCGTACCGGTCGAATCCCTATCGAATCGATTAATCATGTAATTCACAATAAACTCGAAAGTTTCTAATGCACGATCTGGAAGTAAAATCGAGGACATGGCAATTGAAAAAGCAGTGCGATGATTTATCATCGGGAGCATAAACAGAATATAATCCGGTAGTAAATATTGCAAATGATGGCGAACAATGTCATCAGATTATTTTGCGAAATCATGTTAAACATTTGGCTCGTTGAGTTATTACTAAGAACTGATAAAATTACTCGATCATTCGATGTTTATTGTTAAAACTCCACTTGTACGGAGTTCATTAGTGATTAGAGATTTGCTCATATGGTCAAACCAAGAATTTCTAATCCTCAATGAGCCGTGACATCGTGTAGCATTGCTCATTACGATCTTCTTGTACTTGTCTTTTTGTCCGGTGATAATCCATGAAGAATTTCATGATGACACGATACGTAAAAGGCAAGTTATAATACCGCAACGTTTGCACGCGGACTCGTCGCTTTTCCCGCGCCGCCAGTTCCGATGTGGAACACCGAGCGTTCCACTTTGACGTTTACCGAATCCACTTTTATTTATGGCACTTCTTTGACGTTTGAACTCATATTTAACGCCTTACTTTCAAATCAAAATAACATTTACGCTAATAATGTTTTCAATTGTTTTTTGGTGGTGCTGATGAAGTTCAGTGGCATTGGAAATACATACTTCAAAGGATTTAAATTAAATGGAATGACACAATTTGATCCCTGATCGCAATTCTATTCATTGGGAATGTCCGATCAATTGTTCAGAATCTGCGGAATCTATTGTTTTCCGAAATCAAATTTGTTCAAAAACAACAAAAACTTGCTCAGTCCACAGTTGTGCAGGTAGATTCAAAAACTCGTGCAGGCAAAGCATGTGTATATGAAGAAAAAGTGTACTCTGTAAACGAGGCTCACGCACGCTGCCTTAAATCATGTTTCTTCTTTGTTTTTTTCGTTACTTCGTGATTTTTTTTTCTCGTGTGTTCATATCGCGTTCACCACATGTGCCTTTAAGGAAAAATGTGGATAACGAAACTTGTGTTCTCCGCACGTACGAAGGAACGCGATATACCGTAAGAGAGAAGCAAAGCAAGCCGGACCTCACTTCCGGTCTTGCTGTCGACCCCTTTAAGTTTCTCGAGAGCTTCTCTTTTTTCATCTACACATACATATCCTTTCAACCGATCAGTATATACACGTTCTAAACACTTCTATAAACGAATCGACCGCGAATCCGCACGTCCATCGAGAGAGCTCTCACTCACCTTGGCACCTGTTTTTTTTTTTTTTTTTTTTACCATTCTTCAGTTATAGATGTACAATTAAGTTTTTTTTCCTTCGCGCTGAAACGCATCGATTAGTGGTTCAAAAACGCCTCCATTGACGGGTGAGAAATCTTAAGAACACGTTAATGTACAGAGAGCTCTGCAGAACTTTCTATTAAAGTTCGTTGAAAAATGTATTAGAGCTCAGATGAAAAAATAATCCCATTAAGCAATGACTGTGCACGATTCATCGAGATTCCTGTGTTATGGTAATTGCTCATACCAACCGAGTCGCCCTGAGTGTGAGAGAAATAGTTGCAAATTTTGAAGTAGATATTTTCTACAACGTTCGTCCAATCAGAAAAAAAGTTTCAGCATATTTTAGCATTTATGATTCGTGGGTTGATTAATTTTTATTTCGATCGGACGAACGGTGTCAAAAATGTAGCTTTCGAAAATTCAAGGGAGATAGAAGACTGATCCATAGCATCGAGGATAATCAGGAGGTACTGTCGTAAAAAAAAATGCACTGAATTTTTATTCCACTCTGATATTTCTGTATAGGAAAATTTCGAGGAAAAATTGAAGTCAAAGCAGCATCAACGTTTATGTGAGATTGTCATAAAAACAATATTGCTCGCGTGTAATATTTTGATAAGTCTGCATAATGTGCCGCGAAATAAAAACTCCATCAAAATAAAAAATCATGTCAGAGATAAATGATTTTTTTTGAATATTTAAAAGGGGGTCATCCGGGTGTGCTGGATATTGGCAGCGTGCATATGTTTCTGCGAGGGGAGATACAAAATGAGAAGACCTTTGGCTCCACCGTCTCAGCAAGCGGCCCAAATCTACAAGAAATCTTGGCCAATCGCACACAGAATGTCTATGGGCAATACGATTCATATCGGTGGTAATCATGGCCACAAAAGGCCATTGCACAAACCTCCTAATTATCGGTACGAAATTTATCAAAGAAAAAGACATTATTAAAAAAAATTAACTATTAAGAAATCCTGGAATATTTTGTTAATATTGAAAAAAAAATGTCGTAGGGTACGTCGACCTCCAGTTTACAACGTTTTGCCCACAGCCTGGAAAAATCAAATTCCCGTTCTCGGTGTAATAAACAGCCACGCCGTTCTGCCTCAACGTCCGGCTGTTAAAGAATTTCATTCTATGAACAAAGTTCCTGAATACAGTCCCGAATACAGACCGGAAACGGTGGTTATGCCACCGACTCACAGAGGCGGAATGGACGATGATAAAGGAGCAATTCACACGATCCCAGCCCCGAATCTTAGTCTCGCTGATAAACCCTACAGCCTCGTGGAAAGAAATCCTTCAGATAATAATCACGAGGATCACCAGGTCTCGCATCTCCAATATTCCAACGATGGACAGTACAGTCCGAATCATTCAGGTAAGAGAAAGCGACGTTTATTAATCACACCAATTTAACAATCATGAGACTAGATAAACGATTCTATAACCCCGGCATCATTTCGATAGTTGATCAGAGTAACCATAGAGAACTAAAAAAGAACCAGATCTTTGAAAGTCACTTCAAGGACGATGTATCCGCAAAATTTCTTTTTATGATCTTATCGATTTTTCTAAATTCTGCTAATATTAATGAATGGTTCGGACTATAATTCCTGATCAAATTTTAATAACCTTGACAACGCCGTTTCAGAATGAATCGAAAATGTAAAAATTAATGCGTTGCTACTGGGACAATCCCGTGAAATACCTGAAAATGACATTTTGTATGAAACTGAAAAACGGGTTGACAGACATAATTTAAAAAATTATCATACATTGTTCAATCTTCTTGAATGAAACAGAATTTTTTAATATTTTTCCACCCCGTATTTACTTCGGAATCAATTCTCCAAAGTGGCAAATTTTGGAAATATTTCACGAGCAAAAGACTGGCTAGTAATCAGCTAAACCGAGTCGTTGATTATTAAGCCGACGAACCAACCGTATGAATGCATGATATTCTGACATTACTATGGTTGCGTTATTTTTAATTTTGATTTTCTTAAAGATACGGGAGAGACAATGACAACTCAAAGCAACCAAATAATTTACTTTTTCAATGCCAGTTTTATGGCTATTTATAGTTTCGGAGCGACTGTCGTATTCAATTACGTTGGTCACGTAGTATTTTTTTGTCAAATAATAATAATAATACAATAAATGAACCTCAAACCACTAGAAAACAGATTTGTATCTAAAAAGTAACGGTTACCTCTATCGACTGGGAATAAGATTTCACTAATGCAATGAACATTGGTGCACTGCTTTTTATTAATCTTCAGGCACCCACGGTACGAACTACGGCTTTGGAACACTGGTGACAAGTCCAGCACCACAGAGGAGCGTGACAAATCCAGTGTCTCCAAAAAATCAGTACGAAGTAACAGAAACGAACGAGATAGGTTCGAGGGATTATCACACGGTGCAGCCAACGTTTTTCACGCCGGAGTTCGACGTGACGAGATTGGCGACATCGCCAAATCTCGATCTCCAGACAAATGAGTTATACGTTAATCACGGAGGTGCAATAAATCCGTTGAAGCAGGGTCTCGTTAATGGGAACATACAATTCGGTAATTCCAACGCACCTATGCAAACTAATTTGCATAGTTCGCTACACGTTGGGTTCCCAGGTACCGCAGCCCAGGCGCCGTCGTTACTGGGTCAACAGATTCCTGACCTTCACGTTGGTCACCCTGCACCAGCCGGGCCACCTTTGTCCGCAACTCAACTGTACGATCTTCTCAACAGTTTTCCGCAACAGCTTAACGAGCAATACACCAATGGACAACAACAGCCCCAGTTGCAGCAACAAATCCTCCAACAGCAATTGGGACAACTTTTCCAGCCTACAGGTGGCGTTACCAGCTTCTCGCAGCCCCAAATGCATTCTTTTAATTATGACGAGCAAGCCAACAAACGACAACAACAACAACAACAACAACAACAACAACAGCAGCAGCAACAACTCCAACAACAGCAGCTTCAGCTTGAACAAGAACAACAAGAAGAACAACAGCAACAGATCTTAATAGATCAAGGTTACGGATCTGGTCGAGTCACAGCTGATTATAACTTGGAACCGGAAACAGCTGGGAACGTTCCTATTCCTAGCAGCCAAGGAAACAATCTGAATAACGAGGAAGTTGTATACAGAGGCGCTGAACCAACTGATCAAGCTGAGAATCATATCGAGTATGAAGAATCCAATAATCAGAGAGGACAAAACACTTATTTCAATAAAGTTAGCAACGAAGGCAGCATTTCGACTCAATTCTTCACCACACTCCCCAACAAGGAAGCTGCTGAAAAACTGGCTGCCCTTGCTGCAGCTGGAAATGTCAACAGCCACCTCATCGGGCAACTGAGAAAACAACAGCAGCAACAACAGCAACAACAACAACAGCAGCAACAACAACAACAACAGCAACAAAATTTTGACGAAGATACTGAAATTCAAAGTGATCAACCGCTGCCATCTAATCACAAAAGTAGCGAATATCAAGTCAGCGAATCTCATGAAGAAGATTTACCCTATGAATCTCAACAACAGTACAGCGACGAACAACAAGAACAATTCGACCAACAGCAACGAATTTACGACGAACAACAGAATCAGTACGAACAACAAGTTTATAATAGGCAGAATTTTCGACACCAACAACAAACTCGCCAGCGGCAGGTAATATCATTTTTTTTCTCTTCAACTTTAATTATTTGCAACCGAACGAGTTTGATATTCGATTTTTGTTGTTGTTATTAATATTTCGTTTGAAGGATCCGCCGCTCTGACCATTTTGCATTTTCGACACCGTTTGTCTGATTAATTTTTTCTTCTTTAAGTTTTGGCTCACAAAGGAAATTTGCACAAATAGACTAAAAATATTTCCCATAAATTGTTAGGCAAGCATTTGAAGAAAATGGTACACTGGATTTTCGATGGATATTCTTAATTTATGAAAATCCGCAGGAATTAAATGATCGCTACGAACAACAGAGACTGGCACACTCGCAACAACAGGAACAGGAGAGTGAGGAAGAAAAAACGGAAGATGATAAAAAGAGGCCGATGCGAATAATGGTTCCGGATGTGGAGGAATACACCGAGGAAAATCGTCAACGTACTGTTGGACCGGAAAACACGAGCGAGGATTACGACTACGAGAATTCGGACGGTGAGGTCACAAACACTCGAACAACCGTGTCGTCGAGTGTGAGAACGACTTTTGAGGATAATCCGAATTCAGAATTCGGTACACGCCTTACGTCCAAAAAAGGACATTAAAAAAGGTGAGGAGCCCTGAAAACGTCTCGAAGTTCACGATCGATTTCGATACACTTTGTAAATATGTCGCTAATTATTTTTATCCCACAAATTACCGTTATTTATTGACTGATTGGTTTATTGAGTGTCTCGAATCATTTAAAATAATGACGTTTTTCATCATTTTAAATCCCTTGATTTTGTTTCTCTCGAAAAATATTTTTTCGTTACAATTACTTTTTTTTATCGCTGAAAAACTTGTAAAGTTATCTTGAAAAATTGCATCAATAGTATTTGAGAATAGCAACGAAAGTAATGATTTTCTGCTTTTATTAATAGACTCCCCTGTGAAATCGATGGGAATTGTCAGTTCTTTCAAGCACAAAGTTTCAAAAGACTGATATTTATGAACAAATTTATTTATTCGTTAGCAGTCAATGTTAAATTTAGTTATCTGGAATTTAAACATAATTTTTTCGCGCAGACGTTCCTTTCGAGCGTCCAAAAAACTGCATCGATCTATTAGTAATAATTATTTATTCCATAGGTTTATTCTTGTTGACGTAGTGATTTATTTATTGTGTTTGTTATTTGAGTAAAAGAATTGTTATCCCTTAATCGTTTTACACCGTTGTTTTATTTTTACCTAACATTCAATAAATTTGAAAATTTATAGTCATGTCATTTTTGTAAAGAATTTCTGCTTGTTCGTTTCAGAGCAATTAACGTTCATCTGTCATTCTACTTGTGAGAGTCTCGCACGCAATTCATAGCCTAATTTAGGTTTACTTTTTTTTAAATCGAAATACTTTTCAATGTTATTGATCGTAGCATTGATATTCATTTTTTTCACTGATTATCGTAGAAGACGAAATTAGCAGTGTTAAAATGCAAGAAAAATACGTTTTTTAATTGCCTTCGAAATTTTGGTGGAGCTTTATACTTTAAAAATTGAATAAATTTCGTTTTGGAATTTTCCAATTAATTGAAGACAAAGCCTCAACAGACAAATATGCTGAGAACTCTTTCAATCATAGGATTAAATAGAATTTTAGTCAAGTTCGATAATGCAAACTGCGATACGATTATTACCGGAACAACAATTAACGAGAATTGTTATTTTATTATTTCACTTTTCGGAGCCATGGATCTCGTCTGACTTTCTAAAAGTGAAGAACGATCGTTGAGTCTAGTGTTCATTTAATTCCGTTCGTTAATGAAGCAATTAATGAAAATTTCATTAAGATTCATGCAATGGAAACATTTTTCGAAACAATTAATGAAGATCGAAAAAGGATGGATGGAAATTCTTCAAAGAAGATGAGGATATTTTGAGAAATGTTTGGGTGAGATTTTATCACGGAAGAAGCACGTTTCGCAATCTTACAATCGCTTTTTCTTACTGGCAAACGAGAAAAAAAGTATTCATCAAAAAAAAATGAAATGAGAAGTCATGATAAAGGATCAAGAAAAAGGATCATAAATATGAGTTTGTTGTGAATCCAACAGTGAAACATCGACAAATCGTAAATCGATGGATTTTTTAATATTGTTTGGAGAGGCACGGGGCACAATAACGTTCAGGCAGTATTTACAAAAAAAAAAAGTCGAAAAGTGCGCGCTCATGAACGAATTTCGATTGAAAAAGTCGTTAGGTACAAGGCACGTACAATTTTTTTTGAAGCGTCTTCATTTTCTTTTCCTTTTTGATTGAAGAAAAAGAAAAAAAGAGACCCATTGTATTGGGTTTCTGGTTCGTGGTTATAAACACGATAGAAAAAACGACGATTCATTTTGAGGTTGTATTGTACGAAATTCGAAAAAAAACATCACTAATTCGACGACTTCCCTCCCCGATCAAAAATTAAGCGGGATAATTTCATTGGTTTTTGTGTTCGTTCCCAATTCATTTTTTTTTTCTCCAAAAGTGTGCGACAATTCGTTTTCGTTAATTTGATTTTTTGAAATTATTATGCACGATCCATGAACCAAGGCTTACCGTCGTTAGTACGACGTTTCGTGAGAATATCGCAACCGGTTTCGGTTACAAGAAGAGTTTGTTCAAATTGGGCCGACCATTGGCCATCGGCCGTCACCGCTGTCCAATCGTCCGGCCATGTCTCATCTCGCCATGTTCCCTGAGATATCATTGGCTCGATGGTGAAACAATGGCCTGCTTTCATTATGCCCACTGCTTTATTTTCTACAAATAATTAATAATCAAATAAGTTAATCGATTTCTTTTTAGGGTTATTGAAAATTCGCAGATTTCAGTTAAAATGTGACTCTTGACAACAAATAGCGTTTCAAACAAATGTGGATTTTGGTTGGCTCTAACGAATGGAATTGTCGTTAAAAATCTCCAAGTTTTCAACATCTTTGACATACGTATTTTTCCTTAAGTGGTCATATGTACGTAGAATTGGGAAAAAAACACGAGTTTTTCGAATTTTTTAAATTAAATATTTTTTAAAGTATACTGCGATGAGTCTTCGATAATTTATGAAAACTTGATGTTTTCAAAAACAGAATTATAGCTCTTCCGGCAGGGGCCTCAAAAAAGATTCAGACGACCACAATTTTTCCAGATTTGGTTCATCTTAACTGAACAAAGTCGAAAATATTTATGTAATGTGCGGACAAAAAGAGTTTTTGAACAAATGATTTTCAATTTGTTGCATGGGTTTTTTTGTCTTATTGAAAAAAAATGAGTCGCATTTTCTTTATGGAAAACCGCAGTTTTTACTTCGGATGTTCGTCGATTTTTACATAATTGATATTTTGGAAATCCTTCGATCAACGATTACGAGTGTTGGTACGCCACACGCACCTTTTCGACGTTTTCATTTTTAATAAACCAAATCTGAAAAATAGTGCTGACCACAGAAGCTTATTCTAGAGGAACCCACCAGACCGACTGTAAATTTATCATTTCGAAATACGTAATCAATTGTTAAACATGAATATATGGTTTTTATGAAGAAAAAAAAGGAAAAAAGTCGAAAGGACTTCAGTATTCTCTTCAGTAGAAATCATCAGGGCTCGGTTACATCTTATGATAAGAAAATAATAAGTAAATAATAAGTAAACTTACTGGCGTAATGAGGTACGTTTGGTGCAGTGTGAAAAAGTCGATGAATTCCATGTCCGCAATAGCCGCGAACAACGCCGAATCCATTGGCCTGAGCATATTTTTGTATGACATTGCCAATTTCTTTGTACTTTTCACCGGGACGTACGATCTCGATGGCACGTGACAAACACTCGTAAGTGACTTCAACCAGTTTTTTAATCTCTGGTTTGACTTTACCGACGAAAAACGTCTCGTTAAGATCGCCATGGAAGCCTCGATGATAAACGGTCACGTCAACGTTGCAGAGGTCACCTTCTTCAAGGGGTCTTTGGTCCGGAATACCGTGGCAAATAACTTCGTTCACGGATGTACAACAACTCGCTGGGAATTGATGATAATTCAATGGCGACGGATAACAATCGCGTTCGATACAAGCCTCGTGAACAATTCTATCCAGTTCTGCCGTCGTTACTCCTACATCACAAGCTTTTGCGGCTTCGTCAAGAACTTCACGACCCAGCTGCAATAAGGTGCGGTAAACATTAATTATTTGAGGAAATGCTAAACGATATTTGTTGCAAAAACTGTGCGTCCAAAAATTCTTAATTTAGTGTTCTCGTGAAAATATTAAAAATGTTAATAAATAATTTGCTTATGTTCTAAGACAAAATATTCCCAATGAGAAAATTGGAAAAAAAGTTGAAACATTTTCAATACTGTCTGAAGAAACAAATTTAGGTAGTTCAAGGTATTTCAATTTTCTTTTAAGTTTGATAACGTGAATTTCGATATCTTTGGTTCGATCCTAATTACAAAAAGTGCATTTAGTTTGATTCTTTTCTGATTTTGTCTAAAATAAGAAGGTCGATTTACTTACTTTGCAAGATACTCTCATGCTCTCGATTTCCTCGTCGTTCAGAACTTTGATCTGCGACGAGCCACGAACGGCATGTTCGCTCAGTGGCAGGCCTCTGGGATGATCGGCATAGTCTGGCCGTTCAATGCCGGCTGGAACTGTTCTTGGTTCTGCTCTTGGCCAAGGGCGCAGTTTTCCAGTGTAGCGATATGACGGCCATGGATTGTACTGTCCTGAATCATCTTTTCCTGTCACTCCCTCTAAAATAAACATTTATCGTTAGTAAATTGATCCCAAATTATTTATTGAGCGAAATTACTCACTGACTATTTGGTGAATGATCTTGTGCGTCTTCCAACTGCCTTTAAAACAATCCTGCAATCGAACAAAGAGAAAACTCCATGGTAATGTTGAAATTTCTAAAATTGCATTTTTTTTACATTAATTTAGAAAATTATTCAATTCCGTTTGGTTTTCCAGTTTTAACTGTAACTTTTTTTGATGATGTTAAGGAAATTTCAGGTTTTGTCGTCGGAGTCAAATGAACTGTTTCAGTTGGCTATAAAATTGTTCATCGGAGAAAATTTGCAATGATTTTGAATTACTTCGATGAGTGCAATTCTGCACAGAACTGCACGTGTGAAACTGAGGCATAAATCTTGACCTCAAGGATTAGACACTTTAAGATACTAATATGAATTTGTATAAAGTTTATTGTTTGTTGATTTTGGTGCACTCCCAATCATTGATTGCAGAACAGGTATGAGATAAAAACTCTCAAACAGCATCGAAGATATCGAGAGAAATGAAGAGTTTGAATTGTAGAGAACAATTTTCATGATAATTGGTAGGAGAAGTAAAATTTATTCTCCTAATATTGCTATTTTAAATATTATTCATTCATTCTGAGCATAGATGGGCTGGCATCAGAAATGCTTGACAAAGTCATATTGCATTGTGCTTTTTTTAACAAGGTTTGTATATAGCAAAATAATGAAAATTTGCCTCTTTTGAAAACTTTGAGGATCACGGGAATACAAGATAGAATCAGATAGAAGCAAGTGGGAATCGGAACTTTCCAACCATAACCTAAAATATCTCACCTGACTGCAAAAGTAAGATCCCTGGATACCAATTTTTAAACACGTTGGACACTGGAGACTAGCAACTGCTTTACATCCTGGTGTTTCACACATACCCAAAGCTAACGACATTTTATAATGATTTTGCGGAAAAAATTAGTCTATTTTTGGGAAACGAATTGCGGTGCAACCGGAATAATAATTTATTCGCAGCAACTCTGTCCTGTACTGTTTTTTTCGAGATTCGAGATGAAACCACGGCGCTACCACCATGATGCGACGAAATACCAGCGTACACGCCGTACTCCTACGGTGGTAATTCGAAATAATTGTTTGTTTTTTCAGTTATTCGATACTTGCGCTCGTTATTATTCTTCCGCGTTGATTATTTAAGTAATAAATGATGAGGGACTTGAATTTTTTTTTAAATTAATAAGAATTGAAATACGTGCTGGTGAGGTTTTTTCTGTCAATGAGATGGCAATTTGGAGTTTTGAAAAAGTAAATTATTTATTGCTGGCCCTAGCACTTAGCAAAAATTGAATAATATTACCAAGTGAGACCTGATAGAATTATAAGAAAAAAAACATTATTATTTAGTTGTTGACAGTGATCTAAGAGAAATTTATACCAATGCGAACATTAATATGGCTATGAAAAAAACTATTTTTAAAAATCAAGAAGAAATATTTTACCTAAAGTTTAACGATTCTTAACAAAATAGCAATACAGAATTTGAAACTAAAGTAACATTTTCACGATGATAATTCCTGTCACATGGGAGAATCAATCAAACATGTAAATGACCTTACAAATTTATATTACAAGTGTATTCTACTTTTACGTCTATTTATGTAATATAATTCACTTGATTCATATTTAATAAATGAATGAATTTGCATTATTCACTCTTCCACGAATTTATTGCATATGTATAATTGAATATATAATTTGACTCTCATTAGACTTGCTGAATACGATTTTACCGTCGAGTATGTTTGCCGAATGATGAAACGAAAATGATTATTTGAGGAATTTATTTTTCAGTATATATTGAAATAAATTGAAGGCTTCGAAGCAATTTGCGTGTTGTATGCGTTTGGTTTGTTTACGTTCTGGACGCTCCCGTGAGTCCCGTCGTGTGTTTGCTACGGTTGCCCGTGCTTGATAGTGGGGGAACGTTCGTCGCGACAGGGCGACGTGCGGAGAGGGGAGCGAGGCAAGAGTGGGGTAGTAGGGTGAGCGGGAGAGCGTGATAAGGGCGATAAGGCCAGTCAGTCATGTCAGTATTAATCGGGCGCCGCCCGGCGGCCCTCGGAGAGCGCGGTCTGAGCATCGGTCGGTCAATTCAACACCACGCTTCGTCGTTTATCAATGCTGATAAATTTTACTGAACGAAATATCTTACGGTACAAGTAGAATTCTTCTTAATCCTCAACGAAGAATTTCTGTTGATTATAAACGGAGTCTCTTAACAGAACTAACCGCGCAATAATGTTGAAACACTTCCGGTAATAATCGAAATCGTAGCTATCCATTTTTCTGGATATTTCGTTTCGGATTGAAAATTACTCCTGTGATTAAACTCAAACGTTTTGTTTGGTGAGTAGAAAATGACTTGGAATCTTGTTTTTTTTCACGCTAGAGGACTCTGCTTGCGAGTAAAATCGCGAAGTTTTGCAAAGTGTGTATGGGGATATAATATTCTGCTTTTGATATGATATTATGAGAAAAAATATTATTAAGAAATTTAATGTTGCATTGTTCAAGGCAACTGATATTTTCTTTGGACTAATTACACTCGTCTTTGTGGAAGATTGCCAATAGACTTTTTCTAGCTGAGCATGAATTTAGTCATTTAGATGTTTACCGCACGTTAGATTTTGTAAGCAGTGAAATCGAAGTGTTGAAAATCGTGTTCTAAACCATGTTTGACAACTTATGCATAGCACATAAACCTGAGGTCCCGATGGTCTGTAGGACCTTGCAGAAGCTTTTGCAAAAGCTTACGCCTGTTCGTACTTTTAAGTGCAATTACGACAATTTCGGGGCACGTGCCGTTAAAACCAATACTTCTCTGTAGTGTGCACGAGCTTTTATATGGATGGGCTACTCTACAAAGAAACATTGATCGTGTTTCAACGGAACGTGTAAAGGAATTTATAGTAATTTGCACTCAATAGTACGAGGCTGGAGTTTTCTTCCTTGTACGAAAGCTTGTGGCACTATTTTGACAACTATAAGTTGTCAAAATTATTTATTTATTTTGACAACTATAAGTTGTCAAAAATGAATAAAACTCAACTATTTGACACTTTAGCGTCAAAGTTTTGTTAAAGTCGATGGTTATTTTACAATTACGAGGACAAAAAGTAATAACAGCTGGCGAATGTCATTGAAATATACTATTTTTTGAATGGAAAATCTTTATTAAAAATTCCAACCTATTATACTTATCAACTCATAATTTCTAATGGAGTAAAAATAGTAATGATAGGATTTGTCTATTTAGATTAACTTCAACAATTTCAAACCTCTATAGATTAAAACATCGATTCGTTTCTAGCATCATCATATTTTTACGTAACATTACAAAAACTCTCGTTGAAAACAAAATAACGACCCTAAGCCCGCCCCAAGAATTTATATATTTTTTAAATATTTTTCATTTTTATACATACTCGTTGATCGTTAACCCTTTGAGCCAGAGTGGGACTTGCGTTGTCCGACCTATTTTTAGCAGTCTTTAAATTATTAATCTGCTATTTTATTAACAAATGGCAAGTCATCTTTTAAAAAACGTTTATTTTCCTACAAAATTACATACAAAGTTCATATCATGAATTCAATAAAAAGTCCACTGATATTGATTGTTGAAATTTGATCGGACGCATGTATAAGAGCTTCGATTGTATAGTGAAAAAATTTCAAATGTAGCCGGTTGACCAAATCCTTCTTAAAAGCGTTTATATTCAATTAAAATGAACGCGCGCATTAAGAGAAATTGCAACGTGTGACGACTTAATTACCCACGCTCTACTCGATGAAATGAGAGCTTGTAAGTGCGGAACGCTGCAAATTCTTTTCTTTCATTTCAAGATCATAAATTTATCCTTCCAGTTGAGAAATTGAGAGTATACATCGCATAATTTTATGATATCATCTCTGCTACGTACAATACTTCCATTATTGTAAACGTATGCCAACGAAAGAAAAACTTCAAAGCTGACATGGAGTAGTGTGTTCATTTTGTTCGTCGTTGGTTCATGAGCATCAGCAGGTCTTTATTCGATCTTTTTTTTTCTACACCGCTTTTATTGATATTAAGTGATTCGAAAAATGCTCATTTTGATTGTTTTATTATGAGCCGGCACACACCTACAGAAACAAATTTCGATGGTTCAAAAAAAAATTCTTACGATGGTGACAAAAACTATAATAGAGCAATTAGAATGAAATGCGATACAGAGAATCCTTATACCATTGTCTATTTATTTTTGAGCCATTTGTTTTTATATAATGTTTTTGAACGTTTGAAACATGGAGAAAATGTTTGCGAAATCCTGACTCTACGATTCAAAGCGTTGTCATTTTATGAAAAATTCATGAAAAAAATGAAACTCGATTAAAAATAATTTTTTTTTCTAGTCTACTTTATGAAGAAGGATTCATTCTATTTCAGCCTTTAAGCGTACAGTCAAAATCGTGGTTACACCGAATAACTTTTTTTAAACTGTCGTTTTTCAAAGACTACAACTACAGCTCGTCTACTTGTTTTTCATAAAACTTCACTTTTCACTGTTTACAATATGTCTTTTTAAATAAACAGAAAGTTACTTTAATGCTTTTTTTCTGTATTGTAGGAATGATTGACGTTGACTCATTCATTGAAAAACTCAAGGAAATATTTTGAATATTCTAATTGGATAATCGGATAATCAATCTAAGGCTATAAAATCGTTTGAAACAGCTGTTCTGTGTATTTCAACCGATTTTTTCTGTAGAAAGTAAACATTGTACTACACTTGTAAGAGTACCTTAATTAATGAAAGAGTCAGAGGATCTGAATTTTTTTAGTACGTGACAGTAAATTCAATGTTAATTAGTTCAATGGTAGAAATCATTTGCAAAGTTTCTAGCATAAACCTCATCGGACTAATGAACTCAGCTCGTATTTTCAAAGTACAAGTCTGATGGGGTTGTGTGTTTTGTGGATGGTGATTGACGGTGATTAATTATCCTCGAGCTCCAAGTCACAGCTTCACAATCGTATTTTCTTTTAATTTTTTGTTCTCGTCTTTCTGTCTTGTCTTCTTTCTACTTATAGTACTCTCCCGTGGAGAGAGAAATGACATTCGTTCTCGTTTAAGGATGGCAACCGCCAACACACCGTGCAACGTCCTCCCCTTTATAGGAAAAGCTTCGAGGCTTTCTAGAATGTGACCAAGAAATATTACATTTCCAGGACAAATAATAAAACACACCATGTGAATTTATTACCAAAACATTTGATAAATTGATCAAATAAACGCTCTTTCAAACTTGAGAGACGAAATTAAAAATCGATTTTTGTTTTCTAATCATTTACGTTGCTACCAAGGAAAAAGTTACGAAATGGTAAACTTAGTGAAATTATTCACGAAGAGCATCGTATTCAATCATTAATTGAAAAAAAACCATCGTTTGAGTAAAAATCAATTTAAATAAGAACGTTTTAGAGCTCATTCTTTTCTGAAACTCAATTGATTGTTTTTTACTTGAAAAATATTTTGGATTTTAATACGTTCGATATTCGTGTAACTGGATCGTAGTTTGTGTATTCTTATTTTTTAATTTCCTCGGTATGTACAATCGTTCAATGAGAATTATTGAAAGAACATTGAACTAAAGAAGTTTATTATTGATGTTTCGAAATAAATGTTCTTGTCTTAAATAATTTTTGAAATGTGCGTGTTTTTTCGATTGATGTAACAGAATAGAAAAAAACTGTTCTCTCAGATCAACGGAATCATTAGTCCCCAAACCGAAAGTTGCTTCAGTGCTCCCGCAGGGGTATGAACCGATTTTAATTAATGTCGCCATTATATCGGACCTCTCTTCCATGCATCTTTCACCAACCAGCCTCTCAAAACTTTCAACGTTAATTATTTCGATCAAAGGTCTTGCGAGAGAGTATACTTGTATAGATGACCTTTTCTATCCGAACGGTGTACCAAATGGGACAAACCTTAGAAGGGTCCAATCGGGGTCGAGAGTATCCTTTTGCTACCGCGATCCGTTTGGAAAACACAAAAATGCAAGTGTGCTACAAAGTCAAGCTATTAAGTCTGTAAAATTGATTTAAAAAAACATTCAAAAAAGCAAGTATTCATTGTTGTAAAGCAAGGAGCACCTTCGTATGGAGAGAGAAAGGAAAGTTGAGCAAGAATTCATTAAAACTAAGTATACCAAAGCGACATTGATGAAAAAACAATTAAAACATGTTGAATATAAATAGAAAAACAAAAACTTCGTGCTGATTAATTAATTTTATTGTCATTGCAAGCCACGTTTTTGCGGATACAAAAGATTTTATCAATCCCATGAAGAAAAGTTCCCGAAATTGTCATTCTTTGCTGTACCATAAAATGAATTGAGTAGAAGAAGGAGCATGCATATGATTGATCGTAATGGAAATTTGAATCAAAGCAAGGGAACAAAAATGAAACAACGAGAAAAAAACATGCCAAACTCTATCGAACTTCCGTGCCTGCGATCTGAAATGAATTTTATGGAACCGTGTACGACTAATTGCCACGGTCAGTTGGTTAAAAAGAAACAAATAAGTTTTGGATTCAGAAAAAAGAATTTTATGGGGGTTTTTGGTCGTGGATAATACGATTCGTGAGGGGTTTCCTGACAGTGTCGATACACATGCACTTATATAGACACACTGTGACTAGAATGACGAAGCAGTGAAATAAGTAAGGGTGACTAGGGGCACACAGAGATAAAGAGAGGGTTGCCTAAGGGTGCAAGCAAGGGCAGCTCCAAAAGGGTGATCCCATACCAGTAATTCGATACTCTCTCTTTAGAGAAATCCAGATCCCTGCGTGGGACACGTAACACGTGTTTCCACATAAAACATTCTAAATATATGAAATGCAAAAAACAAAAAAAACAAAAAAGGAGACATACATATGTACGAACTAGACGTGAACATGGATATTCAGCGAAGGGTATTCATTATCACTCATTACGAGTTCCTGAAATATTTCTACATTTACATGGGTCGGTCTGTATGAAGAAAAACGGAATTTATCTAGGAATTTTATGAAATTTTTATACATTCAAAATGAACCGACGAAAACGATTTCTGATGCGTTTATAAATAAAATTCAGAGGCAATTTTTCGTCTGTATTCTCCGATCGAAAAATCCACTATAATTGTTTCGATTAAAGATCGTTTCGTTTCGATGAAAATGGTCCATAGTAAGCGTTTACCGATGACTCGCATAGCTCGAGCGAAAATTGCACTCGATAAATTCGGCAGTGTGTCCTCTTTCACTTACGATAATAGCAGTTCTGTACATTGGGCACAGGTTGTTCCATAAGTTGGGTTGAATATGTTTGCAAAGTAAATACATCACGAGAATGACAAAAGTTATTAGCCATTCTGTGCTGCGAGGAGAACGGTTTGATTGAAATTAGGTTCATCGGGGATAACGAATCTGGAGCACAGTCAAGTTTCCTCGCACGTTTGTCATTAATCATTGTATTATCTGGAGTTTTGACATCTATTTTGAAACAGCCTGTATAACATGACATTTGCCCGGGTCTGCGTTTACTGCGCTTCTGCACTACAAGTATAAATCGTATACCAACCAAATATATTATTGCGAGAAACCCTTAACGGAGATTGAGGGCTTGGAATGCCTCGGTAAAAGTAAAATGTTCGTACGAGCTATCCACGAAATGTTCTCGTTCTGTATTCTGGGGCTGGTGAATGTGCAACGACGAGAAAGGTCGTCGTATACAACCAACGCAAAAGCTTGCCTCTGGGAGAATAAAAGTAGCCACCTGCCACTTACCTGTTCAACCCTCCACAGCAACTCAAGATACTGTCGGGGGTGCGAACTGCTGCCCTCTCGTCTCATTCCTCCGACCGAATCTCTCTATAGACTTACCAATCGGCTTTTCGTACTCTCGCTCATTCTCTTTCACACCATTTTATGGCACTGCGCTATACCCGTGCTTGAATGAAGAATAAGAAATACGCCTTTTATGAAAAGTCTACGTAAAACGACCTCTTCACCATTACTTGACAATGACGTTATACGAAATAAAATTTTCATCAAGTTCCATTCATTTCTGTCAACGATAAATTCTCGTTCGTTTATCTCAATCGTCGCAGGTGACAATAAAAAACCGAAAAAATGTGTCTGTAATTAAATGGACGTTAAAATATGTCGGGTTTTCCTTGCTCTCTTCCATGGTACTCAATTTCGAGTCGTTCTCGAATTCCAATAATTTTTGGCGGACACACATAGTTTTCATTTCAACAATAACTTTAATCCCAATTTTCTCGGCCGTAGATTATCTATTTGCTGTGGATTTTTTTTTTTTTGTTTTCTTTAATTTAACACAATCTATTACGTTGATTCTCTAAAGGCATCTATTTCAGCAGTTTTGAAAATTGAAAAAGACAATTATTCATTGCTTCGCTATTCAATCAATTTCATCATGGATTTTTTTTAGCTCCAATATTTCTACTCTATTAACTGTCCCCGCGGCTGCACCCGTGGTAAGAAATATCATTTTTAATACAACTGCAGTGATATTGACATATTTTCCCATTTTTATTTAATTCGAAATGAAAACTTGTTGTCTGCGTTTTTTGGCCTAAAAGGAAATAACAAATGGGTATTTTCGTTCGTAGATCTTCATTGAATGCGTCACGTTCTATAAGAAAACATAGAAATTTTTCTTGTGTTGCCTATTGATTTTGAAAAAAAATCTACTTTTCGAAAGATGACTGACAAATATGACGATATAAAATCTGCTGATATTTGAATGTGAAAGAAAAGAGAAACGAATTAGCCCGAAAATGACAGAAACGAGAGTGATCGTGGTGTGTTACTTCTTCGTTTCCTCCCTACCCTAACAGAATCCCTCCACCCGCACAAAATTCTCATCGCTATAGACGAGAGCTGTGTTACAAGCGCGCGCTTTCCGAACGCGCTAGACTGTCGAGACGACGTCGACGCTGCTGCACTTGCGGCACGGACACGATCAGTCGGTTCTCCACGTTCGCGGGACAACGATGTTTGTCGCTCGTTCTCTCATCTCGAACTTTGACCCGTTGTAAAATCCCGCGGCTGTTTAACCGATTACGTATCTCACAAGTACGTGTAAAACCGTAACGATTGGACTCGATTTGAACGAAACAAAAAAAAAAAACAATTTCAGTGTTTTTTGTTTTCATCGGAACTTAGACGAGAAGTAATTTTCGAAGAAAAACTAAATAAAAATAAAGGAGTTTAATTTCAACGGTGACAATAATTTAAGTAGAAGATTAAATTATAAACAAATGACAGTACATGATTCGAAACAAAAAATAAAAAAATTCGTAAAATCATTACAACTTCAATGACGAAGCGATTAATTAGTAAATACCTATGAAAATTATACGCTGTGTACGCTTGTGGCAATGAAAATTCTTATTTCTCTAATAACAGTAATAAAACCTCAGAATCCTGCTGACTTACGGACTTGTACCAGAAAAGAACGATATACGTGTTTCTCGAAAATCGTGCACGGGGACAAAAACACTGACAAATCAAACGAAGAACAATAAGAAAGAGATAAAAAAAAAGGAGAAACTTTTGTCCACCGTGAATTTCCCCGTGGACTTGTCTGTTGGAGCGTGAAACCGAGTACTGTTTTCCTTTCGAAAGCTTGCGCCACTCGGGGGTGGCGCATCCAGCGTACGAGTCTCAATTTCGTTTCCGTTAACACGCTGTTTACATTAAGTTTCGCGAAAGCCAACAATTCGACATTTGGATAAAGTTGAAGAGTTTTTAGTTTGTTTATTTTTCTCGCGAGTGTCACATTCTCTCGGCCATGAAAAAAGAACTCAGCACATGATAGAAGATTTTTTGAAAAAGTTTAAAAAATTCTATAGCTATCTTACTGTCATCGAAAGTATAAAAGGAAAATTCAAAAGTTTTCCGCTACTTTTTAACTACATAAATGTACAACAACTTAAAATAAAGTTCGGTGAAGTTTCATCTATTATGACGAAAAGTTGTTAAATTGTGTTGTGAATTGAAAACAAATATCTTTACAAATAAACGGATTCCCGAAATGATTATCCTCCCAATTGTTTCGATTCTCGTCGTTCTCGTCGACTCACGAGTTTTGCTGAGGAACGAGACCACGTCCAATTTATTCGTCAACAATGCCACTAAGCATCGACGAAAATTCACCGTGGACGAGCTACTTACGACCAACTTTCCGCATTTGATTACAAGTGACTTGGATGTCGACGTTTGTAAAGCCGGTACGTTGTCCAACATCCTCGTTCTCATTTCACATTATCATATTACCAATCGGTATTTTATATTTGACCCAGTACAACTATATGAGAATGTTTTACATACTCAACAATCAGCAGTCTCAATGACACTTGTGTATAAATAAATTTATCCATTATTTATCATTGATACGTGCATGAAATGAGTTTCATCGAAAACAGCGTGATCACCTAAAACAGCAGCCCTTGAAATCAATTTCTGTATGAAAGTCTCGGAAAAATTGGTTTACATTGTGGAATTGTATTCCTTAAATCAAAGAAACAACTAAAATTAATAAATCAACGTTCTATATAGAACGTTGTTTTTTATTGGAATACTAACAAACAAATTGACGTGTGGTCTGAATGCAAAAAGGATTGCAAATTTGATGACAAGTAATAAAACAACGTGTAAAAAATCTGTCTAGATATCTGAAAGCTAATCCAATCGAAATAACGACATGATAATCGCTTGCTGAACTAAATTGAAAGATTTACGCGATAACAAAATGTGACCAGTCAGCTGAATATGGCATAACTGTACTAACGACTTCTGTGATCGATGAGGGAAAAAAAACGATAGAAAGATTCAGCGGGGTTCCAGTTAGCATCACTGATTAAAGGGTGACGGTGGTCGTGGTGGTTCCCTCAAAGGGAAATTCCCCCCCAGTCCGGTCCCATTAGGCTCTTTTTTTTCTTCTTTCTTTGGTGCCTTCGTGATCCAATTCTGGAGGATTCGAGAGAATCCTTGGAACGAAACGATTTGTAAAAAGTACATGAAGAATGAATCGAATGGTTGGCAGTTACGCACTTTAGCTGAATGTTCCTTTGTCAGGGTCAACAAGTAGCGTCGATTCTTCGTCATCACTTTCTACTTGAAATTGATACTTGGTCTTATATATTTTTTATTCAGTTCTATAGAGTCTTCAATAAACCTAAACGCCATTGTAAAATTTAATATATTTTTCGTCATCGAGACTACGATACAAAGTTGTATATTTTCTTTGAATACGATGAGGCTCCTGGATTTATTCTGAATTAACTATGCGCGAAACGTCTACAGTATAAATATTTTTTTGACCTCGGTCAATTATATCGTCTTGCCGTGCCCATTCTCGTATTTCCCTCCATGGCCTGGTTCGGTCGAAGTTTTTGTAACCATAAAGCAAGCTATCTCGAAAAGCCAACAGGGACCTTATCAGGGATCGCTCGAGTGGCTGACCGGAAGTGAGATGAATGGAATTTTCTCATGTAGACATGATCGACGATATAGATATTGGTATTTGCTATAGGATGACTATAGATAAATATACAAATAAAAAGGAGGCAAAGGTTATGCAAGGGCGATAGCTCGCGTGAGGGGTTGTAAAAATTTCGAAGATTATTTATCATCATAGCTCCTGCGATGGTACGACTCTTATCCAGTGTATGGGCAGCTCGAAGCGTCGATACGAAAAAGCCCCTGCAGCTTTTCACAGCTGCACAACAAGGCAAGGAAAAAGAAGAGGATTGAGAGGAAAGTGGCTCTCAAGTATTCCTGCCGGAAGCGAGATTGCAGCACGTGTAGCAGAGGGATGAAAAACGACAAATTGCGTGCTTTTTTTCCTCCGTTTCATTCCTTTCTTGAATTTACCCGCAGGAAATATAAAACACTCGTTCAAAAATTCATTGATAAAGATCTTCCGACTTCACGAGGATGAAAAAAAATCCGAATTTTTTTATTTTTATTCTTTACGAGATATACCTACGATTTTTTACCCTTTGCCTTCAATTCGAAATGCTTATTTTGCCTGATGGAATTCCATTCTTTTCGCTTTACAAAGTTTTTTATGTTAAACCGTAACAACTCTTTTGCAAATTCATATTTTCCAGGATGATGTATTCAGCATGTACAGAAATGGAGTATAAATTCAATTTATGCAAACTCGGAAACTCACCTTTTAAATCCGTACAATCATGACACAAGTTTTAACGATGAATGCATGAAGGAGATTCTATTTGTGGACTTAACTAATCAGTTGGTGGGTTTAGGACATTCCCCTCCGATTATCGTCTCTTTTCAAACGACTGCGAGAGGCCAAAGGGTACACCGCAAGGGTTCGAAATGTTGCATTTACACACAAGGGTGACGCTTCACTGGGAATATCAGCAATTTAGATTGAGATCAAAAGCCACTAGATAACGCCGAGCGTATAATATCGTGATGACGATTGACCACGTCAATTTTAACAGACCATAAAATTTATTGATCCTCTTCTTTGTTGTGCTATTTCGTGCGAATATTCAATATTTTTTGAATGATAATCAGAGGTTCGGAGGTATGCTTCGTTTTGAAAAATTCTCTGAACGTTTGTTAGATCGAAAAATTGGACGTAGATATGTATGAAGGTGTGGCTTGGATAACTGCCCGAATCTGCAACCTCATTAGATTCTACGTATTAGGGCGAATAAAAAAAAAAGTTGAAAAGTAATCTTCCCAAAAAAAGGGTGTTCAAAAAACGCAGTTTCCATAGAAATCAATCGACTTTTGTGTATATCATTTGATTTTGGCTAAAAATCATGATGTAAATACGTCTATTTTCCGGTGTTGCAATGAAAGATATCGGTAATTGATGGAAAAGTAATTCTTATGAAATTTTAGTCATCCATAATATTTTTAAAGGTCGTTCAAGCAAGACGAAATTATAAAAGTGTTTGTGAATTTCGTTGCAGAAACCTTTAAACATTTGTCAACTGATTAAAATTGTGGATAAATTTGCGTTTGATAATGCGCTAACATATTCTGTTGTAGCACCAAAAAATCGTTACATTTACACGATATTTTTAGTGAAAGTGAATGAAAATCATTGAAAAATAATTTGGGCTGTTTTGATTTTTTTTTAAGCGCAGAAATTTGCCCTTCGTTGCTCCCCGAAACGAAAAATTTCGAATTTTCCTGAAACACCCAATTCATATTTTATATACTTTTACTATTATTTACTTTACTATTATTGTGCTACTCCCTGACTGCAAGGAACTTTGACCCTTCGGAACTGTTTTCAATCGTTTTATTTGACATGGATAATTCATAAACGTTTTTAGGTCTTTATATAAAAGCAAAAATTGCAACATTATTTAAACTAGAATATAAATTGGAAAGTACTTCAGAAAATGAACGAATTTCCGAAAATCATTTCGATGAAAAGTTTACACGCAACGTTTATTTGCGGATAAATTCTTTTTTTCGCAACCTTAAGAACAAGATTTCTCGGGAGGTTTGTGAAGGGTCTGAAAGTAATTTGATTTTCCTAAAATTTAACTGCATCAAATTTTTATTGCAATAAATAAAGAATGGTTATTTTTTTTGAAAATAATACACGCCGAAGCAAATAATATATTTTGAAGGGATTCGAGGCGCAGTATGGCGCGCAAATTTTCTGCGGAATTCGTTGGGAATGCGAACCGTATACGAGGACACGCATAAATAGAAGGTTCGGTGAACGAAGAGCACGTCGAAGGGAGTTGGTTAACGAGCAAAAAGCACGTATATAACAGAAGAGACACCCGCGGCGCGTGCTTTGCGTTCTCGCATCGCTCTTCTTGTTTATGCGACTTCAAGCGACTCGCTCTTTTCTCCTTCTTCCAATGAAACAGGACTGAATCTTCCTGCACACCGGTCAGAAACCGCGCCAAAGCAGTTTCTCGTTATACCATATCTCTTGAAAGAGATGTCTATGGGAAATCCTATTGCGATCAGTTCCACATAAAATGTTCCGAATTGTCACCAATTTATTCTTTGTTCAAATGCCATTTGCCTCATTAAGTTAAGATTTCCATTTTTATAACTATCGTTGATTCCTGTAACGATCCCTTCTTTTTTACACTTTCATAAAGACTTTATATAGTTTTCCTGCATCAACTAAAAATTCTTCAATTTGATGTTTAATCGAATGAAAGCATTGATTTCGACATCGTATTATTCATATAAATTCGATCAAATTCCAAAACAAAGTAAAACTTTCTGTCCGAACAATTTTTGTACAGCTAACTATAAAAATATAAATTAAATTTCCTCTCAATCCCTACTTTTCCAATTAGGTCTTTGTTTTAACGACGTGACGCTCACTACACACGCAATATTCTCTGGTTTAAAGTTTCCAAAAGCAAGCTCCACCAGATGAATCTTTAATAGAGAAAAAAGGACATGATTTTTTAATTGATTCCAAAAGTTTTTTTAATTTTACGCTATTTTAATTTTTACCGGTTATTTGTGAGGCTGTATTTTATGACATAAAACCCGATTTTTTCATAATATGAATCTATAACGCTGTAACTATTATTGACGGCCTGGCATGTCAACTTGACAAAAAAGGAAACAAATCGATGTTCAAAAATCACGGTCTTTTCTTTAGACGCTATTAGGCGTTTTAGGGTCAATTAAAGCCAAACTGTCCAACGGAAGAGTTTTGGAGATTGAATTAACAGAAAGTTGACTTATTGGAAGCTCCACTTTAGATGGAACAAGATCAGTTGGGCTGTTCGCGTGAGCTTGGTACTTCATAATGCATCCTATATACACGCAAACTGACGCACGAACGCGGGTGGCTTTTTCCGCGCTACTTTTACAGTGAGCGAACATCGTTTGCGAGAGTGCGCGGAAGACGAGCACATAAAGGAAGCACTTTTCCTGTCACGCGAAAGAAAAAAGCCATTGGTTCAACCCTATGTCTCTTTTGAGAGATTACATTTTTTGGAACTTCACAAATGCGATGACTAAATCATTTTGTGAGAATGAGAACGAACTTTAAAATATTTCTTTTGTAATTTACGTGCGGACGAAACTTGCAGAAGTTTTTTGTATTTCAAAGTATACACAGCTTACTTTTTCAATAATTTAGCAAAACAACATAGAGACCTGAAAATGTTTATTTTTGCTCGCAATTTTCTTATTCGCTAAAAGCAGACATAATTTAATATCTTTTTCACAGTTTTTTCTGTTTATAGGTTCAATGTTCTTAATATTATTGTCATTTTAGTACGATGTTATGTTTATACACATCACAACAAAATTTATTACTCCATTGCTCATAATTAATAATCATTTATGATGATGAGAGCTTCGTGACGAAATTTCATAATATTTGGGACACAATATCGGGTGAACTACTTTTAAGTAATTATCATATTCCAATTATCGAGTTTCTCTAGTCTCTTCGGATTTCCGCGGTAAAATTCAAATCTCTCGTTCATCTCGAACCGACTGGTTACTTTCTCTGCACGCTTTGTTACACACGATAGCATGTACGATAGAAGCCATATAAACATTATATACAAGGTAATCTCATTTTTATACAATACGATATCTCGATGCAGCTGAGAAAAGAGGAAAAGCTGAAAAATAATGAAAACTTCAAAGTCCAATTTTCCTTCATTAAGCTGACTGAAAAATGACATTTTTTTACACGTTTAATGAACAATTTCTCGTTGGTAAATCCAATTTGAGAGACATTCTGACAACCAATAATTACGAAAAACCAAAAACTCAGGGATAGACGATAAAAAAATGTCCACAGCTCCGAACGTTTTTTCTTTCTTTTTTTTTTTGTAATTAAGAAGGTGCATCAAATTTATACTCTCATTAATAATGTAAAATGCGTTTACCACAAATTGCAAGAGGTTTGATAACCAACTTCTCAATCTGTGTTCCATAAATACTATACGCGTATACAAATAAATCCACTTTGTATAATAGTAAGTGCATTTATATATTACACTGGTGTGCATCATGTAATAGCTTTATTGTACAGTAGTTCGTAGAAAGATGAAGACCCTGGCGTTTTCGAGAGTGCTCCGGCACGATATCGAAGCGAGAAACCATACACTACCTCTTGATATATATATATAAGGCTATTCGAGCTAAATTATTAACCTTCCTATACTAATTGTTACAAATTTACCGCGAATACTTTCTTTAATTCTGAAAAAAAAATCTATTGAAATTATCAGATAAGCCAAAACCATCGAAAGCTTTCGTTTACCAAGATTTGAAAAAATTTAAGTGATTTTTCAAAACTTCAATTTTCCGTAAAATACATCCGATGTATGCAACACGAATTCTTGTTCTGTGGCAATTTCACTCAGAATGATCCATATGTGTTCTACACACACATACTTTTAAAACGTTTCGCTCCAGGTCCCCCCTGAATGGTGTGTTGGAATCACGCACCTACTTTGCAGTCTGCATGGTCGAGAACATTTTACGAAAGCGCCCTTCCAAGCAAAAGAGATAGAGGGACAGAAAGGATTCTTTGGAAAGAAGGCAGTTAATATTCTGGATTTACAATCCCGACGGGAGAGAAGGAGAGAGAGAGAGAGAGAGAGAGAGAGAGAGAGAGAGAGAGAGAGCGAAAACAGCGTGTATAAACATTCCATAGCCTGTAGCGATCAGGAGAGAATACAAAACTGCATAAAATAGTTGTAAAAGCTAAGTAAGGTACCATTTCGAATAATGTATTTTTTTTTTTTCACAGTCTCATAACTCCACATTGTTTTCTCGGAATGTTTTTGGAACTTCGAGTTTAAAATTGAAGTGCACTGTATGAAATCTCTTGTTGCCTTCAAACCTCCGAAAGGTGAATGGACACTTATCGTTGTAACAGTAGCCCTGCAAAGTATTCATAGGTAATGAGGCGATTGTTTTGATGATCTTTCGTAAATATTTGCTGAATATAATTTCCGTTATAAATATACTATCAATAAGCGTCATAAATTTGTTTGTGACATATTTACATATTTCAGAGTTCGATATTTTGAAACGACCCGAGACCCGACTATTTGACCAGATTTAAGATGATTTTTAGTTTTGAAACTTCATTTTACATTGCAAATTCGTTGTTTTATACGAAATCGACGTGGTATAACAATTTTGTCGAACTGAATCGTTGGCTCTGGTAGCCTGGGAAACGAGCTTCGATTTGAGAATTAAAATAATTATATACCGAGTAGTTTATAAAAATGGGACAAAAAAATACAATGCGATTTTCGGGGAGTCCGAAAATATTTCGTTGTAAATTCTCCGCTAACTATGGTTTATTTTTTTTCGTATGTTAGTCTTTTTTGTCTCAGAGATAAGTGGCAGTCGAGAAATACTCGAAACCGAATGAGAAGAGGAGGAAAGAGCAGATTAGAGAAGGAAGATGACAAAGAATTGTTCTGGAAATCCGGTGCTAAAAATTCTTGACGGAAGAGAGTCAAGCCATTTTGAGACAGATATGACAAAAAAATAAGCAAGATTACAAAAGTGAAAAAAAAGAGATCGTGTCGAGTAAAAAGAGGAAAGAGATCACGAAGGTCGAATTACAAAGTGGCGGTGCGAGTAGATTAGCAGTTATAAGAACGGGGGGAGAGGGAGAATAAAAAAAAGCGATCTGACCACTTTTTGATGAGACCCTCGTGCGTTTCGTTCCCTACGGTCCTGGAGGTCTCTCGCGCCGATATATACCGTGTACGCGAAACCGTCTGCACATATTTGCATTTCAAAATTTGCATTTAAATTCTGACTAACGGTTTTTCTCCGGTAACACATAGCGATTCCAGATTTCTCGGTGCACATTTTATTAAATAGTAAGCGTACGTTCGGGAATAACCAACATTGTTACTGGGCACCATTTTTCCAGTTCCGTTCACTTAAGTGAACGGCAATTTGTTTTGATCAAAATAAAACGTTGTCGATAATGGATTCACCAATTCGACATCAGACAAATGTTCCAGAGAATTCTCCACATTTTATAACTGACATTTTCATGCTGGACTTCTGTTCACTTTGTCGTACTCCCATTTCCCCGTAATTGCTTTCAATTTTTGGTAAGCGTATCTACAAATGTTTGATTAAGACTTTCATAAAGAGGAACAGGGTACCAAATTGAGCTCGAGGAAGATTAAATCACTTGGTAGAGTGGAGAACATGTTGAAAAAATTAAAATCAAATAAACAGGGATATACCATCATGCTTTGCTTCACGTCATCGTAATTAGTGAATGCTTCGTTTTCTACTCACCCTACGATTTCTACACCCGATAATTCAACGCTCGTGCCCGTATATCAAATTTCATCGTTGATTGGCATTGAACACTTACAGAATTAACCTCAAAACCGAACTTCCATAATTGTTTGGTTTGAAACCGTTATGCATGCGGAATCTGATGATCTGTCGACAAATATCTAATCTGTGGAACGTTGGGTATTTGTTGAGTTTGAAGAGAATGTAAAACGTTTGTATGTGAAAGCCCTTCAACCAGGATGGAATCAGGACTCACACGAGATCACAGATAAGTGTATAGGCTCTCTTGTGGTCACGAAAATTCGGAACTTTCGTGGCGAGCTAGGGGGTCAAACCGCTAAAACGACGAACGATCTGGTCCATACACACTCCCCAAATTGAATGCATCAAACCCGCATTTTATGGATTTTACTAGGTCAGCTTTTACTCTTATGTACGAATAAATGGCGCGTCAAAGACATTCACTCTAAATGTAAGTCACTGTAAATTTTGATGATCTTACGAGTCTTCGACAGACTGGTGATTTTAAATTTCAGTCTAATCTCTCGTAGTGATGGTTCTTGCTCATTGAATGTGAACATTCAACGAATAAAACAGTTACTATCAATCATCGGGCGTGGAAACAAGAGCAAATACCACTTTTGCAATCAGTTTTAACTGAAATATAGATTACCAGTACGGTTAAACATTAAGGTAGTTTTATCGTGACATTCATATCGAAATATTGTTTTTCAGTTTCTCTTACATGCAAAATGGTTTGCAAGCATAAGTTAATAAAGAAAAGTTGTTGTGAATTGTGTTAAGAACAACATACTCCAAATTCAAGGTCATCCAAGGTAATATGTACTTGCTAGATAATTGTAATTTTTAACAGAAAATATCTGAACTTCCGCTTGGTGAAACCTTCTAAAATTTATTAAACACGTGCATATGACATTGAAGAAGATTTTTCCAAATTTTCAACATAATTTCAAGAGAACGATATAACGATAGAACTACCTTGAACTTTGGTAACTGTGACTTAGGAAGATGGAATGACAATTTATGTTACAAACTCTCGATGCTAAACCACCATCAGAGAAACTAGCTGGATCTGCTTATGCAGTTGAATTACCGCGTTAACCAAGTGATTGTTTTCTTTTTACATAAAAAATCTAGTGACCCTTCAGACATTGACACTTCCGATATGGTTGTGGCTGAAATTCTGCATATCTAGTAAATTCTGGAATTTCTCGAATGTTGCGATACATGAGGATTACCCCGTGACAAAACGTCGAGAAATTTTGTCGCAGAGCTCGGCAGTATCTGTCATCAAACCCCGTGGAAATTACACAAATACCCCGAGACGTGTAGGGCTCGATGGACGTGAGACGCCATCGCACTTTCTACAAAATACAGACGTTTGCATGACCTCTTGACCTTAATCCTTTTCAAGCGAAGCTAGTGCACGAGCTTTTCCGGCTCAACTACAGGATAAACGCTAATCATTCTACGGATGGAGGATCAGTAGACTTATATCCTTTGTAGTGGCCCCACGTTATTCCTTCAATACGATATGCACGCGATTTCCGCTACACAAGAGCTTTCACACACACTCTATGTAAATCCGCTCAATCCTTCAACACAGGATTCGTAATTGTACGTCTTCAAATCTTGTCGACAGAATTCTACCAGTCCTGATAAACCCATGCTTCCCTCAAACAGAAATCAATATTTCTCACTAAAGTAGATTTAATTAGAGATGAAACTTTTGTCAATGATGCTCATCCCTTTGTCAATGATTCTTCTCATTTTTAGGTTTTATCAGCTCTCCGAGTTCTCCAACAAAGATTCCATCCTGAATCTCTTTGAGTTGGCTTGAAATATTTCAATGAACATTCTTCACAATTTTGACAAAGAATTCCCACTCTGTTTGGTGCCTTTAGTCCCGAACGACACCAACCGGAATCTCAATAAAGGAATTGTCTTGTTGATAGGGTACACGATATGTTTTGTTTTGTTTTATGCTTCAATCTACTTTGTTATGAAAGTTTTACTACCTTCATTTTAAGCTGAAGTACAGATGCTGGATTATGGAGTTTATTCCTTGTCATAATCTCTAATAAACACATTTACAAAGATAGCTTTGCGCCTCGTAGTACAAATTGTGGAAATAATTCTAACATCTCATGGGAATTCCAAGTACAGAAATTCTCAGACTAGAAATGCCCTCACGATAATTCGATACCCCGCTGCACCTACTTCGGAGGGTTCTCTCCCCTGTCGATGTCTCGATCTCGCGAATCTGGAGTTACAAGATGTTACTGGAAAGGGTGAATCCCCCACGAACCTTTACGCTTTAACCGTGAATTGCTAGACTGTGAATCACGCGAACGATGCGATTGCATTTCCTTGTATGTAAGGCATGTAGGGCTCCTCGTTCGTGTAGCTCCAAATGCAGATCGTCTTTGTTACAAGATATTCATGTTTCACGAACTCGATGACATCTTACAATACATTTAAGAAGGTTCGATCGTTTCTCATGCGTTCGATAAATTCCAAGTTTAATTGGTTAAAATTCGTATGAATCTTCTTTACAATCATACTCAACTGTGGATAAAATTTGAGGAAGTTTGACCGTTTAGAAATCGAGTTATTAGTTGTAAAATACCGCCTTTTTTCGTGACTTTCCATAAGACCTCAAGTTAAAGTTGCGATTTTAAACGCCGAATATCTCAATAAATAGACGGTGAAACCTTCTCCAATTTTTTACACATTATAATACGACGCTCAAGAAGATTCACGCAAAATTTCAAAAAAATGTATTTTATCCTCGTTAAGGATGTTTAATTATAACAATTCCAAAAAACTACACAAATGCATGCAGCCAGTTCGGAGATATTGACATTATTAACTAAAACAAAAAACTTAACGCCCTAAAGTTGTTAACAAATCATTTTGAAAAATTATTCAACAAATACTCAGGGAATATTTTTTTCGTGTAAAAATATTCGTTTATTTAATGAAAATAAAATCTTTCGGAAATCATCATGACTTCGTCAAATAATGATTTATCTCTCCTGAGATTTCGTTAATCAGAAAATGAGAGAACTTTGCGTTGTGAAAAATTGTATATAAACAGCATTCAAATTCAAGGCGAATGTAGTGGTGGTAGTCTTCAGAATATACGAAGAAAAAATCTTACCAGCTTACAACCATATAATTATAAACAATGCACTCTCAATTGGAGAGAAATTTCCTTCTTGTATTTACACTGCCAGCATTCCATGAAAAAGCATCCAGTCAGTCTTGAGGCTTCGTTTAGCAGAAAGTCCTCTCTGCTAAACGAAGCCTCTTACTGGTCTTGGCTGATGCTCATCGCCATTACGAAGAGAAATATAAAAAATTCCTTCGCATTATTATCTCCCCGAACGAAATTATTCGCACGTGTCTGTACTCCCAACACGCAATCGTCATCACGCTCACGCATTTACTATAAGCTCAGTTTGGGCACATGTACTGACGACGGTTTCAACAATAATCTAAAAAATCGTTTCCAACGAAAATAATGAAACTCAATCTCCCCTGGCGATTCGATGATCGCAGATTTCATTAACACGTCATTTATGTCGTTGATATTTTGTTGGACAAATTTTCATACATCAAATTTACATATGCAATTTTTCATAATTACATTTCCAACGTTTGGCTCAAAAATATAATTAAAAAGTATTGATTGTCTATACAGGTTTTTAGATTTTGTTTCATATTCTGTAAACAAAATTTATAGCTCAATGAAAAATGTTTATCATCCATTAAATATCGGATTAATGATCGATATTTTGTTTAATTGAGCAAAAAAGTTTCGCATATAAATAAATAATTATGCATTTCTTGCCCAGGGGCGAGCAAGTGATTCTCAGAGCAAGATTCAAAATGATTTTAGCGAGGATCGGATCGTATTATAAAAGAAGGATAATAAATATCTGGAGCCTCAAGGCAAAGCGCTCGCTCGCTGCGAGGATATCCAGGAGGCCGTTTACCGCTAACGAGTGAGCTCGCTAATTGACACCGACCAATTAAACTCCGGGCGGGCACGGGTCCGGCTCGACGATTCGCGTGCCATGAATGATCTCGTTTCTCTCATCGAATATGAACGCACACGCCATATTCTCTCAGTATCCACGAAAACATAACACTGGAGCGATGGAAACGGAAAATATTTGAACGAATTTGCTGCTGTTTTTATCGGAATTGTAGTTATTATTGGCAAAAAAATTGTAGATCTTTTTCAAGGAGCCCTTTACATTTGGTAAAAATGGAATACTGTTCGAAATTTTCTCATTACAAATAATTGCTTACTCAATTCGTAAATTTCAATAAACACATTGCCAAAAACTTTAGAAACCGCAAAAACCTTCAAAAAATCGTATCTCATTTCTCCCGGGAAATTCGAGAGACGGAGAGTCTGCTTCTGACTCTTGAAAATTGGTCGCGAAATTCTGAGAATACGCTAAAAAATAATTGGATCGAATATTTTTAAACGGAGTAATTGAAACGAAGTTTCAAGAATTCAGTCAACAAAACGATTTTTTATGTTTACGAAAAATCTGGGTTAGGCAGTTTGCATCGAGAGAACATTAATACTTCCTCGGGATAAAATTGGTCCACTCATGGTCGGTAGTCAGCGAAAGAACGATAAAAAAAATGTTCAAAATACAGGATAAAACAATAAAGAGGAATCTGACGAGGATCAGCACTGATAAAAGGTTTTCCCATTAAAAATGTCATAGAGATGTGCTTCTCTTGTTTTCAAAGGATGAAAGGGTTTCCGACGGTCCAGGACGACTTCCGCCATTGGGCTATTCTCCTCGACTGTTCACCTTTTTCGTTGGCGGTTCTATCTCTTTAGCTCTCTCTCTCTCTCTCTCTCTCTCTCTCTCTCTCTCTCTTTCTCTTTCCAGCGTTTCCTGTCATTTTGTCGCAGTCGTAATCTGTGTGCGAGGTTATCTCTGCATTAAAGAGAAATTAAAAGAGGTGGTCGCGGCTGCGATACAGGCTTTCCGTAATTTTTTGACCGACCATGAACGGAACTTTTTGTTTGCGCATGTGCACGCGAGTCTTTGTTTCGAGAGTTGCCAACATAAAAACATTTTGGAGAGACAATTCCAGATTAAGAAAAAACGGTAGAGCGAAAAAGAGCCCGAATTCTGTGGTTTGCACTTGTATCTCCATCCGTGAATTGGCGTAAGCCCAACTATTTAACTCGCCTAGGATTTTCACTAGGTTACTCGACACACTGTGTGTATGCAACGACCACAGGAAAGTGAATAATCGGCCTTCTTTTTCTCTTTATTTCGCTGTGTTTTTCTTTTCTCCCTTCTTCTTCGTAACTAGTGATTTATTCTTTATTCGCCATGCCACTTAGCACGCGACCGATTAATGGCCATTAACTCTATGAACACACATTTTCAGTTCCGTAATTTTCATAAACTCTACTCCTCCATTACTTCGCTATTCTTCTGGCTCGAACCATTCCCCCAAATTCTTCGCTCCTGTGCAAATATAAACGTACTTTTTTTCCTAACTGTTCGGTCAACCAGTTGTTTTTTATCATGTACCAGTGGAGCAGAGTGGCAAAAAATGGCCCTCTTGGTCAGATCAAGAGGATCACGTTCAATGTCACGGTCAATAATGCAAACTTCGAATTTTAAGCCAATTCAAGGAAACAACCCAATGAATCAAGTTGTAAATTAAATTGTGTTTTGTAAATTTTGTTAAACATCTTCATCGGTTATGCCACTTCCGGTATTTTTACAAAATGCTATCACATCAAAAAGTTCTGGAATTATGTGTTTCTGATCGAAGTGACTGACTTATGAAATTAATAACGTTCCATTGAACCTTCGACATAAAGTTCTGCATTCAAAATGACTGTTATTCAGAACTGGGTCGTACTAACATCGTAAATTTTTTTTTTTTTATAGCACATGTTGAGTCAAAAGAGATACACTAATGCCGAGACAAAATGATAATCACTCGTTTGGTTCAATTATACGTCGGTCTCGATCACAGTCGGCAGCTTACTTGAACCTCAATTAATCATCATCGTTTCTGCAGCTGGTCGTTACACGTCTATGTGCGAATCGCGTTTTTCAGCTGCCGGAAAATTCTACCGGATACGGATTACCCAGCGTGATCAATTTTCCGATCCATTACTTTTCTGTGCAACAATTCTTGACAATTTAGATGTAGCAACGATAAATTGTTCGAAAAAACGGAAATCGAAAAGGAATCATAACTTTTCTATAGATATATTGGGAATGCTAGAATTTCAACGTTTTTTCTTCTTCGTTGATCACAATCGTATACCCCAATACACGGGAAGATGTTAAAAAAATATGAAAAAAATCTCTCCCAAAATTTTTCACAGTCGGAACGTAGTACAGAGACTATCAAGAGAAATGTAATAACAACGAGAACGAGAGTGCAACGTCAATCTTCCAAGCGAAGAGTCCTACAGAAAAGGTATTACGAGTAGATAAAAAGTGGGGAGGTGGAAAAATTGAAGAGAAAAAAAAATGGAAAAACAAATGCCAGAAGAGTCTTTAGACTGACCCACATAATCCACCAACCGACGGTACTCGCGAGTGTCGTAGTTAGCGCCCGAGTGAACCGGAAATGGAGAAAGAACATAGAATAAAATGACAGAGAAAAAGAAAGGAAGAGGGAGAGAGCAGGAAAGAGAGGGAGCATATAACAAACAAACGAAGAGTAAAAAAAAAAGAAGAGAGACAGAGAGAGAGAGAGAGAGAGAGAGAGTTGGTGTCCATACGAATAAGCAAAAGAGAAACCAACACAAAACCCTTGCTATATATTCACATGGTTGGGCAAATGAGAAACAAGTGCGGATAGAAACGAGAACGAAACTGAATGAACCGGTGTGGCTTGGAGAGAACCGTCCAACCCACCTTCGTTATACGTGTGAATATATATCCCGTATCTATACCATTTCTCGATGGAGCTCTATTGCTCACGAGAGTGTGTAAAACTTGAATTCATAATCACATATGCACGCGTATGCAGTTTACTCTAATATCTGGAGTTTCCTTTTCATTTAAAAGTAAAACAAAAGTCTTGAGGAAAGCTTTGAAAAATGCCAAAGGCTCCTAGAAATATGATGGATCAACTTTTATTTTTAAGTTCGAATGACAGTACTATTCTCGTGGTTGAGAATAGTCTCGTGGTCGAGAATAGTCGAATAGCTGTGCAGCTGGATACGTGTTGTTCTTTTAAATGCCACAGTCCTTGGATCGAATGAACATACATTCTTCATTTTTTTTTGCCATCAGAGATTGTCCAAATATACTGGAGTACAAGTAACGAAATTAGTAGCGATTTTGGTGGCCGTTGAAAAACATTGAATAGCCAATTAATACGGTCCATAAAACCTGAGTAATTTTCCAAGAGCTTATCAAGAGCTTTTAGAAGAGCAACTTTCGTTACTTGTAGAAAATACACGAAGCTTAATGGAGGACCAATGAGAAACGCCGTAATAAGAAGCTCTGGATTGCTTTGACGGAAAGTAGAGGAATAAAGAAAGAGAGCTTACGAAGATAAGGAGGGAAGCTCGGAATATCTACATTAATAACACACATATATTTTGTTCAACTTGCAGTAAGAAGTGCTTAAACTCTCTAGACAAAAAATGGTGTGTGTACTCTGACGCATTAACTGGTGAAAATGTGAAACGTGAGAGACTCTTAGGAGGGACGAAACCAGAATGAGAGCAAAATGAGCTTATACAGCAATAGCGAAAGAGGCTTCATCTTTCTCATGCTTCCTCGCCGCTCATCCTTCTCCCGCATTTTCTTCCTGTCACAAAATACACGGTGTCTAAAAAATAATGCTTGTCCTAGAAAAACTAGAATTGGGCTGTGAAATTCAATGGGAAGCTCTAGAGAAAGGTTCCTGGGTATTCTTCTCTTAGATGCAAGCTCCGTGATGTATTTATAATTTCGTGGGTGAACAAGAAATAGGCATGGCAAGCCTCAGCGTTTTTCCTTCAAGTGCATCTTCGACAAAGCGAATTAGCTACTAATTATTACTTAACATCTCATCAGCAGTGCATCGGAGAAAAAGTCCCCTAGAGACTTCCTTTTCGATGGTTTCTTGATCTACTTCATCGTGTACCTCTGAAGCATGGCTTTTGCGACGGTCTGTACAATGGAACATCTCGAGACAAGCAAAGAGCTTGTATTACGCCCCCGTCCCTTGTCTATGTATTTACATACACAAATTTACATGGCATACATTTATATTGTGCTCTCACTGTGATTTCATGAACAAAGGACTCTTGGAAAAAAGTTATGAAAAAATGTTTGCAATGGAGAAGGGGATTCTGCACATCGCGGGCACTTTCCTCAGCTGGTGTGTGCACCGACCACGCAATGTCAGAGAGAATTATTCCGATTTTCCGGCCAGTGCAAAATATATAACAGCTCCTATACATATATGTATATCTAAGGGACGTTATTGAAGATTATTTAAGCAGAGAGCAAAGAATGGAAGGTTTTTTTTCATACAATTTGATTTATCAAACTCTAGGACTCGACGTTGTTCAACAGAATTATAGAAAAAAAAACTTTTATGCTACATTCAACTCCGTGCACTCAAGAATTATTGGAAACGAACCAGTCCTTCTTACAGTTCGAACAATAAATTATTGTTGCGCTGGAAAAGTAAACTTTCATCGAATTAAATGAGTTCTTGTCTTCTCTTATGAAACAAGACCAAGCAATATCCACATTATTTAAAGAGATTTCCAATTACTAGAAAAGGATGAGGAAATTCTGGCACTTTGCCCGGCGGTCAATCAGGGTTGAACTGTTGGGAGGCTTAGATTGAATCCTTACCTCCAAGTCGTATGTGCCGTTTCGTAACATGATAAAAAGTAGATTATCTTTTTTAGTTGGCAAACTTAAGAGTTAGATCGTTGTTTCACGTTAACAATTCATTCGCCACCGAAGTAATCTCTAATTATTTTAGCCACTCTCAATTTTTTTCGTATGCTTTTTTTTACGGACTTTGGCTATGAAATCACGTAATTATGAGATTTTTAACTCTTTACATATTTGATGGAATTCATCATCGAATGTTCATTCCGTTGTTTCGTCGTTTGCGCTGTCGAATATCTTTAAAAAAAGAGCCGTATCACAAACATAATGTCAAGGTTTCATGAACCGAGGGAGGGAGAGAGAAGCTTGTGTGAATCTTACATCGTTATTTAACTCCGGCGGAGTTTCATTGATCATCGTCCTGGCAGAAGGGAGTTGAAGGGAGTCGCGGAAAGACGGGATCATCTCGTATTTCTCTCACCCTAAAGTTACTCAAGAACGTACACTGCGATTTCTCCATTACCGCAATATAGCGCGGACGGATACAGTAATAGAAATATAAAATATGAAGATACGGAATACGGAACACTGCTGGTGCGATAATATGAACTGCAAAAGCGCGAAGAACGCGAAATTGTGAATGAAAATTTCAATGAACACGTACAGCGATGAAGAAAAATGAGGAAGTCGGAGGCTGGAGGCGATTTCACCACCGTTTTACCATACACTAGGATGAATAAGTCACAGGCGAATATTCAAAAAAACAATGTAGAAGGAAAAAAGTATAATCGGAAAAAAATTCAACTTGAATTACCTCGGATTTCATTTCAACATGTTTGTGATTGCAAATGGAATTCTTTGACACTTCTTTTTTTTTTGTGTGTATTTGCATTAGCAACCACGATACTTTTGTTTGTCCATAGAAAAAATAACTATAAGCAAAAAAATGATGTTAATTTATAATTTTCAAAATTGAACTGCACCTGTTGACTTAAGTTCATTTCGGTGGTGATTTTAATGACTTTTCATACCGTTTTTGTAACTGATAATGATAAGTTGAAAAATTTCAAGGCCAGAGTTGATGGATTAGACAATTTTTTTCGATCTGCCAAACGCCACATGTTGAGCCAAACAAGCTGCTAGTGGTTGAAATCATTTTCATTGCTATGGTGGAGGCTGGGACTGTACGATCGAGACGTCAAAGAGTCGTTCGCGATAACCCCCTGGTGGCCTCTGACATGGCGAACGAGATTTTCCTTCCTCAGAGATCTTCTTGTCTGACGTTTTGTCTCACGAGTCTCAATTTACACATCTACAGAGTTAGTTGGAAAGAAAGTTGGAAGGTAGGAAAGGCGGAGAGAAAAAGAGATAGCTGCATTAAACGCATAAGTATTCTCGCGAGGGTCCTTTATAACGTAACTCTAAGTATTTGGAGAAACCGGCGTCGACAAACACCCTCCTTGAGAAGAAGAGCGTAAAGATGAAAACCTCGATAAAAAAAAATTGCAAATACATGAGTCCCTATGTATGTAGATATAAAAACATGGCTTTTGAAGAAAAGTGGAGGGAAAACGACTTTCCGGTACGAAATAATGGTATGGAAATCGTGAAACGATTACGCCATGCGGAAACGAACTCGAGAGTGTCGTTCTTGCCAGGTCTTCGTCTTCTTATTCCAATGACGCCGGTTGCTGATCCTTTTTTCTTCTTCTCTTTCTCCATCATTTTCATTTTTATTTTTCATTTTCTATTGCATACTTTTCGAATAGCTTTTCTTGCGCAAAAGCTTTCCGAAGTCCCCATGCACTTTGAGGACATTTCACTACAACGCATCGATTAACCAACGGACGACCAGTCAGGGAAATCTATGAATTATATTTGTTTCCTCTACTTCGAATTTTTTCTAAGAATTTCGACTACAATGCGGAAGAAAATCAGTGAAGAAGTGGAAGATTTTCTCGAATTTACGCATTCATTTCTCTCTAAAGATTCATTTGTTGTTATTTAAAATGTCAAAGCTCGGTTGAGTTGCGTTGAAATATTCTGTAGGTTTGAAGAGCATCTATCAAGCTCCCGCTTTAATGCGGAAGTCTTTGACGATGGCCATCGCAAACTTAAGGTCAAGCCAAGTGGCCCGGACCCACTCAAAAGACAGGGAGACTTGCGATTTAGTTAAAACATTGATTAAGATCGTAAACTTGCGAAGTTCGCGCTTATTAATTTATTGTGCTAAGAATTTGAACTGATAGATATAGGAATATTATATTCTCGTCGCGTCTCTATTTTCTACCGCAAACACCTCTTTAGTCGCGTTTCACGCAAAAACCACTGAATCGATTTCAATGGATCTTTCACAGGGACGAAATTAATGAATCAGAATAGGTTCCATATACCATAAAATTTCCATACCATAGGCAATTTTTTTCAAAATTCACCCGTGATTCAAGAAATCGATTCAACAATGAAAAATAACTAACTATCCATTCAAAGATCATACCAAAATGAAAAGAATGGGTGGTGGCAGCGGTTGCAATTTTGAATAGAAAAACAATTACAGCTATTTTCGTGAATTGACCAACAAAATTGAAAATTTAGTCACTATTAATTACTAAGTTTTGGTAAATACGGTCATTATTCCCAGTAAAGTTCTCAAGTTGTTAAATTTGAATTAACAACGATATTTCCAGCCACAGTCGAAGCACTGTGAAAGGCACTGCTTGGTTCGGATACAAATATACACTTGTAGTGGTAATGATGACATGAGTCTTCAGTTGAGAACGTTCCGGGTGTCCACGCAGTACGCAAACATTTTTTAATCCTCTAAGAAACTCTCTTCTACTTTAGTATGTTTCTCGATTACGTGTGCACGTGTAACGCTGTTACAAGAATTAAAACGCATAGTCATATGGGACGCGGACTATTATCTGAACTGATTTAATATTCATTTGTAAAAAAGCATAGTGCGTGCGTTTGACGATCCCATCCGGATTAGGAGGAATTTAAAATGAACAAACATACATATATATATGAGGAAGTTACAGAGAGATCGTTGAATAAATTGACCCATATAAAGAATGGCAAAAAAAAATACAAAATCCTGAGGCCAACATTAAAGAAAACGAACTTTACTTCCTGCCTTGCTTTCGTATTTGAACCGGAAGTGATGGGGCCTATGAAAAAAAGATATATTTCCGTGGCACAATTTAACATGGGAATTTCGTATTCCCTGAAACTCATTCTCGACGTGTCATGAAATCGCTAGTGAATTTAGTACTTAACTCCATTAATAGAATATGAATATTTTAAAATGCCAGTTCGACATTTCTGGCTTTCTGGAAATTGATATTTTTACACATTTCTGTCGAATTTTATTATCATCAAAAACACTGAACTTCGTATATGAATTGCAAAAATACTCAAAAGTTTCGGGAGCGGTTGAAAAAACGACAGAAGAATTGCCGTAAAAGTATTTACCAAGGTAAATAATAATTTTTTGAATGATTACGGTGGAAATCGTCACACCAGGAATATTGACTCTGATAAACTTGCTCGCCCAAGTAGGTACCAAGCAAACATTTGTCGAGTGAACAGTTACCGGACAAATATTTGACGATCTTTTCAAAGCTTCTGAGCTATAGGACAGTTTTGAGGACTATTTTATCATTGTCCAGCAGCCGCTGAGACATATTTATGCGAAAATGATTTTAATAAAATAATCATCTTTAATAAATCATCCAACCATTAAATTATTAAGTCTGCGTTGGTATGTGTTGAAAAAAATGTGCTTAATCTGTAATAATAATCAATGAGCAATGACTTATGAGCAGAAAAAAAAAGATACTTTGCGTTTGTGTTATTCTCAAACGGCATTTAATCCAACTACCATATAGACGAATAGCTTTTCTCTCCTCGTGATACGATGCGAGAGGCTTCTTCATTCGAATCAATACACGGAACAAATGCACCAGTATGTATGACCGTGTATTTCCAATTGGAGGCGGGTTCAATATAAAATCATGTGACTTCGATATCCAACACTCAAAATCACTCTTACTGTACTTTAAAAATTGTCTGACTAAAAAAACCGGTGATTTATAAAGATTATTAATCTGAATTAAAAAAAACTCTAGGGGGCTGTGAAGAATTTTTTCTCAATGAAAATAACCAAAATTCCGCCAACGAATTCGAAATCGAATGTCAAATTAGGCCTTTGTCAACAGTTATTGGTGAAAAAATAATAATTTGAAATGAAGGAATAAAAGGTACAGCGTAATCACTAGTGAATATTTTGGAAAAATAATTTTGTAATCACAAGGAAGAAGAAAATATATTGCAAAAAAAAACTAAAACCAACATTGTCCGCAATTTGGAAAGAGAAGCGAAAATGTTTTCCGGCACGAATGAGAAATTGACTTAGATATTGGTTTGAAAAAAAGGAAGAAAAAAAACGTACCAAAGAAGGAAGTTGAAGGAACCGAGTGAAGAAGGCAAGAAATGCAAGGAAGAAAAGATGAAACCGGTGGGCGGAAGTTCCAGAGGTAAGATCTATCGGTAACCGGAAATTCTCTCCATCCTCATTGAATACGTAGGGTATATAAGCCAAAGTGCGAGTGTAAAGTATAGGAGTGAAACTCTCCTGAGCTTTTCGTGAACATCGCTTCGATCTGCGACCTGGAAATGAAAAAGAAGAAGGTCATTCGATCGTCCCGGAAATTGGCAAAACGTCCGGTGCAACGTCGAGCCTTCTGCTGCAATTGGCTTCAAGCCATGTTCTCATGCTTCACATTAAAGATGAAAAAAATACTTAAATAAATATACTGAATACCTAGCATGAACCGTCAAAAATAAACATTTTCACTAATTCATTCGTGTGGCAATTTTTTCAACGTTTTTTTTAAACGTCAAGAATTAATGTATCATACGAGAATATACCAAACGCAGATTGAACACTGTTTCGTTATTTTCTGATTATACATAAAAATACTATTTACATGGAAGAAATCATTTTAGTACAGATTGGTTATCAGTATCTCAGTAACAAATGCGATATCGTACGCTTATTTTTCAAAGCGTATATTGGCCAATAGTTTGAAAAACGTTGGTAGTGAGAAAACAAGATGTGAACTTGAAAATTAATACAAGTAACTTCGTCCGAGGCTAAATTGACATGAAGCTACATCAGAACTTATGACCTCGCGGAATGTGAACTGTGGTGCAATGGGTCTTAGAATCGCGATCGTTTATCGGTGGCTTTCGAAGAAAATAATTTCGAAATCAAATTAATCTTTCTGCTCAAAGAGAATAAGAATATTGATGAAAAGCAAAGAAAAATGTTTACACGTTCGTCGATTTTGAAACTGAAGCTTGATTACAATGGGAAAAAAAATCTTTTTCTATTGAACCTCAGAGACGACGGTTTTTTCGCTCGGAAATGTTGAATAATGTTCAAATTGAACAATACAAATGTCGCAGATTTCTGCATTCATGCGTGATAAAACCCTTCCGATAACGTGTTTATGCAACCCCATAAATACGTAGATTTGGTAGGGCTAGACTATGGGATGGAAACAAGCAAGCAGAGCCCTCCAACGAACCCCATAAAGAGAAAATGTCCACCATTGGGATTGGTTCTCATCCCTTAGCAGAAGGTACATCAGGTGCGTGTGCGAGTCGACTTATACTCACATACGTGGCAAAGCTTTTGCACATGCAAATGCTCGAATACAGAGAAATTACTCGCTCGCGTACAGATATGGGGGGACACATGCGAAAGCACACGCAAGAGCTTTGCATGGTTTATGGCGAACCTGCGACTGTGAACCAGCCCTCTCCCTTTCCCTCCCCTCTATCTGTCTCCCTCTCCCAGTCAGATACCATTAATTATCTGAAAGAGGGAAGAAGTTACTCCGGGGTACTTCGACATCGGGTGTGTAGGGATTAACTCCGTTAACTCATTTTCACTCATCCATACACTCTGTACCACTGTCTCCCACACTCACCCTTTCTATTTATTTTTGACCCTATGAGTGCTTGAGAGATCGCATTTTTTCCACCATATCCTTCATTCTATTTCACGCTGGCTTTAACTTTTAATTTCCATGCAAAATTGTAGGTTCATCTTTTTCCTCCACGTTTCACCGGGTTTCAGTGCTTCGTGTAGTTTTTCAAGCGTGTGCGAATGTCTTAAAAGCTTTTGCTCGGAAAAATTTGATCATTTGTTGTTGTTAGTCGTGCTTAACTTTCGATTTCTTCAATTTATCGAACCGCTCTTCCTCGGAATTTCATAGAAAAAAAAATTATAGTATCTCCATCTGTTTCTTGTTGATTTTAAAGCTGATCCTTTTTTCAAATAAATCTTCACTTAGAATAAAGTTGCATGCTCGCAATTGAAAAACGTCCATATTGAAATAGTCCAAGTAAAAAATATACAGAGAAGAAGTATTATTATCAATAAATATCAAGCTAAAGCTTCTCGACCGTATCTGCTGTTTATTTACTTCAAATTCACAAACAGAGTCAGAGTTTATGAGCAAACAAAACATATTTATTGATCATAAAATACTTGCAATTATTTCCCACGCTTGATCTTTTATTATCAGTGCTGGTCATGTGAAATTTAAACGAAATTAATAATTTCGTGCATATTGAAAATTCTAGAGCTCCGGATACAAGTACATTCAATTGAATGTACTTGAGAATAATACATGAAATATAGAAAACCAATAAAAAAGTAAATTTTTATTGATTGATTAAAAATTGTTTAAAATAAATTTTACAATGGGAAAAATTTTACAATAGGAAAAAAACGTTGTCCTTCCAAGTCACAGAAAATTACGTAACTTATGTAATAACATTCCAGTGAAAATATAAATTTACAGTTTATCCAATAATAATTAGAAACACCTTCCTCAATAGAATTGAAATACACAATATCAAGATGATAGAATTTCAAACCCTACCTCATAATATGTCAACTATGGATTTCAGCAGCTCTATATTATTGCCAATATCACGTATTTGCTATTCGTGTGTGGCGTCGACTTCGCTCTCCCTACGGTATACATTATCATAGCAAACAGATATTCCAATGACCAAACGAGAGCCTTCATTGTACCCTGTATTATATAACACCCGTAATCGAAAACACCGGGTGTACGCACATGCTAATGTACCTGACCAACCAAACGATCTGTACACGTATATCCATATCAAGATACTAGCCTGTAAACTTATGGTTATCGCCACTTATGGGAATGGTCTAACATAAAGCGATTGTTGCTTCTGATGCAGTCTAATTTAATGGCCTTTAAACCGCTAATATATTAATATCTCACGTTCAAAACGTACGTAAGTTAATTTTATGGAGTTTGTAAACATGAAAGATATTGAATCGTGGTTGTAAATCATTTTCATGGCGGTTAATTACATCTGGAAATACGTTTTCATAGTAACTCAATCATCTAAACTTGACCTTGATTAGCATTTCGAGACAGAGCACTTGAGAATAAATTTGGGCCTAGAATTGAAAGAATGACAACTACTTACGACGACATCATAGAGATTCGTGGTTTTTGAAAACCAGAAAAACCAACGAACTCATTTATTAAATAATGACTGTTTGGAAATTATTCAAAAAATAGAGAATCTCCAATTGGAAGTTCAAAAAAAAGTATACGGGCGAAAAATTTGGTTCACTTTTGAAAAAAAAAATACCTATATAGTAAAGCAAATACAGCTAATTATCTTCGGAAAAAAATATATACCGTTGGAATAAATATCATGGATAGCTCTTTATTTGATGCAGCTGATTGTAAACAACGACATGCTTGATAGAAAAAAGGAAATACAAACAAAATGTGAGTGCAGATGAATTCAATATTGGCTGAAGCTCTGGTTGAATATTCGGAAAACGCTCCGAGCGTGAAATTTAGTTTGCAACATTTTCAACTAACCATTTTACCAGGAACAAGTTGTTTTCCTCGAGATGTACGTTCGCATGTTTCATTCTCCAGTGATTTGGCCATTTATTAAATCAACTTCGCAACAAAAATGTTCTATAATTCCGCCTTCCTCGCTGTCCAAACTCGAGAAAATCTCTTTTTTCATTTTCAGCCAGATTTTATTTGTATTTTCAAATAAGAAAAGACAAAAAATACTACACTCGTTGTCAATGATATTTCATTCGTGTAGCATTTCCTTTTGCACGAAAGATACTGAAACATGCGTGATGCAAAGTAATTTCTTGAAATCTTGCGTTGATCTTGGAGGGTCAAAGGCCACCGTACACTTGCATTATAAACTGTTCATGTATCGTCTGTCGTACATAAATAAATGTACACAACACGTGTGCAGCTCAGTCGACGTACATTGAACTTTTCCTGTCGATACGGCTTTGATTCACACAACTTGGAAAGTCCTGTACACATCTCTCTCGAATTCCCTCTTGTCAAGAATCCACTGACTTTTCGCACCCTGCCGCCACTCGAGTTTGACAACCTCCAAACTTTCTTATCGCATCCCTTTGAATGTTGCGAACGATGAGTTTTCGAAAACGTCAATCTTTCTCGTTTGTGGATAATTGTTTCGAAAACAAATTGTTTAACGAATTAATGACACTTTTCCTACTGACTTATTTTGTTAAAAGACATCAAGTTTCTTAACAGGAACTAAATTCATCAGAAAAAATACGTAAATACACAAATGCCTCATATTAATTTTTTATTCAGATCGGAATTCATTTTGATTCGAATGCATACGACTTAATTGACTTTCGATATCTAGATACACTATTTTCAACGTTTCTTTTTCGTAGGACGATACAATCAAAGAGTGAGAAGGAGGGAGAGAGAGCGAGAGAGACAGACAGAGAGCGCGTTGTTTACATCAACTTGCAATCAAAACCACTCCAACCGCCACTTGTTAGATAACGGATGTACATAGCCCATCCAATTTGATTTATGATATGATGAAGACCCTTCTAGTCGGTTGATCGAGTAAAATCGATCTTCCCCACTCGAGAGTGTTTGATTATGAAAACCCTTAGTCGAACTTGAATCTACTCCAAAATCGACAAATACACGGGATACCGAATTTTATTAGAACTGCAAATATTTCATTAATTTTTCGTCATCTCAACAGTGTATTTTTTGCGGTCCATCCAAATAGACTGTTGAGATGACAAAAAAATTGGCCAATATCTGCAATTCATTTTGTTTAATGGCTTTGCCAAATATTTGAACTCAGAATCTGGTTTTTCCCCTAATGAAAAAAGCACATTGTATATTTTGACAAGCGAGACTCAATATTTTCAGAACGATACTGCCATTTGTGATTTTTTTATGATGAATTATGTGGCCAGCTATTTTTTTACAATAAAAGAAGAAAAAAATGTATGATTACTAGTTGAATTAGCGAATCCAATATTTAGGATCCAAAGTCATGACTCTTGAAAAGTGTTTATTGTTATCCATTGTGATTTCTTCACATTTTGTGCTACGAAAAAATAATATTAATTAATTATTGATTTTCATGTGTTTCAGGTGGCTTTCTCGGCGACATCGCTCTGCCAAATGTAAAATACGAAACGGAATGGCGTCAACAAAAGTTGAACAAAAGTTATCTCGAAGAACTCGAAAAGTATCAGGATGAAGTACTTAAAGAAGGCCTACAGGTTGAAGAGGAAGGATTAACAGGTTCGTGAAAAATAAAGTCTTCGTAACAATAGTTAAAAAAATTTCAATATACTTTTCCTTGAGTGTATCCAACAAGAATGTAACTAAACTTGGTTCAGAAATTTCAATACCTTTATCGTCATGATTATTTAATTCAGTTTAATGAAAATTTTCACTTCAATATCCTTCATTTAAATTATAAAGATCAATTAAGCTGAAAGGGTTTGAGATAGAACAATTGAGAAGTTTCCCGGTCAGCGATAATATAGGTCAACTTTTTAATGAAATAAAGCTGACGATGTTTTTTGTCTGTGAATTACAATCAATTATATTTCATTTCTTACATGGAAAAAGAGTTTGACGACCATTCTTATGCTGAATACTCCGCAATAATCGTTTAAACTTTAAACACTTTGAAAGAAAAATATATTACTGGATACGAACTTCGTTAAAGCGTTATTTGAAACTATGTTTTTTAAATAAAACGTTTGTTTTACAGAAATCCTTCAATTCAAGAACGAACACGTTTCCCTTGCAGCAACTGAGAATGTTGAAGAGTCAGTTTTATCGATGGGAAAATCCGAAGTTATAACTCCAGATAGAAATCAGTACAGCATGGGCTCGGATTCGATGGGTGTATATAACTTTGGCAAGAATCCGGACAGTAATCCAGAGATCAAAGATACTGGCATCGAATTCAAGTAAAACGCACTAACAAATAAAATGTGAAACAAAATGTCGTTGGAAACGTGAGGCGTAATTGCTAGCAACTTTTGTTTAATTGTGCAAAGAAAATTGTTTGAAGAAAATTTGACAACGTTGTTAGAAAAAAAACACTCAAAAATATAACATAAATCCCAGAAAATTTACATCTTCCGGCAAAAATCTGTGTTTCCAATGCTATTAGGAACAAATTTAAATCATTGAATCTGATGAAAGTGAAAAGATTGTTCTTTGATATTAAAATATAGGAATTTTTACGGATAAACAAATAGTTTTAAGAAATGAGATAAAAGTATAACTAGAAAAGAAATGAATATGTAATTGTTTATGTTTAAGAGTGCAAGAATCGATGATCGATAAGAAGAAAAAGCATAATCGCCATTTCCACGTTGAGAGCTCGACGTCTGCCTCAATAATGAAACCAACGACAGCTGTGAAAAATAAGGAATCTACGACGAATTTACCGATTAGTTCGTCCAAAACCAGGCATTCAGGACATCGACAAATGCGGGTCGAATTGGTAACGGAAATCGGTGAGTCGTCGTCCCTTTTGCCGGAAACGACGACTGATATTACTTTGCGAAAAAGAGCTCGACGACATCATCGACGAAGGTAGAAATTCAAGTATAAATAATATTTTTTCCGCATCATTTCAATTTTTACTACAGGAATTTTAAATGGATTTCTAAAAAACAATCAATAATTTTCTGGAACAAGTGAAAAATCATCTATTCAAGTAAATGTAAATATAAAAATCGCTGAAGTGGGCTAAATCTAAGAAATTAAAAAAAACCTCGTTTGATATTCCAAAGCATCGAAAATAATTAGATTCCTCTATTAAATTTATTCGTGCAGCAGAGAACAGAATTAAAAAATGTCACAAAAGCCAGAGTTTCAAAACATGCAATTAAAACACTCCATCCGCATCCACTAAGTACCAATAAACAATTAATCGCAGTAAAATATGATTCAAGTTTCATCATGGTGTGGCTTTAAAAAACCAAAGAAATAGAATCTCCATAAAAATGGTTATCATATTCTATTATTCCACTGGACACCTTATGATCTCTCTTTCTCTCTGCTTCTCTCTCTCTCTCTCTCTCTCCCTCTCTCTCGTTCTCCCCCTCTGTTCGAACGATTTGCAATAATGTGTATAACAGATCGACAGAAATGTTATCGGAATGAGAAACGATCGTGATGCTTTTATCTGGTAAATATATGCGATACAGTAATATCGGCAAATAGGACATAGGACGATAAGTGAATTACACGAGTTGGGGGTCTGTGGCGAATGGTTGAAGTAGTGAGTGAGAGGCGGGAGGGTATCAAGGGCTGTAGTTGGATAAGGGATGCTAGTGACGAGGCTCTCGAGGGACAAAATAAAGTATGAAAAAGAACTGTAAGGAATTTGAGCGTGTAACCCAGTTCTCGAACAACTCGAGTACCTAGAGAAAGGAATCTGAGGATAGAGGGAGGAAAAGAATGAAGGGAATCGAGAAATAAAGAGAGGAAGAGAGCCAAAGAAAAAGGAAAGAAGGAACAAGCAGGAGAAAGAAAGTATTAAAGGTATACTTTTTGTGTGCTACGAAGCGTCCTATCGTGGAAAAGCAATGTGGCGAGAGGCGAAGAAATGCCAAACGAAACTGCCACAAGGGTGGACGATGTGACGATAGAGACCCCCACGAGTACAGTCCCAATAACAATCCCCGTCATCGTAAACCGCCATGAAAATGGCCTCTGATACTGGCTAACCCAGAGTTCTCAACCGCCCAACTGCCAATAACCTGTCAATGACACCATACCTACACTACGACTTAATCTACAGTGTAACTTCCATGAAGTTACCCCTTCTTTTAGATCCAAACTTTACTGGATCGAACTGTTGGCGTAATAATAATAATCATATTTGGTCTCCGAGAGCTTAGTTTCGGAAATAAACTAACTGACTTTTTCATTCATATTTCTTCAAAACGTACTAACACTGATTCGATGTCATAAACTCAAAGTTAATACAAATACGAAATCAATGGAAGTTCAGGAAGAACCACTTTATTGAAATTCGAATTGCCGCCTGCTGCTGAAAAACGGAACATTGTTTTACATTTTTCTGCATAAATTATATCCGTTTTGATCACTCAATCTTAGGGAAAATTTACATACATACATCGTTTAGACTATTCAGTAGTGTTATCAGAGTTTACCATTTTGTATTGATATATATTTTTTCGAAACTACAAGAACAAAACGTTCTTATTCCAACTCACACGTACCTTGAGTCAAATGTTCTGCTATTTTCTGATCAAATAAAATTTTATTAAAGTTCCTACATTTTTGAATCTTTTATGTTGTTAATAATCGAAACTTCTTAGACGTTCAACACTTTCGCTCCTTATTTTATGTTATTCTTAAAATCAAACTATACGATTCCTAATGCAGTATACTCCCTCTAGTCATTTCGGTTTCTACGAATCCATCCCAGAAGTTCAATCGTATTGGACTGTCTTCGATGAGTCATTCCTACGTAATCCATCTCAACATCAATTTGGCACTGGGGCCAATAGGAACTTCAAAAACTCCGGCCCATAGAGTGGCGACTTTATGTTTTCTGAGTCTCAATTGGTTGGGACCATCAGAAAGTCAAACCTTCGACTAAGCGCTGGATTCGCCATTCAGTGCATGGCTAAGGCGGTCACCCATCGAGAAACTGCCATCGCCACAAAGCAACTAAACTTGAGAGATCGCTAAAACAGCACACTGAGTAGGTGCCCATTGCTCTCGTTTTTGTTTTGTGAATGACTTCGGTTTTATCTTAGACGAATTTAAAGAATGGTACTGAAAAATTGAAGTTTCAGTAGCTCCGAGAATAGTTTTAAGAGTCAAAGCAATAAGGCATTTATCTCATCAGGGCTTGAATCATTGAAATTAGCCGTCCAATCAAACATCAATTCGTCAATGAATGTGGCACACGATGTGGCTAAGTTTCCTCGGAGCGAATAAATTCAAATGGAAATCTATCGATTATGGAAAATAATGTACAACTGAAGGAAATTTGTAAGGATTGAAATCATTGATTGTGGTAAAATTCCACCCAAAGAATGAAGTTATTCGAGGTTTGACTGTATCCAAAAGGCCAAGAAGCTTGGTTGGTTTGCTGACTCGGAAACTTTGCCTTGAAATACAGTGATTGGTCGATCTGGATGATAAAAAGAACGGAGCAAATTCTTTCTTTCAGCTTTAATTATATCGACCTTGGGGTGCACTAAAAAAATTAACGAAAAACTACAAACCGGGAAAATGAAGGGGGTGGAGGCTGAAAATAGTAAAAAAAAAAAAACGTAGACAGTTTCCAGGGCGAAAATAATTTACGGATACGTCATTAATCTTCTTGACTACATAAAGCCCATTCTCGTGTCTCCACGGAGTAACAGGTATATAGAGTAGGACGAAGTTTCGAGGGTCATTCGTTCGAGGACTGGATGAGATTGTTCCGTCGTCAACGTCACCTATCCGCGTATTTTAGTGCTATACGTTAAGGATAGTAAGAGAAAAGAAAACGAATGAAAGTGATAAAAGGAGTCTTTTTGCAGCGACAATTTACGATCGAACAATTAATCTTCGCAACGAAATGGACTATCATTCCAGTGTAGTACATGGAAGGTATAAAAATATTTTTAATACTTTTTTCCTACAATAGATAATTATTTTTATGTCAACTTTTTTCATATTAAATATTTGTTCAATCATGTCGTGATTACAAATAAATGATAGGCTTGCAGTAAACTACAAAACTATTCAGATCGGTCAAAAAATGGAAACCTACGAACATTCCCCTCAACAAATTATTTCAAAAGTTTATCTGGTTACGAAAGTTGACAAAATTATTTATTACCGGCTTGAAATTCCAATTACACTGGTCTTTCCCGACTGCACTTCTTTAATAGTGCATTTTTCTTTGTTCATTTTATAGCAGCCTCTCCTCCCCCCCTCCTTCAAACACAGCCACCTAACTCGCTACTTACGTGGATGAAAGGCACAGGGAAGTAAAAAAAAACCCAGCGTTGGCAAAAGCGCCATAAACTTTTTGGAATATTAACAAAAAATTAAATAAACCACCAGGATAATGAACTCCCGTGAGAAAATGAAATCAGTACACGATGACGTGATAATTGATCGGGATATGGCGGCGTAAGTGATGAGGTCGAGTTGGCCGAAAATGGTTTCAACGCCTCACGTACATGTCGCCATAAAACCATGAATATGGGGTATTGAAGATCGATTGATTGAAGTAGTAACGTGTAGTATGAACGAGAGAGAGAGAGAGAGAGAGAGAGAGAGAGAGTTTTAGATAGAAAGATAAAGTGGAGGATGTGAAGAGGGGGTTAAAGTGTGTGGCACGGGCAGGAAAAGAGGCAAAAGGACGTTGTGCATCAAGAGTGAGGGCAAAAGGAAGATTTCTGCAAGCTCCTCTTGCGGGTCGAATAAGAGCATGATTTATCGAGATCGGTGAACCGCTCTCGCACTCTCGCTTCGAAGAATTCCCGTATTCAGCGTATATTCGCGACGATGTTAGCATCGAAAACGGCCAGATCGTTTCTCGTAACTCATCCCGAGGCCAATTCCCTCACATCCCGTGGCGTGCTCCCGCTTTCTACACTATATATAAACATATCTCTGTGTGTGTGTATGTGTTCATGTATGTGTTATATAAAAGACGCCTCTATCTGACTCCTTCGTCGTCTTTTCACTTTCAATATCGAGATTCCTCCTCCTCGATCCCTGACGTATTATTCTCATCCTTTCCACCACATCCCTTTAGCCATCGCACATCTTGTCCCATAAAAACCGATCACCCATTATTACGGATGACCAACCAGCCTAAAAAACGTCAGTGAACCTTGAAAAAGCTTCGACTAAAAAAAAATATATAAAAAAAACAACATTTTTTTCGGACCTTTTTTACTGCGGCGAAGAATTGGAATATAGAGGAAAATATCAACCGCTTTTGCTCCTTTCTATAGGCTTTCGAGTTTGACAAGTAAGAATCGAGGCATTTCCACAGTGGGAAAATGATTTTAATAAAACCACGAGTTTATACACGTTGCAATATACAAGTCACAATGCATGGAGCATTTTATTCCAGAATATTAAAAAAAAAATTAATTAAACAATAGAAAAATGCACATTTCGCCGAATACCTCCACAACTTTTCTACGGATGTTTTTACGCTTTTTCCTCATTTACATGAAGAGAAACATATGATGGAGTTTGTAATTTTAAAAAATGAAGAATTTTATTCGTTTCATTTCGGAAATATTACGCGACCATTGATATACATTTTCGGTTAATTTATAGAAATCAGTGCATGAGGCCACGAGATCCTTTTTTTTCTTAGACCTCGTAAAAGCATGAACAAGAGAAGTCGTAAATATATTTTATTGTCACAATTAGCCTCAAATTGCGGGTATAGGAATAAGTTGAAACAATCCTGCAATTCGCTTGCACACATGTAGATATTCATCAGTTAGCAAAATACGCTACAACGTCACTATGATTTTCTGGAGTTCCTATGGCGTACGTGCTTGGAATGTTAAGAGTACTTCGTAACCAGCTCTGCGAGATTTTCACGATCCACTAGGAAAACCTCTTTCCTGATTACCGCACCCTACTGCGTAGGCGTGTGGATGAACATGCATACAAACCTTGTCTTTGTGTACAAGAAATAGGGGATTTCAAAGTGCCTAAGAAAATGAATTAATATTCATTGAAAAAATTGGTAAAAATTCTTGAAATACAGGACCGAGGTTGAAAAGCTCGAGCCAAAATTTCATTTTACCACGTGTAAACAAAAGTATGAGTCTAATTCAAAGATTTCAATAAAATGTTAATCCCGCCGTATGTTCCGAAGAATGAATAATAATAAAATTATGAGTTTTTGGTTTAAAAAATTGGACGATATACAGATTACCTTTGCCTAAGTTATTATGACACACCCTTAAATTCGTTCTCCATACAACCACGAGTACTCAGCCATCCGTTAATTAATTGTAATTTCATGCCAATTCCGTTACGCGTTTATAAACGCGAACAGAGGATATCCAGCGAGCTGTTAGAGAAAACGTTATGTACACGCGACCATGATTCTTTCTCTCGTTTTGCTCGTTTCCCTCTGTCTTTTTATTTCTCTCTTTCTCACTCTCGTCAAGAGGTAGGCTCCTGGTAATTACTGCTAATAAACGAGGGGGTAGAGTCGCACGTTTAGCGCAAGCTCTTTCCCTCGTTATAATCACAAGATACTGTGGCCGGATGTTGCATTTTATTTGTTTTTCTCGCTTTATTGCATTTATGGAAATGATTTCATATCTATACATATACGAATCCATAAGTATAAAAATTCCCCTGGGAAATTGAATTTACATACAGACAAAAGGGATGGGACAGCGGTTGAAAAAAACAAAAAAAAATTAACCCGAGATACCAGTATTGGAATTTCCCATAAGATAGTACGAATCAAATAGCCGCCAGCCAGTTACTGATATTGGAAATAAAATTTTAATCGAATTTTCTTATCGCACCAACTTTTTTAAGGATCTTTATCGTCGTAATTTTCTATTGAAAAAGTTTTTTTTTTGTTTTGTTTTTCTTCTTTCACCCCATTTCGTTGTTCCACTCACCCGAAGGTCTCAACGACAAACGCAGGTGCGTTTGCCCCCTTCGGATATTTCATATCCCTGTCGTAAAGTGCGGCCAAACGTAACGTTACGTTCGTGTACACTTACACCAAGCACGTTCTCTTTCACCTAATACAAGTATGCCACACGTTAAATTCATTACACCGAGCTTTTATTGCTATGCCGTTACCAGCCTCCCTGCTTTCACTTGGTTTCCTGTATGAAACACTTCAACTCTACAGGGTTCAGCCTTGTACTGAAATTGTTGAATAAAAAAATATCAAAAATTCTACATCACTTCGTTTTATTATGATGAAATTGTTTTTATCGAGGGTGACACCGTTTTTTATTGAATTATCAAATCGATTGATGTTCACCGTTCTTACTTTCGAACGATTTCCTTCAAGAACCATGCTTCAGGCGATCTTTCAGTTCCGAAACGTGGGGGAGAGATAACTAAAAAGTAGATACACGTTTCCCTCGGACTTTATATTTCTTGAAAATTAAGCGTACTCCGAAAAAAAACGTTTTGTAGAATTTTGAACGACTAAACGACTGACATTTTATCTGCTTCGAATATAAATATAAATCATCTTCTTCAGTTCTCTTATACCGTTTTTTCTTTAGAGTTACGAGGAGACGACAATCTTCAACGAAACGACGAAAAACTCCTTTTCCTCGGGACTCCGCTGATTCTTCGGAAGAGGTTGTATCGCTTCACGATCGACGCCTCCGTTCGATTGAATTTTACAACGAGCACAAACCAAAGTATCTCGTGAATCACGACCGCGGAGCTACGAGACATTCAACACCGAGTAGGAATCGTCGTGCTGCGACAGCCCGGAAAGAACGTGTGTGGGATCATGGTGTTATACCCTATGAGATTGATGGAAATTTCTCTGGAGCACACAAAGCTCTCTTCAAGCAGGCAATGCGACATTGGGAAAATTTTACCTGCGTCAAGTTCGTCGAAAGAATTAATAGCCAACATCCGAATTACATCGTTTTCACCGAGAGACCATGCGGGTAGGATTTATTTACTATAATTTCTTCATTTAATTGGAATAATATTTTTTGTAAAAAAAAGAAAGATTTTTATGTTGACAGTAACGTCAAATTATTTACTTATTTTTGTGGCTACTGTTCCGACCGCCAAGCTGCTGTAAGCCCTTAAAAAACAATGTTTATCCTGACTTTTAAAAGGAACAGATGTACGCACTATTGACGTATTCTGTTTATTTGTTATCGCTTCAATGTTGTGAATCTTCTTGACAAAAAAAAAAACCAAAACTTCGAACCATAAGCTTTTCTCCTTATTCTTTCTCGTTCTGAATATTATTTCAAAGCGAGAAATAAATTTCAATATATTTGTAGAATTTTGTCATTTCATTTTTCTCTTCTCGGCCGAGGTGACTGGATTGGAAATTCAATACGCGAAGTGGATCGAGAATTTCTTGTGAATTCTTTGCTCAGATAGATTGAATCGTAAAACATCGTATTCAAACAACTCACTGTTATTTATGATGGGTCCCAATTTTTTCTAGCTATATATTTGATGGATTTGAACGTAATTTCAGTTTCAACTTCTTCTGCTTTGAAGAAAAAAACCCAAAATCGTTAGATAACTCAATCAACCAACGTCCGTTGTCGATCTTTTCGATAAGTTATTAATTCATCGATAAACAAACATAATTCACACGAATTTAGTCCGGTTCAAAAGTGTCTAATATAATATAGTTCTTAACCAAGTCTGACCAAAGAAACAGATTCAATAAAATTGTTACATTGATAAACCAATGAATTCTTTTCTGCCTGTCAGATGTTGTTCGTTCGTGGGGAAACGAGGTAACGGTCCACAGGCAATCAGTATCGGCAAGAATTGCGACAAGTTCGGCATAGTTGTTCACGAATTAGGTCACGTTGTTGGTTTCTGGCACGAGCATACCAGACCAGACCGTGATCGACACGTTCAGATCATTCGGGACAACATAATGGCGGGTGAGTACATTGTTCCACTTATTTTAATCGTCAAACCTATATAAATCGTAATATCCTATATGTGAATCGTATATATCGAGTGTCCTGAACTTTAAACTCTAGAGGATCAGTAGATTGCGAAATTCTAAAGTGAAAAACTCTTGGTACTAGTTTAACAAACAAACCAGTAATCTCGAGTCGAGGGTGACACGCGACCATGCAGAGGGCAGTTTGTGAATGGAATTGATGCAGACTTTTGCGACTCTCACTTCTTTTGTTCGACCTCTCGGATTGGAGATTAAAAATTAATTAATATCTTCTCAGAAGCGCAGTGCTGAAGAAAATGCAAACAATGGTTTCTACTAAAAATTTAACAAACTAATTATACCGACTGTCTTAAATGCATTTATCGAGAGTTCCCATGTTTTATAATTTTGCTAGCATCGATGGTCACGCAACAAAAACGCTTCAACCCGAAAGATTAATTACGCCGAGCAATATCGATTCCTCTCTTTTGTTTCCTGCCGATAGATCTATGAAGAAGAGGCGTCGCCACATTCTGTGGTCATACCTACGTCTATAGTTTAATGTAAAACAGAAGTTGTGATAACAGTTTGTAATCAGTGATAATAATTAATTCGTTTGAGAATGGAAAGCTGTCGAATCAAGTTGACGCTGATCTAGTGGTGTGATAGTACGAACAAAGTTAAATAACATAACACGACGACTAGAAGACGAGGTCAAGCTCGACGATCGATGGTCATCGATGTTGACTTTAAACATTGATGGACGTCAGTCCATTAATAATCAAGGCCATGCGGGAATTCTATGTTGTTCAACGACTAAGAACATTTGATTGAAATAAATTCGGGTTATTATTAACCCTTTGTTGACACACTTACATTTGGCCAATCCATGCACACACTGGGTCAATTAATTATGTGGTCGTAATTATTTCGTAAAATCGGGAGTACACTTTAAACGTTACTTCATGTTTGTACATCATACAAACTCGATAAGAATCGAATTCGATTGTTCAAATAAATTATTCGAAACTTTGACTTCTAGGAAAGTGAATGTTTTACAAAAACTGGTAGTTTCTTCAGTTTATAATTTTTTCGTGCTTAATAACCAGAGACGTGCTTATGAAACATGAAATTGTAAAAACATGGAGCCTTGACGGGATTTCCGCGGAATGTGTTTTTTGTTGAAGAAGTGAACTAAGTTTATTTTCAAAACGAAGCATAAACGTTAATTCTGTTGAAAAAGCGTGAGCAGTCGTAAGAAATTTCCCTGGATAATCAACGCCGAACAATAAGATCGGGTCAAAATGACCCAGTTTATCAACAAAGGGTTAAATCTCATGTTTGAATTCTTTAGTTCTATAATTTTGTGCATAATCGGGAATTATTCACGAAAAAAAACGTTCCCAATCCATTTTTATTCAACGAAAATGCCACTGTTAGTTAGCACAAATTGTTTTAATTAGCTCACACTTTCATCGCCATTAAATGGCTATAAAGCGTATAGCACGAATTATATTTCACACTAAACAAAGTATATATGGAGTAACCGCGTATATACGATGTTCAAATTCACAAAAGGATTGAAAGGGTCCATAGGGTACCGAAATCCCTACAGGCTTAGAAACGTGACTCTTAGCCAATTTTAGTCCTGCTCCATGGACAGTATGTGCTTTGACTACACTACGTATTGTTAGGGGATGGAATTATTACGGGCTGGGGTTAAATGTCCACTGTTTCCGCATCCCTTATAGCGTTAGCTGTGGATTAATGGCACAATTTGCGGTGGCAGAGCAAACCGTACGACGAACCGTTTAATGATTCCTATATAAGCCGTGCTATACGGTCACTGTTACGTTGGTCGAAAGTTTGACCAGTACAGAAATGGTCTTACTTCACCTTCCAAAGATCACGGACACTTAAATATTCTGTTCTACGAACCCTCTTCGTACCTTTGGGTTTATGGATCATTTATTTTGGATCTTTCGGTTTTCCTCCCTCTCAACTATTGCGGTCGCAATGTTTCATTATTAATTGTAGAATTCTTGCAGAACGTGGAGAATAAATCAATTAGATTTGGACTTGAAAAGATACCAATGATTTCCTTATCTCCGAATACAGTCATTTCATTTATTTATTTATTTATTTGTTATTAATCTTTTCGATGAAAAGTCTCTGATTAATGACTTTTCATTACGAGCACGCAGATTGATCGGATAAGGTTCATAAAATAATCAACATATCTTACACGTCTCTTCATTTACAAATGAATATAGACACTCAGTTTAGGTGCACGTGCACGTGTCCGAAACCCTCTTCCAGTGGATTACAGTTTCCGGTGGCTAATCCACGCCCGGAACGAAGTAGAGTCATTGATTAGGATTCGATTAAGTCGGAATGTTATCACCGTTCTGCACAAGAAACTTACTCGCCACTACGAACTCACTGTGTGTGTGTTTAAGCAAGCTTTACCATTCCAATCGGTCTGCTCACCGACGGGGGTGGGGTGTAGTCGGGAAAGCTTGGCTAGTTTGGCAATCCATTAACGTTTCCTATTCGAGAAAAGTTATATTGGCTCGATTTATTTCATGCTATCATCCACCACTGAAGTTCACGGACTAATATCTTTCAATGTTTGCAATGTACTATATTATACTTCGATTTCAATTTTACGTTGATATTTAAACAACCGCTTATTATTTATAAAAATGAAATGTTAATCATTTTTAAGACGAACATGGAATTCTATCATTTCTCTTCGATTATCGCCATCTGTTTTTTTTTTTTTTTTTTTTTTTTTTATGGCTGTCTATATGATTTTTTTAGCCTCGTCCGTACTGTAAAAATATTTTCAACATGATTTTACATATTTTTCACGCCTGTGAGATGTCCTAATATTTTTTTGGCGATGGTGTGTTTTCCAGGACAAGAATACAATTTCAACAAATTAACGGACGACGAAGTCAACTCCTTGGGCCTACCTTACGACTATGATTCAATAATGCATTACGCCAAAAATACGTTCTCAAGAGGTACTTATCTCGATACAATTTTGCCAATGGAAAGTCATGGGAAAAAGAGACCGGAAATTGGACAAAGAGTTCGTCTCAGCGAAGGCGACATCGCTCAGACGAATCTACTCTACAAGTGTCCAAGTTAGTATTCGCGCACATCGTTTTCATTTCCTGATTATTAATCGAGGGACCTTCTCAGATTGATTTTTCAATGTTTAACTTTCATTTTTATTTGTTTTTTTTTTTAACATTTTTGGCCGATCCGAAATGGTGGCGAAAAAAATAGCGCCTGGTGGTGAACGCTTCGACTCTTTTAAAAATTGCCCGAAATAGAAAATCCAAAAAAAATAATTAATCAGTATAAAAAATTACACGGGGCTATCGAAGATTTGTTTTTTTGAAATGTTGCCATTTCGAAATGACATTAATTGCATTTATAAATTTCGATTAATTGCTTTCTTATCGTTTTCACGGGGACAATTCTGTTTGAATGAATCGAATCAACGAAACAAAACCTACGTGAAGAAAAATGACGAAATATCTTGAAGTGATTTCAATGATTTCATTAAATAAAACTCGTTCATTCGTTGAACTAAAAAACCTCAAAATCTCTCCACTTCTTATTACTTTCTTTGAACCCACGATATAATAATTGCGGACAAAACCATCGATGGGTTTTTTTAAAATCGCCTCCGAGCTGATAACTCGAAGCCAATATTATTTTTCGATAAGTCGACCATTAATTGTTTTTGTTACTCTTATTTCGTTCGAACAGAGTGCGGCAGGACATTTCAAGAGAACAGCGGAAGCTTCGGTTCACCGATTCATCTGAATAATTCACCACCTCCCGATGGTGAGAGATGCGAATGGAGAATAACAGCAACTCATGGAGAGCGTATCGTACTTAACATAACTTCTCTCGATATTCTCAAAAGCGATTATTGCCGATCGGATTATATAGAGATTCGCGATGGTTATTGGCACAAAAGCAAAACTCTGGGTAAGTCTCAGATTCTCATCTATTAATCATATTCATATATTCCTATTGGTATTTGTGAATACGTTTTTTGTCGCTCGATGCCACGAAATAAATGTAGAAGTAAAAATTGCAAATACAAAGGAACCACGCCGTCGTTATTCACTTCATGGGACATTGAATAAATCATAATAAACAATCGTAATAAATTAATCAATTCACTATTTCTCGAACATGAAAAGAATTTCACTATTCAATCACGTTTCCATGAGAATTTAAGAGATGAACTCAAAAATCTGCCCTGAAAAATACTTTGTTTGTTCAGATCAAGTTTTACTGGTTAATTGAATCATATTTTTCCAAGTCGTGAATAAAAAAATCAATCAAAACCGAAAAGCACGTCCTCGGATTCAATTGTGAGAATAATCCTGAGATTTAGTCGCAAAATATGATTTTTTTTATGGCATCCAGTATTATGGTCGAAACCGCATCGGCCGTGCATTTATAAACGCGCGCAAGACTATAAAGTAGATTTGGTTCGGTTTTTCAATGACACGAGTCATTGAATCCATGATATAATTTTTTCGCTCAAGTTTTATTCGAAAGCTTGTTAGGAGATCGTGGCACAATAGGTTCCTGGACAAAAAGCTCGCAGCAACGACCCGAAATATGTTTTCACGACACTTTTCGATGTCAATTTCAAAAACACCAAATGATTTTCTGCTTGCAAGCAAGGAGTATGAAAATGTTGCATGCTCTCAAAATGGCGAAAAAAAAAGTTGAATGTCAAATCGTTGAACGTTCTTATCACTTATTTTTGTGCATTCGATATTTCCTAAGGTGTTTTACGGCACAAATGATACGAAAGCTAATTGGGGATAATTTATTCCATGACCATTGTGGAATTAAAATAAGAAATAAACTGACTGGATATTTATTTTGATCGCTTGATTATTATTTTCGTTGTTCAGGAAGATTTTGTGGAAGTGGAAAAATTCACGACGCGATAGTCTCGACCGGAAGTAGAATGTTGGTGACTTACGTGACATCAAGTCGTCAGGGTAATCACAGGGGCTTTACAGCATCGTACGAAGCTGTTTGCGGTGGTGACGTCGAACTCAATGGCATTGGACACCTCGAGTCACCAAATTATCCTGAAGAATATCAATCGAGCAAAGAGTGTGTTTGGAAATTATCGGTACCTCAAGATTCTCAGGTTGCATTGAAATTTCAATCATTCGAGATCGAGAATCACGACAATTGCGTTTACGACTACGTTGAAGTTCGGGACGGCCATAGCCCTGATTCACCCTTAATTGGCGTTTATTGCGGATACAAAGCTCCACCGGATATGAGATCAACCGGAAATAAGCTTCTCGTTAAATTCGTGAGCGATGGATCGGTCCAGAAAGCTGGATTTTCTGCTACATTTATGCAAGGTACGTTGGGTACAAATTTCCATCGATTTTTCCCCTAATATCTAAAATCTTTCCTTACTTTTCTCCATCTATAACTGTACATTAATCCCATTCTTCTGTGTATCTCTTTTTTTCTTTAATCTCAATTAACGCGATTGATGTATTCGATTAAAAAAACAGTAAAGTTCGAAACAAGTAAAACACGACGATTTCATCGGATACTCGTCATAAGTCGTATTTAAAGGCAGAACAAATTTGACTACAATTTCTTTTAATTTGTATTTGAAAATCGATGAAATGATTGGAGTAGCAAATTAACGAGACAATTGAAAAAAGATGATTCCGTTCCACTCGTTTCGTAACCGACTGTCTGCAAACACCATTTGTTTTCTACGACAGCGGATATAAAAATATAATTGGAGAAAAATGTTATACTTTCAAGAATTCGACGAATGTGCTCGGTCGGTTCACGAGTGCGAGCATGATTGCATTAATACGCTCGGGGGCTACGAGTGCTCCTGCAGAATTGGTTACGAGCTCCATTCTGATGGGAAACACTGTGAAGGTGAGTAATTGGAAAAATTCAAACGAATAAATTCTCCTAGAAATCCATACCAATGTACGCTTTGACACTGACTCGTACGTTTGCGATTCGTAAATATAAAAAATACATGAAATAACGATAAAATTGATTTTAACCATGAAACGCCCCATATGAATTGATTTCATTCAACCAGACGAAGCAATTCAGTATGAGGATCTCGTGTCACTCATTGATCTCGTTAAGCGTCGCTAATGCATCCTGCCATGAGCTTTCGTATATCACGGAGCCTTCGAAATCAACGACTCGATATACGATCGATATTTCCACATTGAAGAGCTGTGCCATATACATGTACACAATTAACCAAGCTCTCCCGATCGTTCTAATTATAATTTGACCAATGTTCTCTCACGCGTTCACGTTGTATCGACGTTATCAATAATTCAGACATTGTGCAAATGATACAACAATAAATCACAACAATAATTGACATGTATACGAGAACGTACTCACGGCAGATGTTACAGTATCCCATGAACAATGATCATTTGATCGCAGCGTGTAATTAATTTTACTTTCATAATTGTTTGATACGATTTCCCAATTAATATGCTCTGTGCTTTAACGAGCACATTTCAGGAAATTGGAGCAGTTTAATCAGTTTTCATTAATCAATATGGGTTTGGATACATTCCATTGTTTTTTTTTTTACTATGCAGCAACCCCAGAACTCTGGATCGATTTATATTTCGCATGCACAGGAACATTGTATAGGAATAAGTTTTTACTCGACTTTTTGAATTCTTTAGTTTCCAAATGAGTTTTTTGTAAAGTTAACTTTTCCTATTTCATTTCCTGCGTGTTAATTTATTCGTTATTAGCCACGAATAAGAGATTCATTTGCTGACAAGTCTTTTGTCTCGTACTAAAAACCATATTTTGTTCGGAAAACAAATATTTTGTTGAATGTTCGAAGACGATGTTACAGCCAAACATGAGAAACTTTAAAGTCATAAAAGTGATAAAAAATTGAATTTTTCGCACGGCTTTCCCTGAATAAATAATTCATCGGATTGTAATACGGGCTACAACCTATTCTGATTCACGGGCTTTATTCCTGTGAAAGATTTATCGAAATTGGTCCATTGGTTTTCGCGTGAAAAGCGGCCAAACACGATTTTACAGTTCAGTTTTATATATTCAGAGATAACTCGAACTAATTGAGATTCAGTGTCAAAAACGTATACTTGGTTTTATTTTTGGACAACAATTTGGATCACAATTCGTTATCGTAATTATTACTGTTTTACTATTTCGTTTAGACGCGTGTGGTGGTATTTTCGATGTACCCAATGGCACAATAACGAGCCCTTCATTTCCCGAGGCCTATCTTGGCAACAAAATCTGCGTCTGGGAAATAATAGCCCCTCCGCAATATCGAATAACTCTCAACTTCACTCACTTTGACCTCGAGGGAAGTCTTATGTTTCCTCAAGAATGCGAGTATGACTCGGTCGAAGTGGCCAGTAAATTGGGCGACGACATTTTACGAAAGCACGGGGTCTTCTGTGGCTCGAGGGTACCCAAACTTTTAACTTCTGAGGGCAATTCTATGAGGGTCACATTTACTTCTGACGGCAGGTAAGATATTACCAAACGAAAGACTTACTTCCTGCTCACTCAATTTTCTGAGTCATATGAAAAAAAAGTACATGTGAAATAATAGAGGTCCTTCAAACATTTGTTCTGATATGGAAAAAAAAAAGACAAAAGAAGAAAATTTAATGCCGTTGATAAGATTTTGAACCATCGATTTGAAGCATTTTTTTTTTGTTGTACTGAAAAAATGTACCCATTTGAACACCTTTTTGTTTATTTGGAAAACCATATTTTTGTTGGATTGAAAACTGTTGGAATGAAAATTGGATTGAAAACAATATAAAAATAGATCATCTGTGGTCGTAGGTTTTGCAGAGCTGTTTTTTTTTTTTTTGCAAAACTCTCTTTACGGTAACCACAATTCCGATTGTAGACTTTGTTCTAAAAATAAAATAATTTTTTTATCCCTATATTGACAAGAATCCAGTCTGTGTCGAAGCTGAATTAGTTTAAATGCATTTGTCTTTTTAAAAAGCATTTTGAAAAAAAAGTATTTCCATGTAAAAGCATCTGTCAAATTGAGATGAATTTTTTTTTTCATCATCACAATGTGTTGTCGATTTCTAGAAAACTTTTGAAAACAATGTATAAAGAGTATACAATTATACAAATACATGTATACAAATATACATATTTTAAAGTCGAATTTTTAGACCTCTCTGAGCCTATAAAAGTTCAAAAAAACCCAATGCATTGTCACAAATCACTTGATTAAGATCGTTCGATTTTTTCTTTCTTTATAGCATCCAGAAATCAGGCTTTGCTGCTGTTTTCTTTACGGACATGGACGAATGTGCAAACAACAATGGAGATTGTGAGCACGAGTGTCGAAACACGCTCGGCTCTTACGAGTGCTCATGTCACAATGGTTTTACCCTGCACGAGAATCGTCACGATTGCAAAGAGGGTGGCTGCAAATACGAGATAACTGCTCCTGTTGGTACGATAACGTCGCCGAATTACCCAAACAATTATCCCAGTCGAAAAGACTGCGTTTGGCATTTCACCACGACCCCAGGTCATCGTATCAAACTGGTGAGATTTATCTTATAATTAATGTCACAAATAAATGTGATTTACTTAACTGCAAAAATTTTCAACAAAAAAACGATTTATTATCGAGGACATTATCGATATTATTAACTTTCAAAATATCAGGCGATTTTACAACGAAGCAAAGAAAATGAATCAATGAGACCAACGTCATACGAATAATTGGTTTCCAGATATTCACTGTTTTTGAAATGGAACCACATCAAGAGTGTGCCTACGATCATATCGCCATTTACGACGGGGATTCCCCGGATAGTCATACATTGGGAAGATTTTGTGGCACCAAAGAACCTCATCCTATAATTGCCACATCCAATCAGATGTTCATGGTGTTCAAAAGCGATGCGTCTGTTCAAAGAAAGGGTTTTGTCGCTGCGCATACAACAGGTACGATTTTCCAAACGCAAATGCGTTTTGGGGCAGTAGCACTACTTGCGAAAAATCTTTTTTTCGTCCTACGTCCAACTTCTAAAGTTCACAAGTTTTTAAAAAATGCAGATAAACGGGAAAGAAACATTAAATAATAATAAAAAAAAAGGCATTCCGAAAAAGAAGAGAATGAGAGATCGCTGATATTTTAATTTATCGTCCAGTTCAGAGTTTTGAAAAATCAGAAAAAGCGAAAAAACGCGAATTGGAGTTTCGACTTCAAATTTTTTGAAGGGTTACAGGGATTTTTCAACTTGGAGTTTCGTATGAAAACTTAAAAAAAAAACCACTGTGAAGTTCAGTCACATCTCCAAGGATTCCAAGGATTCCAAGGGGCCGATTTGAAAAATAAAACTCTAAAATGACAAAATTAGAAATCGTGAACTTGATAGAAAAAGAATACATGAATTAATTTGTTTTCGCAGCCTGTGGTGGCCATCTGATGGCGACTGAACGAGTTAAACACATATATTCACACGCGAGATTCGGTAGCGACAAATACGATCATCGAACCGATTGCGACTGGACAATCGAGGCCCCCATCGGTAAAAACGTCCATTTAACTTTCCTCTCGTTTTCGGTTGAGTACGAGGAGGACTGTGGCTACGATTTCGTCGAAGTTTATTCGGGCCTTGATTCATCGGGTCCAAGTTACGGAAAACGTTGTGGGAACTCAGTAAGTTTTTTTTTTTACGTTCAATTAATTTCTTTTTTTCAGAAGGTTATCTTCTAAACCGATTGAGTCGCCATAAAGAGATCGTTGCAAATTCCGAAAGTCGAATTCTTCCACATGATTCGTCCAATCGGATCGAAATGAATAGAAAAGTTTTAGCCCATTGCTGCATTTTCTAGTGTGGATTTAAACTTTTTTTATTCCGCCCGGACGAACGCCGTGGAAAAATTTCACGTTCCTCAAATTTCATTATTGATATTGGGGTTCAACTTATTCGATAAAACACCGAAAATATTCCGCCAATTTGAACATGTTTTGAACAAAGCTTCCCATAGTAATACTAACGCCAATAGTTCGTGAACGGTTTGTAATGTGATGAGCAAGCATTTAGCTGGTTGCGATAAAAAAAGTGTGTATTTTTTAAACTAATCCAGAATTTCGATAAATCTTTCTTCAAGGACGACCGATTGCTTCTCATGCGTTCGGTAAATTCCAAGTTTAATTGTTTAAAATTAGTATGAATCTTCTTAACAATCATGCACAACTGTGGGTAAAATTTGAGGAAATTTGACGGTTTAGAAATCGAGTTATTAGTTGTAAAATATCGTATTTTTTCTTGATTTCCCATAAGACCTCATGTTACAGTTGCGATTTTATACACTAAATATCTCGATTACCAGACGGTAAAACCTGCTTCAATTTTTTACACATTATAATACAATGCTGAAGAAGATTCATGCAAAATTTCAAAAAATTATCTTGGAAAAATTGTATTCAATCATTTTGCCATTTCTTTGTATACCTATTATGATTATGGCGATAGAAACTTGTTAAAAAAAAAGTTTGACTGTTTTTATTTTTTAGTTACAGAACATTACCGATATCGTGTCGATGAGCGAAGCCCTTCTCGTGAGATTCCGAACGGACGAGACGATTTCGGACAAAGGTTTTTCGGCGGCATTCGTAGCGGTCGACCGTGAGGACAGCGACGAGAACTACGGTGGTGTGGACGAGGATAATCTCTGATCTATAACCAGACTCGCGAATTCACTGGAGACTCGTGGCGTATCATCGTCACGTGATTACGGACGTTCATCGAGCGTGCGTCGTCGCATCGATACGTCGTCATATCGACGAGTCATACCAGGACTTCGACGAGTCAGACCGGAAATAATCGGCGGGAGATCGAGGCGTGGAAGATTGGCTAATTCCAACATGGCTGTTGACGACACTCACCGTTTGCGTTACAAACGAAAAAGAATGCGTTTCGCAGCTTCCCTCGAATAAAGCTCGACCGGTGAATTCCGACGAGAGCAGAAGACGAAGAAAAACAAAAGTTTTAGTCCGAAATTGTGACAAGCTCAACGCTTACCGGGTTTATGGTCGATTGAAACTCGAATGAACGTCGAGTTTCGTGGGTAAAACTAACAAAAACGAATACAATTTTCTCAAGGTTCCTCGAGTTATTTTCGAATAAGACAAATCAGCAGTTACGAATTTAGAAGTAAAGAGAAATAATGACGTTCATGTTTACAGACGAAATTCAATTGTGTCTCGTTCCAAACATTCATCTTCTGCAAGCTCGTTGTCAAGCTTGAAATCTTTAAAAAATTTCCTCGAGGTCGTGCTCGATCGACGTCGAAATAGACAAACCGTTAATGACAACAACCAAGAAAAAAAAACAACGTTACCGGACAGTCAAACGTGCCATGTAATTTAAGTATAGGCTTGAAAATATTATTTTTCGAGATGTAGGAACAAATCATTGCCAGAAAGAAAAATGAAGGTAAAAATAAGGTCGTAAGAACTAAAATATCGTGACAACGACTCTTTCATCATATCGTCTTTGTTTTTATTTCTACTTACTGTCCTCGTCTTCTTCAATTGCTCCAAGAATCATGAGATGCCACTAAACTGAACCACGAAGATTATATTCCATTTGTAGAAGTCTGAGCGTTGCTGCGGTGTCGAAAAATATGTCACTAAACTCGAACATAATCTCCAAAAGTCACATTCAAAATTCGAATTCAACGGTCTAACAAAACGAAGTAATTGTAACGTCTCCTTCCAAATGTCGCAGCAAACCGCGTCAACAACAACAATCTATAAAGGTGCTCTTTCATACTGACGATGGACGCTGGCTTCGAGCGCCAAATCGAGTCACGTGACTTCGCCCTGCAAAAAACGAGCGCCAAAATGGTTGGAGGGAGCAGTCACGTGACCCGATTCGACGCTGCAAGCCTGCGTCCAGCGCCAGCTTGAAAAGGCACCCGGGCGGGCTTCGGTTGAAACTTAAATCATGTGGTTATAAATATTTAGATATATAAAAATGTCACACTATTTCGTATACGATAAACTGTCATAATGATGATTGTACGTGTATCCTTGACACTGCCTAAATTCAGAAAAAAAGGAATAAAACACTTGCGTGTGTGTGAGAAACGGTGGAAGAGAGGGAAGGAGAGAAGTGGGAATAACTCAAAAATCTTAAATAACGTAATGGAATTGTAGATTGTGCTGTTCGATCTTCGCGATCGATTCAAACATGATTTCACTGTACATAGATAAAAATAATGACAGATTCTTAGATCGTAGAAATGTCAATGTCGTGCCGTTTTATAATATAAATGTGTTTCTGCATATTCCACGATAGATAAGTGCTAATTTCCTGGAAACGATTATCGTGAAATCGAACATCATTTTTGCTGTATAACGAAGCCGTACGAGAATTTTATGCAAAAATACAGAAATAATCTCAGTTGAAAAGAGAAACGTAATATTTCCCTCACAGTGTAGAAGTAAATTGATTGTTTTTAAAATATATACTTTAAATTTTCCTTCAAGTTTTGTGTTCGAAGTGTTTGTGTTAGTGAATATCGAAACGATGTAAGGAAGAAGACACTATATATAAACATATATATACGTATAAATAAATGAACAAGTAACTGAACAAATGAAGCCAACTGTTATTAGAAAGCGGTAGATGTAAATTTCGTCGTCGATAGATTATGCATGTGTAAATATCTTTTTCATTATCGTAACGATTTTTTCGTCAGAAATATTCAATTGACGATCCCAATTCGTTGATATAAACAAAAAAATATCACATTGAATAATAATCCTTCGCAATTGACACAATAGAGGAAAATGAATTATAATTGAATGTGACAAAGTCAACGAATTCTCGGATTATGACTGAATCGAATTATTGTTCTTAAAGACAAAAATAACCAAGTACGGGCTCGGAATGATCAAAAAACAAACAAAAAAATGTGTAATTATTGATAACTGTACGAAATCGATCATTGAATTATACGGGAATGATCAAATTCTAGTTCAGCAAACTTTCTCCCCTGATCAAAACATTAAATCGATCAAAGCTCAAGATCAAATATTGTGACTCAAATACTTTTCGTGTTTAGTAGTATAATACGTAGATAATACAATCAGTGAACGACTATACTAATTGTAGATTATTGTAAGAATAAACGAAGAGTCTCGAAGTCTCAATAAGTTTGCGTGTATCAATAAAAACAAAATTTCGTCATCGTCAACTTTATAGATGGAACATTAATAAAAACAAAACCATTGACAAAATTTTCCCCATTACCTTTTGGAGGTCTCTCAAAAATACGTCAATCATCAGTGTTAATAAAGAGAAACTCAGTTTCGTCGCTGTTGCAGTTGTCAGTTTTGTTGTTTTTAGTCTTTATCATCATTATTTTTTTCGATTATAGTTTTATTAACTCCCAGTAGATATGCGTTACAAATTCTTATGATTATTTTTCGTTTAACATGCTTTTTCGGCTTTCACTCTTTTTTTCATTCATCTTGAACAATTATTCTCGTCTTACCTAAAACTTGGAAATGACGTCATTCCAATATTTCTGTTTTGTTTCAATTACAATAATATTATATACTGTATGTTCATTCTTCGACTCATGAAACTTTCATGTAACAATGATGATTTTTTTTTCTTATCACAGCTAACAACGGTCTTTACGATCGGCTTCAAGACCTGCTCGAAAAGCGCAGTAACAATCCAATCGAAATGAAATAATAGTGAATTGATGGTAAATACTTTTTTCTACTATCGCACAAATAAATTTTGTTCTGTGTTTCCAATTTTGTTCTAACTGAAAAAGTAATCGGAAAACAAAAAGTGAGACTTTAAGATTTCTCTACTTCAGATTTTTATTTTGATTAGGAATCAGTCAAAATATAGCCATAGATTTTTCATCGTTTGCTTAGATTTTTGTGCGAACGCGAAATATACAAAAAAATTGAAGTGACTACGAGAGCCAAAAAATAAACGCTTCCCTCATGGACTATTTTTTCGAAAAATTGCACATAAAATTTTTTGTACGAAACTTTAAAATTGTTCTGCTTTTCCTCACTGATTCTTTGATTTCAATTAAAACGGTTGAGATATTTGAACACCTCACTATTTTTTCGATCGGTTATCACGAGTTTATGCATTTTTATTTCGTTCCAAAGTTCAAGTCGTTGCACAAAATGAAACTTTGTGCAAGAGCAAAAAAATTCACTCCGATTATCGAACTGCCCTTCGAGCAATAATTACGAACACCAAATACGGTATAATAAAAAGATAAAATAATTATCATCAACGACAAAATATTCGACATTATAATACCGTTGTGTTATAAAACGGTCATCGTTTTTCGAAGAATAGAAGAAAAAAAAACTTTTTTTCTCGCTCATCGATCATTCACACTTCATTATTCGCCCACAGACATAATTTTCATACACACTTTGATACATATATATCTATAATATCTAGGTAGATAGATACGGTAATTGATTTTTTATATAACGCTTTAATCGAAGAAGTAAAAATCTGTATGGGTATGTAAATGTAAAGCACAATTTCAAAGATCCTCGAAATTCGTAACAAAAACTTGGCCGATTAGGGCCGAACTGTGTTGGAATATGACATGATTTTTTCACTAAAAGCCTTTTTCACAATAACAAAAAAAAAACATAATTTTAATTCAAGGGTAGAGGAGAAGATCAATGATATATTTTTTTAGATTTAATAATTTAGATAGATAATTATTTAGATAATTTTTTAATTTATCAAAAACGTAATGCCAAATGTAATTCGATTATGTTGGGGGTAGAAAATTCATTTTTTTTTTTTGCTAAATTGAGCCAAGGTCAGCCACATCGAACCCTTAACGTGTCGACCATCTCGAGCATTTGATATGAATCGTATACTCGAGTTATTCGTGAAAAAATGTTCAAACCCATTTGGAAGTTCAACTTATTTCAAGAAAGTAATTCGTAACTTAATTTTTTTTTCAACGTGTGCATAACGATTTTTATCCTCTCGATCGTTATTTACAGGCGTACGTTTGTTCTACGTTTGTTCGATACCATCTCTTTCTTTCTACATATTTACAATAATTACGCCGATCGGTTAACGAGATAACGACGACCCCAAAGTGACAAAATGTCGATAAAATCGACAACTCAAAATGTAAAAGTGCGAGTAGATGTTCTATATACGATTTCTAAAATTATTTAAACAACGATACACGACACCAGTTACAAATCCAACGATGAATTTCAACCTTCTCGACGTGCCAAAAAACTCGATTATTAAAACGCACAGTACAATGTTATCATTTGTTCGGTGAATCTTGAGAATTAAATTATTTCAATATTTCGATCTTTCTCTCAACATTTTCGTCGAGGTCTCAATTATCCCGCAAGAACTTTGCTCTACAGACTTCCGCGACCAACTATTTATGTTCGATCGATCCGGGCAAAAGATCTGAGATTATCAATTAGGATCAATTAAATATACGCGACTACAAGCCCCATTATTGTATACGAATAAAATATGTTTAAAAAAAAGATAAAAAAATACACGAGAGGAGAAATCGATATGACGATGTACGTGTATAAATATGTGGGTGTATATGGGCTGTGTTATTCGCAAATCACAATTTACTGTACCCTCAAAATCAGCATTTGTGACAGAGTATAATTTTTTTTTTTTAATCCACACATGAATTTCCCGAGGAATGAAAAATGAAGCTTTGTGCCTCTTGAATGAGAACACGCTCCAAGAAATGTTTGAATGAACGAGGAATGATTTTCTGTCCAATCTCAATCTTTAGACGGGGTATTAAAAAAATCTACCCAACCCCAAACAAATTAAATGCCCAATTCGATACAAAACTTTTTGTAAACAATTATCTTTTCATAAAATATCAATTTTTATCACGAAGGGTCTCAACATTGCGACATTACGAATTTACCAGTTGGTTTTTGCCTCAGATTCCCAATACTTTCCCGGCAGTTATCGAAACGATGAAGTCAACATAAAATTAAATAGTTCGTTGTTCAAAGTGAAGGAAGAATTTTCTACGATAAACAAGAAATCGATGTAAATTTTGGTTCCCCCCCCTCTCTCTCTCTCTCTTTCTTTCTCTCTGTGGAATTTAATTATGTACCACCGATTTCTGGATCTTGCTGACTCGACTTGCTCGTTCCACTTCCATCTCGAGGACCAAAACCGTTCGCCATTCTTTGATAGTGTGGTTTCCAAGCACTCATCGGACGAGTGTAGTCCAAATGATCATATTCCATTTCCCCGTTGTTCTGCTTTATCTCGTCGTAAAGATGCTCAGCTTTTTTCGTGTCCATCTCGTCGATGCTGTTGTAAACATTGACATTTGGATTGCCCAAATCTGCATCTTTGTTCTTCAAAGAGGCCGCGTGATCGTATTGTAGACCATAGGCACCTAAAAACAAATGTTTTTTATAAAACGAACGGGAATTTCATTGCCAAAACGTTGAAAGATAGATAAGAAGGGCTAATCAAAGCTCGAAATATGCTTAACATTGTTACCCGTTGTAATTTTCGTGGAATAATGAAACAACAAATACAAAGCTTGACGGAAAAACACATAAAGTTTCGGAAAAATTTGTTTAAGAAAATGTTTTCATTAAAAACGATCAAATCATATGGAATGAAAAATATGGAGTATATTTAAAAATAATCACCTCTACAGCTGTCATCATCGTCGTCCGTACAACCACCGGATCCCAATTTGGCTCTCTCGTTATTGATGTTTTTCATTCCTAGATTATTTCTGATTAATCCGTTGTTTAATAACGTCGCGGTTCCATCGTCACTTCGAGGATTGCCTTGATACGAATAGACTGGATTGTCGAACTGATTACGATCTAAAGATGAAAACACATAATGCTGAATATAAAAAAAATGTTGCAGAAAAATAGAAAAAATACTTTTTGATTCAGTCCAATGAATCCAAAGGTATTTTTTCTATTTTTTTTTTCTACTCGACGATTCGTCCCATGAGATGTAATAAAAAATCGTTGTTTTTATTCAAATTTAAAAATAATCGATTGTTCGCCAACCTGGAGTTGTCACAGGTTCTGCGATATATTGAACTTGAGCGATTTCCATTTTCAGATTCGCGACTCTTCGACGGTGATACAACCAGGCGGCAAAGGTTATGGCAATAACTATGATGGCCGCGAATACACCGGCCACAACACTGCCATATCCTGTTTCTGCCTTCTGTGTTATCTGGGACAACAACTCCACATCGCAATTCGGGCCTGTTACAATTTAAAAACAGATTACTCAAGGAATATTGAAAATTAGGTAGGTATTTATTCTTTGAATCAAATTCTTCAAAAATCTTCGTAGACGGATTTGCTTAGCTCAAAATTTCTTACCGGTGTAGCCATGCCTGCAGATGCAACCTTCGGCAGGATGACAACTGAAAAAGTCGTTTTTACATTCACACGGCTCCATGCACTGGTCACCGTGATAGCCTTCCGGACAAACTGGAAAAAAAAGACGAGAAAATCAGACAAGTCACGTAAAGACAGTATCGCATAATTTAATTTTTTGAATTAATGTTATTTTCGATTAGCAAACCGCAATCAAGAGTCGTTAAAAAATTGTCAAGTTAGGCCTCCGCGTTGCTTGATTCATTCATTTATACCAAAAGTTTATCTTCTGATTAATCTCGATGAATTAATCATTATTAACGAATTAATAATTACTCACTTTCGTTACAGCGTGTCCCAGTCCATCCAGGTGCACATCTACAATGTCCATCATTGGATCGGCATTGTCCTCCGTTTTGACATTTGCAATGTTGAGTACAATTGACACCAAATGTCCCTTGAGGACAGGGCGTTTGGCAACGTTCACCTTGCCAGCCTGGACGACACTGACATGAACCTAAAACAAATACAAAATTCAATTAGACGTACATTCGAGAGGATGTCAGTATAAGAATACTTATTGCCACAAAATACCAGATAAAAAAATTGATTTACACATAAAGCCTCTGATTTATTAGGAAAAAAAGGGGTTACTTCATAACAACTAGGATCATGATGCTGTAAAAATTTGTTTATTGATTGTATAATTGATTTCAATAAATTGAATGAATTCTTAATTGAAGTACATCTACGAGGGGTAGAAATAGCTCATAGCTTTTTTTGATAACTATGCAATGAAAATTTTCCTTGGTTGAATACATACATCTGGAACAGAGTTTCCAATTCAATTAGTTTTGAAAAAATACTATACAATTGTAACAGAACTAAAGTTAGAGAGACTGGTACCAGATGAATTTCAAAAACTATCAGACCAATTTTCTTACGGTTTTCATCGCTTTATAGGACAGTTAATTATTTACATGTTACGTTGCAGTTCGATATATTCTTGTTTTTTGTCAGCTCATTTTTGACGATTATAAATCCACCTTTTATTGTTTTCACGTTTTTTTTTTACATTTTCTAACAAGACTGAACCACAGCCATGCTTCATTTATTTTTAACGAAAAAAATTGTGAAAGTTTCTACAAATGTGTGTTTTTAGGACGAAAAACATTCACTCCATTAATCCGATAGTCTTTAAAAAAATATATGTTTTTCATGAATACTCATTTTTAAAGCTTCTAGATCGATACGCATGTCCCCTCGAATAATAATTTGCAATATTGAATTAATTGGTATGTGTGGCTGAGTGTAAAATGTTCGATCATTTGATTGATTAAAATAGATTGAATCGGCTTTTGAATAATGAATAACATGTATAATTCGAATTCACTATTGAAGGTAATTACCGGTGACGTGATGACATTCTCCGTCATTTTTGCAATCGCAATGATTCGCGCAATGCAATCCCCAGCGATCGGGTGAGCAAGGATGTTCGCACGTGAGCCCGAGATATCCAGGGCGACAAACGTATTGGCCAGTCACGTGGTCACAGGTCATGTTACCTGTTGACAAAAGCAGAAGAAAATGTTGAAAATAATCGAAAAATGAGTGAGAGGAGGACACGATGCTTAGAGGCAATTTGAAGCGGCAGTGAGCGAAGAGAAAACAGATGGAATCGATTTTTATCCAAAAAGGTGCACCCGTACGAACGAAAAAAAAAAAAAAAAACAGTTTTTTTTTTAGATTCGTACGTTTCCTTCGTTTTCCAAGTCGAAGAATCTTTATCAACTTTTCCAGTGACGAACGATGAATGGATGAGGCACGACAATGATTTTCTTATGCAATTTCCCTACCCAAGTTCAAAATTCGAAGAAAAATAATAAACTTACCTGTAGATTTTTTTCGATCCGATCACAGCACGATTACTCACCGATTTTCTTAGCAGTTTTTGACTTACAAACGTTTTTGTATACGTTTCGAGAATGTTTACAAAATATGAGCACTAATCTCGACTACGAATGAAATGCGTGCGTTTATTTTCATGCTGTTTAACCCAACGGACTATAAAATTGTATGAACGTTTGTTTTCAATCTACATGCAGCACTTATTTATAATGTGAACCAGGCCATTGTGATATGATAAACGAAGCGGTTTACGCACAAGCGTAATTATCTAGGTCAAGCTCTTCACTCATTCATGCATTTGATCAAGGAAGCCTCGTAGAAGTTTTTACGTATACACAAAAATATTCGCATATAGTTTCTTATATTTGAATGACAATTAAAATCCGAAATCAAATTTCCAAGTGTTATGAGAATTCGGTTGGAACGTCATTCCGTTCCACAACTTCCAATTGAACTAAAAATACAAGTCTCAAAATAAATGGAGAAATCGATAGTTTCTGTAAAGTGAAAAATTGAAGTTGAAGAAAATGAATTATCGAGACAGGACAAACTTGATTTACAATTCATTTGGCACGATTCGTTGGCTGAAAAAAAAACCATCAGAGTTGAAACAATTTTGTTGAACAATGACAACGTCAAAGTGAATTTTTAAAGTGTGTTTATACGAATTTTTTACGAGACTTCACACCTCAGATACAGCCCAATATTTTTTCCTTACCGTGCATTTTTTCGGGACACTTTTCTTTACAGTTTACACCGTAGAAGCCATGTTTACAAGGCTGTGAACAGTCGGGACCTTCCCAACCTCTGGAGCACACGCAGCTTCCGGTGTCCGGATCACAAGAACTATTGTTCATGCAGTTGCATTGGGAGTGACAGTCGTCGCCGTACAGACCAACAGGACACTTAGTTTCGCATCGTATTCCTGTTTTCATGTATATATATTTTTTTTGTTGCAGACTTTTTCTTCCACACTCAACATTTGTTTATTGATTTATCTCTCTTGGCTTGTCTGTTATTTCTAAAATTCTATGCGGAAGCATTTTATCGTTGTAAGCAAACTTTATCGTTAAACGCATTTCGTGACTTCTGAAACTTCGCGACGATACAAAGCTAATCGGATTAGACTAGTTATATTTCTTCTTGTGTTTTTGCTTCATAATAATGAGAGTTTGGAATCAAAATAAAAAAGGAATCTCGATAAAATCGAGTCGATTGTCGATTATTAATCAGTTTTTTTTCCAACTACTTTCGAATTAAACTCTATAAGGAAATTATGTTTCAGCTTTTGTATCATCGATTAGCAATCAGTTTTTTTTTTTTTTAGAAAGACATCTCTGTGTATGAATAACTGATTGAATTTTGAAAAAGAATGAAGAGTATTCTACTTTTTGGAATTATTATCTCAATTAATCGTCAAATTTTGATATCTAATAAACGCGAATTACTCTTTTTTTTTAGTCCCAAGCGATTTTTCAACTATTTCATCGTTTTCAACAAACCTCGCCATTCGGGCTTGCAGATGCACCGTCCCGTTGCAGAGTCACAATCGACGGTGTTATTTTCGTGACAATCACAGGACTGCTTACACTCATGTCCGAAGAAGCCTTTTTTGCAACGATCCTCGCAGTGTGTCCCAGTAAACCCGGCCGCACACGTGCATGTGCCTAAACGTCAAAAATTCGACGTGTGTTTTTGGTGCGAAGTGCAACGAGTTGAAAGTTTAGAACATTTGAGATAATCACATTCCAGTGTCTCGAAATATTCAAATGAATTGTGTAAAAAATTTCAAAAGAATTATGTATAAAACTGAAAGATCTTGATGATCGAACGAAATAAAGAAAAAAAAAAAAAAAAAAAACACGAAAGCTTTTATTATTTGGAAAAAATAAAATAAAAATAAAACAATAAAGACGCACTATTAAAGCGTGCGACGATACAACTACTTGGCACAAAAACAAAAAAAACATTTCAACTACTACTTCAGATGCAAAAAAATTCCTTGTACGAGTAGAAAAAATAATTTGAGACACAAAAACTGTTGAGAAATACCCAAAAAAACCAAAGAGTACGAAATCCCTTACCATTTTGAGGATTGCACGCTGCGTTATTCAAGCATTGACATTTTCCTTCGCAGTCCTTGCCAAAAGATTTGTCGGCACATGGACGATCGCAAAGAACCCCATCCCAGCCTAGTAAAATTTGACACGAGCATTAAGTAAGTAAAAGTATTATCTGACGGCACTTACCCAATGCACGGAGAGATATCCGAGCGTGAAAGAACTTACCGATAATGAGAGTGAAAGTATACTATCAAATTATATAAGGAAACGGGGAGAAGTAAGAAATGCTGCTTGAAATAGACCATAAGGTTGATTGACGAAACTTTTTTCATGGAATAAATAAGAAATAAAAGATTTTTAAACGTCTAGCTTCAACGTCTATGATCCGATTGTTCAATTTTGCCATCGAAACCTTGAAAAATGTTCATACTAGAACGACTTTTAAGCCATTTCGAGTTCGGTCTTTACTTTTTTGATGAATATTGTATTTAAATAAAAATAAGTACTTGAATTGCATACTTTTTCATGAAAAAATCCATTTCCTACTAAACTATCGAGAATGTCAGAATAATGATAATTTAATATTGATAAAAAAATAAAGAAACAATTGCTCTACTTTTTTTTTCGTCAAAGTCCGAGTTCAGATTCGTAATCGGTTCAAATGGTTGAGTATTCAAATGAAGCATTTTTGCAGCGTCAATATTTTTCTAAATTACTCCGTCGGTGGATTATTTTATACCGCAATCTTGCCAAAGTTGAAGGCGCTACTGTAACGTTCCACAGTATTGACCAAAGTGAAAAAAAAACATAAAAGCTAGATACTCAATGAAATTATAGAGAAAAAAACAACAGAATAAATGGTTCCAAGCATTTGTATGGAAGAAGTGAACAAATGAATTCTACTAATTCACCAGATAAGCATGGTGGTTTCATCAATCCCTATGGTCGGTTGAATGCCCGGAAGTTTGAGGATTTAGGAAAACTCTAAGTAAAGTTTCTTCGCGTCAGCCTCTCCATTGTCTCCATTATCGTGTCATCCGTAAAAGTTGTCGCCAAATAGCTGAAAACTATGATTACCTGCTGTACAGTTGCACCGTCCAGTCATGGGTGAACAAGTGGCGCCATTTTTACAGGAACAATTTTGCGCGCAGTCCTCGCCGAAGGTATCCTCAGGACATTTCTCGCTGCAATCATCGCCATGGTAGCCAGCGGTACAAATGCAAGTACCATTGATGGGTGAACACTGAGCATTGTTTTTACAGTTGCAATGTTTCTCGCAACCCTTTCCGTAATAAGTGTAAGGACAGGGTCGCGTACATGTAGATCCATCCCAGCCAACATCACAAATGCATTCACCGGTCCAAGGATGACAGAGTTCGGTGTTGTTTTTGTGGCACTCGCATACTTTGGTGCAACTCGGTCCGTAGAGACCATCGGGACAGGCACGTACTTCACACTTATCACCGGTCCATCCAGGACCACAAAAACAACTACCATCTATCGCCGAACACGTCGCTCCGTTTTGACAGGTACAATTATTCGTGCAATTAAGTCCATATTTGCCCTCTTGACAACTGTAGAAACACTGCTTGCCGTGATAGCCTGGTTTACAAATGCACTCACCTGTCACATGGTGGCAGCTTGCACCGTTGTAACAATTACACTCCTCGCTGCAATTCTCCCCCCAATAATCCTCCGGGCAACGATTCGCACAAACTCTACCAATCCAACCCGGCGTACAAAAACACTCGCCTGTCGTTGGCGAACACGAACCACCGTTCTGACAACTACACTCGGTTTTACACTCGTCACCGTGCTTACCCTCTGGACAAAGGTCATCGCACAGTGGTCCGGTATATCCCGGTGCGCAATGACACTCCCCCGAAATATGATGACAACTTCCGCCATTACTGCAACGGCACACCTCTCCGCAATCCTGCCCGTAACGATCTGGTTCACATTTGTCGTCGCAACTCTCTCCTTGCCAACCTTTTGTGCATCTGCATTTACCATTGAACGGATCACACGTTGCTCCGTTCTTACACTTGCAATCCTTCCTGCATGCACGACCCCATTTTCCTAATGGACACTCTGTAATACGGAAAATTTTGGACTTGTTATTCAAAGGTTATTGGAGGTTGCGTTGTTGATATTTTTCTTAACACTCATCACCAGCAATTATCGACCAAAGTTCAATGGTTTTTCTAAATTTTCCTACGGTAGAATTAGTTTCGTCAATTTTTGTTAATTTAAATGACGCCGCCAAACTGGCCTTTTAAAATAGGCAAAAAAAATCAAAAATCTCAGCAGACATCCAGCTTCAGATAAATTTGATCCCTTGGTTGGTCGAAAATCTTTTGTATTTATTTTTCTTGATTTTCATTGCCGCCCGAAAAGTTTGAAAGCTTGAAATCGAACTTACTGACATCGCAGGATGGCCCTCCGTAACCTGTTTCACATTTACACTCATCTGGAGCAACGCAGGTACCGTGACGACAGTCTTCGGAACAAATCGGCACGCACCTGTTGCCGTCTGTAGTTGCACCGTAACCTTTGCAACATTCATCAACTGGTCGTTGCTTCGTAAGTGTCTACAAATAAACAATAGTTTTTGTACACACAATTGAAAAAGTGAAGAAAAAAAAAAAAAAAAATCGAAAAAGTGCACAAAATTCAGCTTACCTGTGTCCTGAACACGGTTTTGAAGCTCATTCGATAAGTCGAACATCTCGGTGGAAAACTAAAACACCAAGTATTTTCTCGCACTCGGAATGGCTTTTGTTCCGAAATATTTACATTCACCGTGTATCTGAAAAAAAAAGTATTTTTTAATAATTTTTTTACAACAAATCTATTTTTTTTTTTTTTTTCAACTTAAATTTAGTTTCGAGAAGTTCATTGTTTTTCGCTTTCCCAAGAGAATACTTAAAGTTCAAATTCCAATTCACCAAAGTTGAGAACCATATTTGGAACTTTACTCACGTTTCTTGTCGGACGCAAACATTTGGTCCCTCAAGATGTCCCGAAACTAGGATCACGAGTGCCATCAAAGTCACTGCTGAGACGAGCGACTGGACGGGCCAAGCCATTTTGTTTTTATGGTTTTTTAATTTTTTCGAATTAATTTTTCTTCGTTTCTGGAGTTTATTTGTGTAGCTTCATCTAGTGAATCAGCATTCCTCTCGTGTAGTCGCGGTAAATGTATTCCTCGTCTCATTAGAATCCATTAGGACGCAGTCCTACCGTTTGACCTGGAACTAAACAATTACGAATAAAATTGTGTGATACGAGCAATTTATTTTTCAATTCAACAACACAGTTTTGAATGTCAAACAGTGAGGAAATGAGTCTCGTAGCTGTAAAATACTGATTTTAGTTATCGTTAGTAACCGATATCTGAGGTGAAAAAAATTTACGATTTTTTTCAAGGCACTCGAGAGGATCCAATTTCCCTTCAGTCGGGACTAGAGAATCTTGAGCTAATGCACGCTTCATTTCCTGCTAAAGTGCACGGAGAACGATGGTCTTTTTTCCCTCATATTTCAGTCGGTTTAAAATCAGCTTGAAAAAATGAAATAAAACTGAGAAGAATTAAAGATAAGGGTCACACTCAGAGCTGACGATTATCGGACCGAGGCACGGATAACACAAATCAGAAAAGCTGTTTCAACACTCAAAGTATCATTTTCAGGAATGTCACAAAATAAATATTCTATTCATGCATCCTAAGTGATTTATGAACATCATAAAATTACGGTTTTTACATAAATTTAGATAAAATGAGATTATTCTTATTATCTAAAGGAATTCAAATCGTTTAATAATTATGGAATTAACTTTTTTTTCCGGCATGTTATGTTTTTTTGTTATTTCATCCACGATTTCCATGTTTCGGTGAACAATTCTTGCGAGAAATTTATTTGTTGTACGTTTCAGAGATCTTTTGCCGGAGCTAATAATCGCTTAGGTCTGATGGAACTTTCTATTTTTCATATCAGGACATTTACTCAGTAATTTTCAGAATTCCGTACAATGAACAAGTGCTCGAAATATTTAATATTTGGAAAAGTTTGTTTATCCAGGAACCAGTTTTATTTATTTATAATATTAAATTTTACTCGAGTGAATCAATGGTTGAATACTTTTTTCGAAATATTTATCTATTCCGGATGGGCGACAGTTGAAAAAAAAATTTGACAACATTATTCGTTGATAACGGGTTTTGTATTCAATGCGGTGAAAAAAACGCTGTATTTGTTGCTCAAAAAGTAGTTGACAAATGGAAAGTCCGTCAACAAAGGCTGTTGAACGGCTGTTTTTTAATTTTAATTCTCATCGTGTAATTTTTATAAAAATTACTCGATTTCTGGTTTTTCGTATACACGAGAGGAAGTTAAAATAATGAAAATATCCTCGAGAATACTGATAAGGGCGGAAACTTTATTATGAATGTATTCGAAAGTTAAAACATTTACAAAACGATCAATACTATTTCATGTTCTTCAAAAACATATGGAAAATTTTGAGTAACGCTAATTTTTTATCGTTCGTGAAATTATGTCTAAATTTTGCTTGGGCAGCTGTTAACTCGATGCTGAAACTTCAAAGTTTTTTTTCAGCACGTTCTGTCCATTCTTTCTGAATCACGTGAATCCGCACGTGCTGAACAGGCACATTTGACGACGACCGTTTTTTTTTTTTTTTCGCGGTGACGTGATTCGCCTCTGGTTGTTTGAGCGCTCGTGTTGATGATTCATTTAAAACATCGAAATGTAAGAAAAATTAAGAACGATCATAATCAACCGGCTGCAAGAGCGGAAGCTCCATCATGGTCTATCAAACGCGAATAAAGTCTAGCAGATGTTCTGTTTCGTTGTGTCTGCACATCCGAAGAAAGTCAATCAACTTTTTCGACAAGGAAAATTGCACGAAATGATAGTGGAACGATCTTCCAAATTTTAACTATTATATTTTTCCACACATAAGTTTACAGTCTACAAAAAATTGCTCGTCAATAATGCCCAATTAAAGGATAAATAATCAAAAGTATTTCGGGAAAGAATAGAAATACCAAAAATGACTGTACAAGGAAAAATACATTTACAATAAAAAAGAAAAAATATGAAACTAATTTAATTATTTCATTTGGGGTCATTCACTGTGATTAGATTTTTATAAAGACTCATAAAAATGAAAGATGTTTTTGTTTATTCTGAATGTGGGTGGAATAAAGACATTAGTGAACTCTGGGTAAGAGCGTTGAACTTTTATTTGGCGCCAAGGAAATCTTCTTCCCACGCCATACATATCCCCTAAAGTGTAAAATCCACACCAACTATTCTTATCGTCTAAGATAAGCATTTCATCGACCTGAAGATCTTCAAATTCAATTTTCACCTCAAAGTTAGAAATCATAACATTTGATGGATCAACTTTCGTGCGTAATAGTTTGAAAAAATCGATAACTCTCATCGTTTTACTGATCAAATTTATTAAACGTGCTGGACAATTGGAAAACACATTTAATGCAAAACCCATAACGTGAAATATTACGAGGGAAAAACCATGATGCATCAGCCTCCATTTCAACTCTTTTGTGTATCACAATGCAGTCTTTTCTATAAAAAAAATGCAGAAAAAAGTCTTTCCAACATTCCTCCCTAGCAACTACATTTGCAACCCTTTCGGATCGTTCAGCATCGCACCCACACGTTCACATAAACACACACAATCATACGGACAAAGATTCGTAAAAATTCCATTTTTCCTGGTTCACCAATGATCATTCTCCATGGGGAATTCCAGCTCGGGCGCATTTAGAATCTTTTGTTTTCCTTTTTTTTAGAATCCTCCTTTGTGCATGACGATGGAGTACCACGTTAAAAAACGACGACAAGGCTGTACCAGCGACGCGAATAAAGATAAAACAATACCTCGGCTGAATTTTTATGGTACCGCATAAAAATGCAGCCCCAGTATTTCATCTGGCTCCTGACGTGAACAAAAGACTCAGATAGACCAGTGCCTTGTGGATTTCCCATGTTCCTCAACAAACTGAACCCTTTTTACTCCTATTCGTCATCTTTTCACCCTTCTCTTAAGGTGCAAACGAGGGTGACTTTTATATTCTCATTACTTTTTCTTTCTTTTTCTTCATCTGCCCTCGTTCTCTCTCTCTCTCTCTCTCTCTCTCTCACTCTCTCTCACTCTCTAGTTCGAGGACATCTGTGCAGCAAGGAATTTAACGAAACTGAGCACTGTCGTTATATTGACAAATAATCGTGAATATATGGCAAATAAAAAAAAATGACGGATTACAATTGAATAACGATTGTTGTGCAAAAAATATTGCATTTAATCACTATTAAAAAATTTGGTAACGTTCGCGCATTTTTCGAGATTTATCACTGGTGCCAACAACGGGGTTAGCGTCCGAAGAATATTCGTGTAATCGTAGTGACGAAGTGCTTAAAACGAGCAGGGTTGATGGGAATGAAGGGTGAGCTCGTTAGGCAAAATTTTGTCGCGTGGTTGAATTCCCTTGGGATATTTGAATAACGAGTTCGTTGGCAATTTTAATTTCCCTGCAATGACAAAGAACGTTTGTTCATCGTATTAAAAAAAAAATCAGAGACGTGTCAATAGCTGTGGTTTTAAACTCTTTAGAAAATGGAAGGCTCGTGAAGAATAGAACAAAGGAAAAATAAATGGTCAATTGTGTCTCGTCTCTTGATGAGTGGTACGAAAAAATCGTTGCGGATCGAGTGACAAAGAAAATCGACCAACGATTTGTAACGGAAGAACACTGAGAGAGGTAACCAAACGCGGGCTCGAGCAAATATTTACCACAGCCACAAACATTATCGACCCTCAATCGAATTCCTGAGCATGGGAAAGTAAGCAAAAAACAGTCTGATCAACAAAATAGAGATGTACGAAGAGCATTTGAAATTCTACGGACATTTGGCGACATCAAATTCAAAATCTATCACTCACTTATTTTCAATTAGTAAAAAATGGGTGAAACATTGCGAGTACAAAGGAGTTGAAAAGTAATAAAAGTTCATTAAGAATTCTTCAGAAATTGATTCAACTGTTAATTATGTTAGGTGTTGATCAAAAAATTATTCCTGAGTAGTTGAATAAACGATTATTAAAAATTCACGACGAGCTGATAAAAAGTTTAAAAAAAAATCCAATAAGCGCGGCAATAAACAAATGCAATAAGAGCCGATGAGGGAAAAATATAAATCTGACGAGACTATGAAGTTGTTGTAGTCTCCTTTTTTTATGAGCTCAAACTCGGAAGCCCCCGCTCGTCGACCCTTCGATTCGTGATGCGCACGAATTTACACATGCAAATGTGTAAGTTCTCCACTTATGTGTTCTTGAGTGACCACATGGGGCGAGTACTAATTCATTTACCCCGGTTAACCGGGTGTAATACCAGGGCCGTATCTGTACTTTAATGATTCACAGGATGTGGGACGTTACTTGCATCCGTGATAACTTGGCGCATCCAATGCGTTTCAGCATCAATTCGAGCAAAAGTGTATTTATTACGCACATATGTACGCATTTTAATACTTGTAGAAAATTCCCTCACTTGACGTGAGTCCGTCTGGACAAAGAATTGCATTTGACGCGTATGTAGGATAAATATTTAATACGCGTGAATATTTGAAGGCTCCAATCACATCGAGTCACGTTCCGAATGTACCGGAGAAACAAAGGCTGCATAAATCCGCAAAGCTTGTAAATATTATGAGTGCATAAAACAATGAATTATCGTTTTCCGCGTTTTCTGAAACCCGAGCGTGTGTCGAAATTCTAAGATTAACTGTTATCGGCTTTGGTGAACTGATTAGTATGGACGAATCATGATAATGGATCCGGATTTCAAGTTACTCGTTAAAATGAACAACAGATATTCCGCAATCAATTTTTTTGTTCCAATATTTACGTTGTGGCTCTTTATCGACATCTTAATATTGAATTGACGCTTTGAAATAAACTTTTTCAAAAATCCAAACACAATTTCATATCAAATTTTCATATTGATTGATTTTTCTGCCATAAACGGTATTTCAAAGTAAATTTTTAATCCTGAATCGTCAAATGAAGCAGAAAAGTGTGTAATATCAAGAAAAATAAAATCGAAATCGTACCTGGTACGACTTATATGTCACATCGGACGTTATCTTTACACTGCAGATATATAGACATATATTCTATGTCGTACTTTATGCCATAATATAGCATTGAGGACCGGAAAGATAACGAGTCGCTGATTCTTGCACACGCGTCTTCTCGGACTTCTTGTTACAGTCTCGTCTTGCGACGACGTATAAATTGCTTACTAAGAAATCGTAGGCTGCCAGCATCGTATTATGTACGAGAACAATTCAGGCCCAGACGTACCGGTCTCTATTGGCAAACTCAATTAAAACATGTATTCTTATTGACAAGTGGGTTGACATGATCGCAAAATTGGAAGTTATCTCTTCAAACGATTTAATAAAATCTGACTATTTTGAGTTTTACGATCTCTTCCGATATTTATATCACATTAACGCTTTGAGACATGGTGGAACTTATTACGTTGTCTCCCCTTTTTTTCACCATTTCAACACGAAATACCTTTTTTTGGTTCTACATCGTCCCAGGATATTGATGATATTTATCGTAATAAATAACTAAGAAAAGACGATTTTTTAAAATTACACAATGCTGCACATAAATTAAAAGTCGACTTTCATACTTTGTCACGAAAAAAAATCATTTTCTACTGAACTACTCAACTATTCTTGTTTAAAAAAATGAAGTAACAATTAATATCGAATTTTCACATTTCGAGTTCAGATTCGTAATCAGAAACCCTACAAATCACCGAGTACCAAACTCCGTCAATCACTTCCCGATTGTATATAACTTTGCATCAAGTTACGAATGTTTATTTTCAAAGTTTTTCACTATTGATAACACCACTCGAACACAACGTGTTCTTACATTAGCTTTTTTCTTCTTCTCCAGCACTTATTAGATGAATTTATATATGTTTGAATAAGAAGCATGCGAGTAACGAGTTTAAAATGCATCTTGCGCAAGGAAAAAACCGAGTGACCATGCGGAGACTCAACTGCGACTCTGTACTCGCATAGTTACGGAGAATGGTGAAAGTTGCAATCGTCGGTATCGTGGACCTGTATTCGTTTTATTAATATATAAAATATATCTGCATATTGCTGAGGAACGTAGGCTTACTTTAGAAACTACAAAACTGACGAAATCCGTAATAATTTGAATATGACTCAATATTTTGATTTAGCAATATGGAAAATGCATTTGCATATTTCTGACAAGTTTTTATCCCATTCCAAACTTCGAAACTATCGTCAAATTTTGGAACAATCTTGATAAAACATTTCAATCTAAGATATTGACATTATTTTCATGGCTAGTTTCAAACAAGTCCCATTTTTTCAGCAGTAAATTCAGATCCACCGCACCTTTGAGGGGAAATAACTTCTAAACTTAAAATCAGTATGTCCTTATTTGAAATAAAAAATTTACAATAATTTACCAATGTTAAAGCCAATAAGTAAAAGCTGTAATCAAAATTCTCTTCATACCGAAAAGAGAATTGCCCATAAGTCTCGAACTACAATAATAATCAGCAAATAGAGGAACAATGGATGAAAAAGAGAATATATGAATGTTGTTCAATGATATTATTACGTTTCAAGCTTGATAAAGTGTTTTTCTACGAATAGATTGCAAAATTGAAATCGCGTGTATGTTTCCAGAGTATACAAAGAGTATCTTGAGAATGTCATCAGCAGTTGTGGCGGTACAGTTATTAACCTCATTTTCAACGAGTGTTTTAACATGCGCAAAGTTCTTTTGGCGAGTGTTGGCCATGGCCTCGAGAGGTGCAAGCCCACGTGATATTTTGTATCGCTGCAGCACAATCATCGATCGTGTTGAGCTCAATGTTACTATTTTCGTGCATTCCTAGCAGCCTCTTGGCTCGATGGAATTGAAAACGAAGGTTGTAACAAACCAAGCTCTCGAAGCACACTCTGGCGGAGATTGTGAGTAAAAACCGTGGAAATGATTTTAGACTCGCGATCTCTTCGTTTTTCTACACGATACGCGCAGTTTACCGCTTCGGTCTTTGTTCTCCGTTACTCAATATATTTTACAGTTAAAATGCCAACAGCTTCAGTCAACTTGTGTACTCCAAAATATGAAAATTCCATTTTGTCGCATTGTTATACTTTTGCCGAGGATCAAACCGATTGTAAACAATTAAAATAGTTTCATTTTATTTTCAGACGATTCTGGAGGACTCTTCAAACAATAATTACGTTGCGGAATTATTTTATGATTATTGCATAACTTTGAAATTGACTAGAAATTTTGTTTATATTAACTTATTCATTTTGTAAATAATTTTATACTATTTCTTGTTTATATGTATTTTGCTTATTTGAAGTAGGAATCTCAATTTTATTTACAAAATACTTTGCTCATTTGTACGCATATTTTGAATTGGTGAATGGCTCGTGTGCCGGCTCACGTATCAATCGTTAAGTATGAGACAGTTTTTCTGAGTTTTTGATCGGTTATGACGAATTCCAACTTAATAATAATATAACAACCTGCATCGGCTAGGTTTTGTATTTACAAGAACAGTGAAGTGGGGATCAAGTGATAGGAGAGTCTAATAAAAGCTTATTTATTATTTATTGTTTATTTATATAAATACTGTAAACGTGTTGTAGATTTATTGGAAAAATTAAAAGAAGAAAAGCCTGTGCAGGGCTATGAGAATTTCTAGAAAAGGGAATAAAGAAGGCTCTGAGAGAGTGTTGGGTGAAAAAGCCTCGACCTCGTTGCACGTGAATCTTATTCACGTTTTTCGTGCTTAATTATTTCGAGAAGTATCGCGCTTTTCAACTATTCATAGTTGAAAAGACTTACTTGGACTTTTATTAAACGAGGAAAATTGGAACTACGTGTATATGTTTTGTATTTTTGGGTTGTCAGAATTGTCAATTAATTCTAACATTCAATTTGTACCATTGAATTTGTGAGCATTAAAAATTAAATGAATATTACTCAAATTTGATATTCATTGCTAAAAAAAAGGTTTCATGCAATAACGCTGAGATGAAAATAGGTGCAGCTCGGTTGGAGAAGGAATGAAAGAAAAAAAAAAATAGTATGGAGCCATTATTGAAACAGCTGCTTAAAAAATACAGTCGAATCATCGCACATGAGTATGTAATCAAACGTATACGAAAAAAAAAAAAAAAAAAAAAAACAACAATTATTTCACGTCAAGTTCGTGACAATAAATTATTCGTTTGGACATTGACGCAAATAATTTCTCAGAAAACATAACGTGCACCTCTATATACGTTTATAAAAAAATACGCATGATCGTGAACGAGTTTTTGTGCACGAAGGAATTGTGATTTCAACGGTTTCGAGGGCTTTTCAAGCTCTCCCACGCGTCCATTATCTCGATATTCTGAGCATGGATAGTTCGTTTCATTTCCACGGGAACTTATCCACGAACGGGTTAAGTTCTCGAGACAACGGTCCATTAAGCACATGATAGAAATTAACTTTGCTAAAAATTTCATAAACTCGACGAATTTCGCATGAATATTAAATCAATGACATATCGTCTCATATAATCTTATGTATTCCGTCAAAAAGCAGAATAACATAAATTCAAATACAATTTATTGTCTATGCCCATTTCACTGGAGAAAAAAAAGTCAACGTGCTTTATCCTATTCCTTCTTTTCTAGTTTGAATAAACGAACATTTCCATTGTTCGACTTTTTCTTATTACTCTGTTGCATAAGTAAATTACAAATAATTATAAACAACCACCAACATCTCAGTCCAAAACAAAAGCTCGTCATTTCTAAGGATTCTTTTATATTATTCCTGGAAATGCATAAAGTAACAAGAGCACCGGAAATATTATATTGTCCGAATCACATGTATATATAAAATGGACGATACCAAGAGTGCTCTTGTACCAAGTGCTGCAGTTGTTGCAGACCAACGATGGAACTCACAGACGTGAAGCAACGAGACCTCGAGCCTGATGTGAGGAAAAACGTCACGCTGCATCATTGCAGTTACTGTGCATCAACTTATTACACCGGCGGTACAGTACGTATGAAACCGCTAACGTCCAATGTTCTAATGCATTGGCATGCACGCAGTGAGTACCAGGAAAAATCCAGTCATCGCGGCTACGAGCAGACCTCAGGACTATGGTCTATTTAATTACAATTTCTCACTAATTCCGTCCTTCATTATTCTTTTTTTTCTGGTGATTACGGTGAGAGGCTGAAATCCTGCTCTTGTTCTTTTATAATTTCGCGCTTCTGTTTCGTTTTTCCACTTTTTCCTTCGTCCCTCTAATTATACGATGAGTGGCCAAATTCTGCCCTGGCAATTCTGCCTTTTCAAATTAACGTGAATTAAAGATCATGGTGGGACAGTATTTTTCAACAACAATACAATTTTTCGCTTTGTTCTTTTCGTTTTTCTGGTAGAGACGATTCGCAGCCAAATTTTAAAAACGAAAAACAATTCTTTTATCGAAAAAGTCAATATTTCGAGGAAAACACCCGCACAAAATAAAATTTCTGGACACGGTGATCGACAATTGACAGATAAATTAGTACAGGTAGTTTTTAATTGGTAGCTTCCAAGCATTTTGTGTTTTTATTTGGTTTCAATTTTATGCATGTTCAGTTCACGTTCCTGATCGACTTTTGATTAATCAGGTGCCTAATTGTATATGCAAAGGATTATTTTCCATTGAATCGAAAGTGTGGAATATGCGGTCAATTAATTATCTCAAGCTCTATAATCGACAACACATTACGTGAGTTGTCAGCCTCTTGTAAAAAATTTAGTCATCCTTTCTTGGAACTCACGATCAGAGTACGAACTACACAATTTCGTATTTTATGCTGTACACAGCTGGAGACTAACAAAGAACGGACGAATGCAGAAGAAAGACCTTCGAGGTGAGCCAGGAACGCGACATGGGACAATGCTGCCCCACAGAAACAAGAGTTAGCACAAGAAAACGCACTTGAAACGTCAACAAATGTTATTTAAGTTGGTGCACACGTGTTTCACCGATTTACTTTTCTTGTGCTCATTTCTATGCCCACTGACTCTGCTTGGCTTCGTTGAATTAGGAGCATGCGTTATAGAAAAACCATCCGCGATACCTACATAAATATATGGATATATTTGCATTCGAAAAGCCCTTTGAACCAACATCATTTCAGAATTTTCAAAATACAGGATTTAACATGAAATTTTCTAAAAAAAAACACGTTATTTTAAATGCCTTGAATTTTAAATTAATTAAATTGAATTAAATTAAAAATGAATTGATTTTAAATGAGGTGAAGTATTGAATTATTTCTCATATTTCGAAAATCGTTTCATTATTTATGTATTTGTATTTTTTATTTATTGTGTACTCAAAGTTTTTCTTTGTGAGCCCTTTGAGCTATAAATTTATCCTTAACTCATATTCAACTCGGAATTCGATCCTCAGAGGGGTTTCAAGGTCACCAATGTATAACCTGAAAACTCGACGTTTGTTGTTCAAAGTTTTCTTTAATGATTATATGAACCAAAAAAAAATAGGTAGGACTATTAAGGCTCGAAAGGTTAACAAGAATCTATAAGTATTTATATTGGCACTTTGTCAGAAAATAGTTTGGGTTTTCGTGATCACAATAAAATAACGGAATACTTTTCACTAGAATTCTTTACTAGAGATGAATGAATAAGACTTATTTTCGGCGTCCTGACTGATTCATCACTTTTACGTCATATTTTCTTATCATTGACACTTCGAGCTTACTACCAATGTTATTGTAGCCTCTCACACGGAATTTTCTTTCTTATCAGCCTCCATTGTATGAACATGTACGCTGTCACAATTTCTATTTTATTTTCCCAGCGATTAGTACGACGTTTATGTTTCAAAACCTCGACTGACAGATAAAAGTGAACCGAACGAGGTCAAAAATGATTTTCAATCCTATGTTTGAGATCGAGGAGTTCGAGAAATTGATCAAATTTGTCATTTCTCTCTTTTTTTTTCAATATCAAATAGAATCTATTGTACACCGAAATAAAAAATAAAATGAAAAAAAAAGTAAATTTTCTCGATTCTCTTTTGTGTTAATTGTCAAAGTTACCGTAATAATTAATTTAATTAATTTAATAAATAACTAATGACAATTAACCGAATGATGTTTCAACTGCAAGTCATGAAACATTCAACAGTATTTGAACGTGACTGTACGATCGTTAGTTTTAACGTTGACAAGAAACAGAAGACAGATTAGGAATGCAATCGTTTAGGATTATGGCAAAATGCTTCTCGCACATTGAACTTTAGACCTCGTTGCTTTGCCGCTATTTCTATGAATGAAAGAGTAAATGGATTAACGGTTAGCCCGAGAGCCACGGTAACATGTGACCGTGATCAAACGTCGTCAAAGCCTATCACTTCTGAAACACCTCAATTAGCCACTATCCTGTATTGACTCAAAGTTTGGTCGATCTGAATATCGTGTTGAATCTCTTAAGATACGATTCCAAGGTTTTTTTTCAACATTTTATTCTAACAATTGTAATATTTTTGTTTATGATTGAAACAATACAGCGTAGATCTTACTTCGTCATGTATTTGTTTGTTTTTTTCTACTTTCTTGATAATTTTCTTATAGTAGCTGAAGACTCATTTTCAGGGTATTTTCTTTGCTGAAAAAAGTAAACACGAACAAGGATGACTGACTAAAATGTTCTATTTCGTTTTCTGCCACGTGCGACTTTCGTCTGAATACTGTCCCTTTTTTGTAAAATTTATGGAGTCTAGACACTGGTGAGTTGGCTTAGGTTGTATTGTGGTACCGTGATTATGTATTTTTGAAGGTACTACTCATATTTCAAGGCCTTTAGGTCAATCTGGGTAACGCGAAGACACGCATCTGGGTCGCCTTCGCTTCGGCCCTGTTCCTCGCGACGATCGAGGCATCTGATTGGCCAGAAACGTGCAGACACGCGGGAGTGGCCCGTTTCGCAGGCAGGCACGAGTAACGGAATACTTATTTTTCTATCTGCCTCCGTCTCGTGGCCAAATTTCGAAAAATGTTGTACACTAAAAGCGATTCGACCTTAAAATTTATCTTGAAAACGATAAACACCGTTTTCTTAGTGCAAAAAAAATATTTAATAATCAACAATAGCATTTATGATGATTTTTCACAACTACATATATTATGGATGAATGACTAATTCGCTTGGTGCAGATCAGTTCATAAAGTACATAAAAAAAAAGCAAGACTAGCCACCAATGATTCACTTCCGTCATGACATCCAGTCTCGCAATAAGTGGACAATTATCGGATGTATCTGTTTACCAGATTTATTTACGAGGCTTTTGTACCAAGAAAAAAAAAATTTTAAACCTTCCTATTGACCTGGAGGCTTATCAGGTAATAAACTAATAAATTTATCGAAATTGTTATTCCAATAACTCACTCAATAAGAAAGCTATCTTTTTTTAAATATCAAATGCCAAATAAAAAGAGCTTAAACTGTACATATCTTACGAACCTCCGATATTGGTAAAGTAGTATTTCGAATTATCTTATTTAGTCTGTCAATTTTCGATTTATAGAGTCAATTTCAATGTTGGACTGGAAAAAAGATGTTCCGAAGAGCAAAATCGTTGAAACGTGGGTTAAAAGTTTCTTAGATTAAATGATAAATTGTTTAATTGAACCAAGTGGCAAAAATCTCATTCCGGGGTCTTATTCTGCTAGAAAACGTCTTATCATAATTTTGACAATTTATCATTGTAAACAGGGAAAAATTGAGATGCCATGAATATAATTACCGAAATAAATTATTGAATAACTAAATGAAACAAATTTTTCCGAATTCACTTATTAATTAATTGAGGGAACTTGTGGACGATATATCACTGCAAAATTATTGTTAAACGTAAATATTCTAATAATATTGACTCTAATACTATTCAGCGAAGTTCAATTATTAAAAAAAACCTCAAACAAATGGTTAGGATTATTTAATTTGTTTGCGAAAAAATGTATTTGTATCGATTTAAATAATTCTGTGTCGTTGTATCGAATGATATTTTGTTGCGTTGTCAATGTCGCTGAATTTTATTGAAAATATTAAAAGCAATTGAAGTAGTTCATTGTAACGATTACTTGAGTCTGATTACGATCTTTATTGAAGCGTTTTATTCGGGTTACCAAAACGATCATTATTGTTAACTTTGATGCATTCGTTTGCGCTCATTCGAAGCCGGCCTTTGACCCTGTATACGAATAAACGAACCGCCTTTTACGACGATGAGCATTTGCAGCGAGGAATAACGAGTAATTGTTTTTTATTTATTTGAATGACAGTTCTTGTGGCTTTAAAAAATGCGAATCCAAGAGATAACGTTCGATGATATTTTGCTTAAATCAAGATGTAATCGAGTGCAGAATATGATAGTAAGTAACGCATACGAAACTGCTTCTATTCATTCGTTGGAATTAATTTCACTCCCAGTCCCACAAGAAACCTCGATCGATTTCAAGGAGAGCTACAAAAACAAGATCACCATTTGCTGAGAAGAACGATCGCTCGGAATGACCTCTATAAAACTTTTCTCCCATTCCGTCAAACTTTTATAGAAATTCCTTTCTTTCTTCAAATAAAATGCAACGGGCAAATTAAGTTCCCAATTTCATTCCGGTCAAACCAGTTCTCAAGCAAGTTCTCGTGCTGTACAGAATTCTTCAAAGTTACATATATCACCAATCCCTCGCTTCAACTTTTATTCAAATTTTCACGTACGTGCACTTGACTTGGAATTTTGTACACGGGGGCTTCTGGGGTCGCTGATTACGAATCCGAACTCAAAATTTGGAAATTAGAAAGAAATTGTTGATAAATCCAAAACAAAGGCAACCAGCGTACAAAAAATGTTGAAAAAGTTATATAAAATGCTTTGGAGTGTATTGAATTTGTAAAAAAAAAAACTACCATTCCGGTGTTTGTGTCAGTTTAGTAGAAAATATGTTTTTTCATAAATAAATATTTTTCCAAATATGTTTTTGATATTCAATAATATCCCAGGAGCCATGGAAGACCCAGAAACCGGTATTTGTTGTTGAAATAGAAGTTCAAAAGTATTTTAAAAAGGCTGTACAAATTAGGTGGACAACCTAAGTTTCGAAATAGCTCAAAGGGTTCCACGAGAATGATTTAGAAGGAAGATTTTTTGTGCTATTTTTTGCATGAGAATTGACATGAGTCTCTGTCCCGGTTTGATTGAGTATTTAAAAAATGTAATTAATTAAATTCAGAATCGTATTAATATAAATTAATAAATAGAACTTCAATGCTAAAAGTTTGTGAGCATTTGCACCACGTTGGAGAAAATTAAGAAACTCTTACTTGGAGACAATTCGAAAGGTCCCTTCCCGTCATGGATTTACCATATAAATATATATATATATATACTATACATATATATAAACATGAAAAAAAAAGAGGGAAAGAGATGCAAGAGAGTTTAGGCAATATTGCAATTGACACAAAACATTAATGACGTAACGCCCGCACGACAAGAGTAAAATTTCCCACTCTCTTTCGTTCGTCGGCTCGAATATTCTCATACTTCATAGTATACAGACAGTAGAGATGATAGAGACACTAAATAGGCTCAGGCTAACAAACCATAACGCAGTCCAGCAACCCATTGGGGTACAGGGCTTGTACGACTAAAGTATAACCACTTTGTAGCTTCCTGTTAACTTTACGAACGTGTTTCGTATACACTATACGTTCCATAGCCAAAACAGTCCTTTCGGCATTCCGAAAAAGCCGATGGATATTTAACGACACCAAATATGATTTTCTGTTACAAATTTCTGGCTAAATGCACGTGATTAACGAAATCGAATTTTTTAGAGCGTTGAGTTTAGCGGAATCGATCATGATTTTTGGGAAGAGCAGGATCTATTTTTGTCTCTCGTTGTTTTCATGGCGAGTCCTATACGATTAATTTACTGATCTTGTCGTTTGTAGAGCGAGCGCTGAATTGGACATATTTTTTTGAATCTTCAATATAAAATATTGTCCCGCAGTAGTCGAATGTGTTTAAATTTTCATTTCGAATATGAATAAACAATAATATCAACGTATGTATCAACAAACGGGATGTTTACAATCGACGTCGGCCACGCAGGGAGAAGGGGGAGGGGGACATTTTTGCTTTTTACCAAGATTCGCTTTGTACTGTATTGTGACGGTATTATTGTATCATGAACGTCACTGTAGAACCTGTTTGAGAAAACAGCGCTCTGAAGATATTTACAGACACTATGAGCATCTTCTCATCGACGCAGCTCAAATTTCAATTGGCTGGAACGTAATTTTGATTTTACTCACTTATTTCAAAGACACCTGTTTTTTCTTTAACGTGTAATCCAGTTTTTGCGTTCTCGTATCACATGGGATTAAAAAGAAAAACACTTGCACGTATTTAAATAACTACTGTCAAAGTAAAATACGTCGAGGACAATTTTTAATGAAGCTGCGTATGTGTTTAATGTACCGACGCGTATTCGAGCGAGTCGACGCGCTCAGTGCAGCGTCTCTCATTCTACTGAAATGTTTGAAAATGAAAATATCCCTCTCCTCATCTGGAACTCTGTGTGGAGGCTTCTGATTACATACGGGACATACGGGTACGCTCGTGGATACGATCCAGCTTTCCGATACGTTCAAAAGTGATCCAGAGGGCGCCAGTTTCGGTTCGCGTGAGGCGTAAGGCAGTCCACAGCTACGGGATCTCGCCGCTACGCAGCGCTTCTGCATATCACGATTACAAAAATCACAACTGCGACGCTCTGCCATTGGCCAATACGCCACGCTAACGTAGCGGGTTTTTTCTTTATCAACTGCCAAAGTTTCCTTCTTCACCGACGACGAGCCGTTCGACCGCCAAACATCCACTTATCTCGGAGCAATTAATCCGACGCTCAGTCGTAAGACTCGTAAGAATGCGATCACACACGTTGTTCCTCGGACATCCTTTCATATTCGAATATATATATGAGTTACACGTTGTTCCCCTTCATCAGAGAACAATCATGTATACCTTTCATTTTTCTCGATGTATCAGGAACGTCCAGAAACTTCGTGTGTATAACCGTCGTCTCGTGGCGACGGTAATTCAATTGATTTTACTTTTCACTTACTTTTTACTTCTCAACGTTAGTATTACTTGAAAAACAGTTCAATTAACATATTCTTCACCGACAAACGATTCTGCGTCCATTAAAAACCTTGCTAGCATGGAATTTAAAATTTTTGGTGCCAACTTCATGACGAATCTTGAGGGTGATTAGCAGTGACTACACTAGTCGAAAACGCCACGGAAGGATTCTCAAGAGATTCATAGAAACAAAACTCAATTTATTTGCATTAGTGGGGCCAACTCGAAGATTACGTTTTAAAATTCATTTTTTGATCAAATGGTTCATCGCTAGAATTATGCATTATGCATGGAGCGCCAGAGAGATAGTTGCAAATTTCAGTGACATTTTTCTACCAGAAAAAAAGTTTAAGCTAATTTTCATTTCGATCGGACGAACGACAGGGCCGAGACATTCTCTAGGAAGTTGACATATGGGCACTGCTCAAGATGAAATTATGGAACAGTTTTAGCAAGGAATGTGAAAAACCCTGCCATTGACCTGAATAAAATTTGTTCGACGCCGTGTAAACGCGCATGTATTAGTCTCGGGCAAGTGTATTCGCGGATACAATATCACGGATCACGACAACTCGAGAACAAGAACACCAAGATCAAAGATTGAGCCTATTGTGGCGCCTCTGTAGAAAAGCCAATGAACTGTCGTAGAGAAAAAGTGAAAAACGTGATGCAGACGATGGATGGTAGCGCTTGTAGCGCCACAACAAGGAACTGAATCAGAGGAAGAAGAAACGAAGAGGCGCAGGCGTGTCACGTGATGGAGAGCTGCGTTTGAGCGTAACTAACCACAGGTATGAAATACATTTTTTCCATCAAATTTTTCCTTTTACGAGGCCAAAGCCGACAAACTCCGTGGGAGCCTAAGCCACCTGAAGAAATGTACGCGTAATTAAAAAAGATCAAAAACCATGCCAAACACGTGGGCTTTATCTTTCATCGCGTCTCTCATTGATTCACATAACTTGGGGTAAAATGTTTAAAGTAAATTCCGCCATTATGCGTCCACCGATGTATCAGTGGATCGGACTCTGTGGTTTTGTGAAGAGGCGAGAGCCCATTACGGGGGGAAGCGGAGGAAAGAGCGGGCGACTGAAACTGCAAAAAGGAAATGATTCTATTGATGCTTTACTTTCACTCCACAAAATAAGCGAAATACACGCTTTTGGGAAGAAGGCTCCCTCGAAAATTTACAAAAGTACCATTGATTACGTTTCACTCATTTGCCCCATGCTTCGCAACCAATCATTCATCTTTGATGACCGACGACGATTCATTACCCATTTTGACACCTTTGTCGTCAATTTTTCTCCCTAGCATCTTGCCCGCTTTGCCATCAAGTATTTCTGGCCAAAATCTCGATTTTTTTGCTCCCGCAGTTGAAAATTTGTCTCGATTGTGAAACTGTCTCGTCTCTTTGAACACCACAAAAAATATATTTATACCTTGCAACTAAGTAAAAAAAAAAAGAAATGATAATTGAACGCTGTGTTCCAAGACGCGGTATCCGTGTCGGGGTATGTCCTTTTATATATTACTATTTCGCGGATACGCGGCCGTGCGTCATTTGTGTATGTGAAAGTATGTGTGTGTACGAATGAATACGCGCGTGAGTTTATAGCTCGAGCCCGTCCCGCGCACCCCTCCCCGTTTAAGCGCCCTCCTCATCGTTACGGCCGTTTTTGTCACCATTGTGTTGGTACGAGCCGTGTACGACCAAAGCGTATCGTGTACAATCGTGTACGTGTCTGTGTGCGTGGTGTGTATCGCGCGTCCCTCCATATTCCTCCGATCCGCGCTGCCTTCGCTCGCCGCCGTTGCATTCGTTCGACGACCGACGTCTCTCCATGGACACACTTCCTCGATACTGCGCGTACGTCAAACACTAAACATAAAAAAAGCATTTATTCTTCTCGTTACATCCTTCTTTTTCCGTCGCTTCACGAGCTCGTGAAAGCCCCAAATCGGCCCCTACTATTGCATTTGAAAATGATGAAAACAATCATTTATCCCCGGCACATTTTCCGCTTTACCAATCGGCCCTAATTCTCACGGTATGTCCGTTTCGCGTAGTTTTTTTTTTCTATCTTGCCATTCGATATATTGTACACACACAGGGGACATTGAGGCAAAAGGCTACTCGAGTAAAACCCGTCGTGATTCTCTCTTCTCTGGCTGATTCGTCTCCTCGGCGATATCCACGCCGCACCCTCTGCCCGATGCCCGATTTTGTCTCTGCTGTACGTTCCGTTTTTTTTTTTTTTTTTTCATACACGGGCTTCTACTCGTGTATTTTGTGTGCGCGCCGCTATTTCTTCCTTGCGCTCTTCTCTTACCCGGTATACTACATTCAACTTACGGATTATGGTATTTTTTTGTTCCCTTCTCCTCCCCGCCGCCCCCTCTTTCTCTTTCCACAACGTTATATCGGCAAAATTGTTATCGCAAAATTCCCACACGCCTCGAACCTATCTCGACGCGAAATATCCTTCCTATACACTTCTACATATTTATATACGCGTGAGTTTTCGTGCTTGGTGTAATCGCGCGTTCTTCCAAACATCTTGTCTCAAAATCGCTACTTTCCGTCCTACCCTAATTTCGTCATTCTAACCTTCTTTCAACTGCCGCGTTTGAAATATTTCTCTCTTGTTCCTATTTCAATTACCAGCGGGAGTCGATTGACCGGATGGTTTTTCGGGAACTTGCGTTTTTTCAATTAACACCCAATTTCTATCCCGTATTTCAACATATTCATCATTTTTTTCATACGACCTCTCCCCAACCAGTGTCATTGTTAACTATAGGGTCTTTAATACGTTTGTGTTTGTTTTTTTCATTCCAGATTGTAAATAGCAAGTGTACATAGTGTGGTAGGTGACGGAGCGAAAGGGAGAGAGCAAGAGTGAGAGAGAAAGAGCGAACGCGAGCGTGTGTCGGTAGATAAGCCAAATTTTAGTTGGCAATGAGTACGGGCAACAAATCATTGGCGTCCTCCGGTGGGAGAACCACCGGAAAGAATAAGTCTTCACACGGTAATCACAGCAAATCGGATCACCATCGTCAGTCCAAGTCGTCGGATGCATCTAAACACGACAAAGGGCAGGTTTGTGGCCACGTATACCTATATCTGTACGCCTATTTTTCAACCTCTACTCATGTTCGGAGACAGTGCGGTATAATTGTTGGTTTCATTATCGTGGCTCCGGCGGTTTTGGAAAACAAGAGCTCAGACCTATTCTGATTTCCCGCATTTGTCTTTGTCTTTTCTTCCGAATACGGATTGTTTACAAACTTCTGCAATAGTGACTGACCGTCATTGACTAATACAAAGCAATGGTAGAATATTTTTAATTAACTTTACTTTATTACTGATTGTTTACATGGGTTTTTTATCTGCGTTAAATTCTGCAATTTGAAAGAATAAACTTTGAATTGCCAAGATTGTGATTGGCGTAAAAATCTTGACTGCCTGTACCGAAAAACATTGAATAAATTCATCGACGAAAGAAAGAGAAAAAGAGGGAGGTTGAAGAAACAAACCGAGGAAGGTAATGATCTAATAGCATCATTTTTTTTTGTTTGTTTCTATTTAAAGCAAAATAAGGACCAGTCGCGCCATGCACAAATAATAAACACGAGAATGGGTAGTACGGAGAACACTGATCTAGAAGAGCAGATAAAGCAGGTGATGGAAATGACTCGACGTTCTGAGGACGAAGTCATTATGGCTCTGCACGATAGCGACGGTGATCTCGATCGCGCTGTCAACGATCTTCTTGAGGGTGTACAAACCGAGTGGGAGGTAAAAAAGAAGAAAGCTAGACAGCCAGGGGGATCCAAGCAAAACGCGGATTCGTCCGGAGACGTTGAGGAAACGGGCGATTGGGACGAAAGACGTAATCAACGAGGTGGAGGACCTCCCCGCCTTCGCGGGCGTGCTAATCACGATAATCGAGGCTGTAAGTTTTTCGTGAAACTGTAATGACTGAAAAAAAATCGAAATCATAGCCAATAACTTTAGCCAATTGTCCCATCCCTTTTGAGATTCTTCTTGGTGCTCTAAGCTTGGAAATTTTCCGATTCAAACGGTGAATATCAGCACCGAAATAATTCATCATTTTTGTTAAATTTTTTTGCGTCACACTCTTTTGAACGAATAACTTACTTATCACTAAGAGCATAACTACACTGACTGAAATATTTTTTTGTTCAATTAGTTGAGTAAACAGTGACATTGTAACAAAACGGTCGAATGATTCCAGTTTTTTTTCAATATACATCATCGTCCAAGCACCAAATGCATTGCCGAAATAGGACATTATTTTTCTCCCAGATAAAAGCAGAATGCTTTTGATTTTATTAGTTGATGCGACCAAAATCATACATTTTGGCTTAAAAAAAATTAATTATTCTGTTAATTGAATGCTTATTTTCCATGACCATTTAAAAATATATGCAAATTACAAACATGTATTGAAATAATGGGACGAAAACGATTATTTTTTGAAGTCTTTCATCGTTGGATTATTTTTGCAATATACGAGAAATAAACCGAATCTGTAATGGACCCATAAAATAGAAAGATTGAAATCGTGAAGTTGTAAAGACGTTAAAACTGTTTACAATCACATCTGAGCATAATGATTGTAAAATTTTTATCATTCCTGCAAAAATAAAAGTGAATTTGACGAAAAAAAATCATATCCATTTGGATAAACAGGGCGCGGACGAGAAAACAAAGAGAACGAGAGAAACATGGAGGACAACGTGCGAGGCGAGGGTGGGTACGGTGGCGGAGGTCGACGCGGAGGTCGTGGAGGCCCAGGAAAATCAGGGCGAGGAGGTCGTGGCGGCGGAAGAGGCTTGGGACCAAGGACATTCGCAAATCGCGGTGACGTAGCGTCTTCCTCTTCTGCGCATAGCTTCAGCCGACCCATCGACACGTGGACCGGAAGCGAAGAACAGCAGCAGAGCAATCAGGGACCCAAGATGGGTGAGCACTACCAACTAACATCGAGTTGTGTCCAATCGTTACTTTTTTTTAATATGTTATATTAAGTCACCAAAATTAACATCAGCTGAACGGTGTAAGTTGGCAGAGATGATGTTCAACGATCGGTTATCTAATTCGTTGTGCTTTTTTTCAGAAGCTTGGAACAATCTTGAACCCGCGGAAGACTGGGACAATGAAGAGTACACGGGTTCGTTGGCAGACACAAAGGTCTTCACACCTAGTACATCGTTAAACGAGAATTCGAGTGTCGTTGCCGGTGGCGGGCCCGACGAATCGAAGCAGGAAATTCAACAACCCGCTGTGCAAACCTCTGCCCAGGCGCAGTTGAATCTTGTCTCGTTACAGCAGGAGGTAAGGCAGCCGAAGTTGGAGGATCCTTCTTTTAATTTATTCTCTCCATTCGATCTACTTCATTGGATTTTTCAAAGTGACACGTTTTTCATACGATTTACGTTTTTTACCTTTTACCTTCATTTACTGTTTTTCGTATGCCTCGGAAAATGCAATTCACTTGGAATAACTTGCCTGCAGCTGCACCCGAAAAACAAATAGCAGAAGTAAAAAAGATCAAAGATTAAGACGAGATATAAAAAACTGCAGAAGCTGCCCTGGCACAATCACAATAAATGATAAAATTCTAGTTGAATTGAGAAAATTAATGAATTGTTCGAAGAAATTATTAATTATTCTCGTCGTATTTCAATCTTGTCAGGATTCCTCGAAGTTGTCGGAGGCTACAACATCCTTGCAGTCTCAACCGTCGAGTCTGCATCAGCAGCAAGCACCTTCGGTTCTCGGTATTACCGGTCAGTTGCAACAACAACTTTCACAACAGCCGCAGCCGAGTATCGTCGGAGGCGCGGCGTTAACTGCTGCACAGAGCCAATATCTCACTCAGCTTACTCAGCAGTCAAGTGAGAATTTCAAGGCTTCCGGACAATCTGCTTTCTCCTCAATGAATATCACCTCGCAGGTAAAAGCCACGAATTATCAAAATTTTATTAATCAAATGAACGACTTTAAAACTTTTCTAATGGCCTAGAAAATTGACAACACTACGTATCGTCGGTGAAAGCCCTAAAGTTATTATTTAAGTTTTGGACGAAGGGAGTGTAAAAAAAAATCAAGAAAGTTGATGATGTCTCAGTGGACTGTAGAGTTAATTCCAACACCATATCGGAACTATTTCTTTCTACTTTGCACATACTGTTTGTGAGCAATGAAAAATCGAAATAACAGTATTACAGAGAGCACCACGGCATTTATGCAATCCGGTCTTTAAGCCATTGATCTCTAAAATATCGTAAAGAACAGTAAAAGAACGCGTTCGAAGAAATTATTTCATTTTCGAAGAGTACTCACGAAGGTATGCCGTTTGTAAGTTATTGCCAAGAATAAACGATACGGTTATTCAAACGATTTCATCGAGTCTTGCCAAATGAGTTACACAATGTGTGACGGTGTTACTGTAAGGTATTCGTCGAGATTTTATTTGATTAATCCATACCGAGGAAAAGAAAAAACTTCTTTCATGAGAGGCATAGTCTTCTCGATCTTCTCCTAACGATGCCCATATTGTTTTTTTTTACTATTTTTCCTTTGAATCTGAAAGATATCATTTAATTACAATATTTTTAAATAGAAGCTCTCACTGTTTTCAATAAATCATTTGGGCAGTCACATTTGTCGAGCAAATTTATGTTGTCAATAATAAAATATTTCGAGCGTGAAAAGTTTTAGACAACAGAATAATAAAATTTCGAGATGTTAGCGGTAACTCGAATATTTGACATTTTTCGGTGTAGGATTTCGTTTCCGGGAAGATTATAATGATTTCAAATCTTTGAAGTTGAGAATACTGGCTCTCCTGCCATACGTCGCCTCGACAAGTTCTCTAGCAACTCCCTTAAACTTGATTTACATGGATATTTAAATTGTTAAGAATTCACGATTATTGTACGTTAGGCAAATATTTTGTGAGATTTTGCTGCGTATGGAAATCCAATGTCGCAACGATTGCCGATACGCTGATCGATAAATAGATAAATACATTTTTTAAATCATTATAGCCGCAACGACAAGCGAAACAACGTCCACGAGTTCCACCTCCTTCGAAAATACCATCAAGCGCAGTCGAGATGCCAGGTGACACTGTGAACAGCAATATCGGTTTTCTTGACGTGCAATTCGGTGGTCTCGAGTTGTGCAGCGAGTCAGGTTCGCTCGATGGTTCCGCAACCGACAAGTACAATTCTTCGTCAACGAGCATAAGCGGAGGCCTCGATATTTCATCGAGTACGTCCACGGCCGCAGCCGCTGCTGCCGCTGCTGCGGTTGCCGCATCGACGGTGGCAAACTCGTCGACCTCCTCCAATTCATTGGATATCGAACCACCGCAACAATCTGCCGGCACCAATCAGTGCTTCAATACCAACTCTCAAATGGTACGACACTTTTTTTCTTCTATTCAAATTCTATAAATTTAGATAACGTCCGATAATTAAATTTCACAAAACTACTTTATTTACGATAATATAAATCCATCAATTTTTGACAAAAAAAAAATTCGAAACACAGTCGAAATATAATCCATTCGATACAACTCAGTGAACGGAGTCTTGTTTTTCATTAGATGATCGAGAAATTATGAAAGAATGATTAAAGCCTTGACGCCAGTAACATGAGATTAATTCTCAAAGAAAGGGTTCACAAAATCGTTTGTTCGTTTCTGAAAATAGGTATCGCCCAGCAACGCATCTGTGGCATATGGAACGACAAGCTCTTATTCCACGTCTCAAAAGCCGTACCAGGGTTCAAATGCTGCGCCGAGCAGCTATAACGCATACTCGTCAAGCGCCGGACAGACCGGGCAATCGTCGAACGCCTTTCCAACAGCTAGCGGAGGAAGCGCTAATAACTATCCTGCAACGACGTCTGTGACCCAAGCTAGTTATAATGTTTCGTCCTCGTATCCACAGTCGACTGCACCGACGTACAGTCAAGCGTCTCCTTCTGCATCGGCCGGTGGCTCGGCGAGTTCTGCGGCTACTTCGGCGTACAATCAAACGTCAACACCGAACCAGGTTATTTTTTGTTATTCATTGTTCATCCAATCATATGTATCTCGTTAATGGTTGTCGGATCTTCGGGAACATGAGGAACAACTTCGAAACTTTTTTTAGCTTTTCACAAGTAAAGCAATAATTGCTGTCGTTATGTACGATTTTTTGCATTACATTAAATGTTATTTACCAACAAAATGGAACTAGGATTTACGAAGATTGAAAATATAATTTGAATTCACGTCAGAGAGATAAAAAGTGTAGGCGATGACAGATAAGTGATGAAGTTAAAGGGAAATTTATCAACAAAGCAGGCGTATCAGTCGTCGACCAGTGGTGGTGGCGGTGGCGGCGGCGGTTTTGTTCCATCGACGACAGCTCAGTACCAAACGGGACAATCTTCATCGAGCAACGTTGGAGTTACGAACAACAGTAACGCAGCCGGTGTATATCAAGCAAGCAGTTACCAAGGTTCGTCGTCATTCCAATCGACACCTCAGGCCTACCAACCCTCCGTGACGACTTTCACATCGCCGATAACCCACGCGAGCAGCGGTGGTGGTTATCCAAGTGCTGCACACTCCGTGTACGGAAGTGCTTATGGAAATTACAACAGTCAGCAGCAAGGAGTTTCGCACAATCACAACAAACTCAACAGCGGTGGCAGCAAAGATTCGCAATATGATAGTAGCGCAACGACTAGCACCGGCTCATTGGCGACTACTTCAGCCCCGACCCTCGGAACTGGCGGTGGCGCCGCTGGTAGTCTCTCTTCCTCGGCTAACAGTTCCCAAACAAAGTCTACCAGTTCCAACGGTAAAATATGCCGCCAATATGTTTTTTTATCTCAACAGTCCGATTAACGACGCACTAAATGAATCCATTCTTTCAATAATGCACGATTCTAACAGAGTTGTGAAGAACAAGCTTAAAAATCCGTTGGCATTCGTCTCATTTATTTTTCACGAAAATACTCTGATGATCGATATTTTTGAATATTTTGAAGAAGCTAATAACATGCTTCGCGATATCCACTCACCGCGATATAAAAAAAGCTGTTTTTGTTTTTGAAACCAAGGAATGAAATGACACAAAAATTATTAAAAGTGTTTTCATTTTGTGGACTTGTTGAGAGTCTTCGGTCTAACAAGACTTTTATTTTTATTGCGAGTAGTGGAAATGAATTAATGTCAAATAAACAAAGTGATATTTCGAACGATTGATACTCCAAACAGCCGTGCCAAAGAGTACTTCGAGCGGTGTAGTTACGGGTGCTGGAACTGGCAGCATGACCGGCGGAGGAGCTGGTAACATGACGCCGATTCTAAATCATCAATACATCATGGGACAAGGGGTGCCTTACGCGGCTTTTCAACAACCGATGTACAGCTTCGAGGATCTGCAATTAATGCAACAGAGAATACCACAACACATGGTCAGTTCACTACACGATCGAATCAAATCGTAACAATTTTATTTATTTATTCACAAACGATATTTTACGCGATCGTACAAAGTGACGAAGGGTGTGAATCATTCGTAGAATATCTTCGTCTCTCCCGTATTCATAAAATTCTCGTTGAATAATTGATTTATGAATTTTTATGGCTCGAGCATGAAACAGATTTTTTCGAGACCTCTCTGTTGGTATGATTGTTCCGTAGGAATATTTTTCAGGAAACTTTTCTCTTGCAATGAAGTTTGATCTGTGAAAAGTAAAAAACAAAAAAAAACGATACATCCTGAACTCACTCTGTATTCGATCGATGCAAAAAATATTTCTAGTCGAAATATTGGCAACAATGGATGCGTAATATTATTAGTTATGTCGTTATTTGATGCTTGGTAGCTGCTCGAATTTTTATCTCTATACATTTGACGTTTTCTTTAGCATTTACATCTTCATGAATAGTCTCATTTCGAGGGTAAAAAATAAGCGTTTTCGAATATTTTTTACGCTCACAGTTTGAGTTACGACTTTTAGTTATATTTTAGAAGTTTTTTTTGATTGATCATTTTTCTCTTTTGTCGTTTTCCCTATTTTTGTTCGCCTGACTGTCTCGAGGGTACGGCACACAAATTCTCAGCAACTTTTCGCCCAGTTTTAAAACTTGACTCAATGAGAGCGTTAGCATCGCATTAATGAATTGAAGAACTACTTAATTACAAATAAAATTTTAATAGCGACATAAGAACGGTATCAATGAACTCTTCCTTCGGTACGACAGTCATGGATTATCATGTAGCTCGTTTATATGTTAGAATGAAGAAAAGAAAGAGAAAAAAAAAAACAAAGTTTTATTTAGTTGACTCTCCTTCGTATTCGGAGTACACAGTGTATGCATGTAGTTTTGTGTTTGGCCTCCCTGATTAACGTGCAGCCAACTACTGGTTACTATGACACGACTGTGGGCTATCAGACACCTGGTCCGGCAACGAGCCTCGGCGGTGGCAGAGGTGACGGTCTATCCGGTGTTCAAGGTGTTCAGGGTGTGCAAGGAGTTCAGGGACCTTACACGAGCATGAGCGACGGAAGGTTTGCGAGAAACGATAGCAACGCATCGCCTGTACCTTCGACTATGTCTCAACAGGTTAGTTTTTCTTTCCTTTTCTATTTATCTTTCTGTGAACGAGTGATAAGCGGTACTTTGCTCGAGTATTTCAATTTGGCGGAACTTTCTACCGGGGGGAAATATCAGAGGCGTTGAAACATGGCCAATTTCATTTTTGTGACAATTTTTCATATTTAATATGTTTATTTCTTGTTCGTGGAGTGATTGGTTGGCGCACTTACCGATCCATAAACGATTAAATTCAATTCTTAATTATTCTACTCACTTACATTCGATGTTATAAATTATATTTTGCTCTCAAAGGGGTTTAATCATTTTCCGTAACAGTGTCGTACTCGAGCGACGCGATTGTATCACTAAAACGAGTTCATGTCCTTAATCATATAAATATCATTGTATTATCAACAATTTGATCAACGTGTGATTTCGGCCCTCTTGGAACTGGTTTTTTTAAATTGTATTGGGTACAGTAGAGTGTTCAGTTGTGAAAACACATACTTGCAAACAGAGCTCCAAAAAGAATGTTGAAATTCGCATCAAAGTCCCATTTCTTTCATTTATAGCTCCTAAAATCTGAATATGCGATAATAATTCGAATACTATCACAAACCAAATAAGTTTCTAGATGAATCACTGCTTAAAATACTTTCGAAGACATGGATGTGAAACGATGTTTAATAACTGGTATTCGCCGATCCTCTGGCTAATAACTATTCACTAACAATAAAACGACGAATCGAACATTGAAAAATCGACTAACCGAAAATTGCGAAGTGGCATTTTTCCGAGAAATTTCAACATATTCTAGATTTTTCACTTTTACAACAAAATGAATAAAGTGTACACACTGTACAATAGATGTTTTGGGTATATCACAGAGACGACTGGTAATTTCAAATAATTGCAGGACTAAATCTAATATTATGACTTAAAAACGTAGATCAAATTCCAAATGACGCTTATGCTCACAGCAGATATGGAAGAAAAAAACATTATGTCCCATTTTAAAAAAATCCATATCTGTAAAAATTTGTCCTCTATAAATTAATTTACGAGCAGACTGCGACGCAGCATCAACAGCCAATGATGAATCCGACATTACCACCGGGTTACGCTTACTTCGCATACAGCGGAGGAATAATGCCCGGCAGTTTTCCATACGGAACACCGGCTATTTATCCGGTAAGATCTCAAAACATTATCAGTTGATAGTTCTGTGTATTTTTTTGAAATTCAAATCAAATCAAGTAATTCCTGAGGGGTCAAAAATAAAGGAAAAAATTGAAAGAAACAAAAAATGGCACAACTCGTTATTCTAATGATGTATTTTTCATTATTATAGCCGATCGCGACTGCTGGTAACGCTGGCACAAATAGCGGTGCTTACAGCACAAAACCAGCGAATTACGGCTCAGGATACGGGGGTGCAGCTAATTACGACGGTTTAGCGAGTGCTAGTCAGACCGGGGAATACAAGGCTACGGGAAGCCCTTACACAGGCTCGCAGAGTGGCAAGACTGGAACATCGACTGGGAACAACAACAGTGGAGGTAGCTCCGGAACTGACATTGGCACGACCATGTATGCCAAAAATCATGTTGCACTCGGCAAGGTTAACGTGAGTCCTCATCATCCATTACTTTAATACTTTTCAGGGTGTCGAACGATATGATAACTTAGGACGATTCTCATTTTCAAACTTCAATTTTGTTCCAATCATTTCATTATTAGTTCCAAAATGGTTTTTTGATCAATTTATCAACGATTGATTTTACACTAACGACATAATTTGTTCAATATTACGATGAGGTTGTAGCTGTGGCTTTTTTCTTCATAATTTCATTGATGATATTTTATACATACCGCAAACATGCATTTGTTTGCGAAAATTACGAAACTGCGAAAAATAGTAGAATATAAATACGGTTTCTTTAAAAATATGGTGTCAGAAATAGCCGAAGGCTCATAGTTATCGGATTAATCGAAAACTTGCATGTTGAAATGGGCTGATATAAATTTTCGTATATTTCACACGCACACGCCTTAGACCTGAAAATATTTGAAATCTTGTTCCCATCCCTTGCGTGTAAAAAAAACGTTAAGGTATTTTAGAATAATGGTACGACGCGACTCTAACGAGGTTTTACGTGAATAAATAAACCCTCTCGTGGTCCAATTTTTAGGCTGCTCTTGAATTCACTTCAAATTCTCAAATCAAATTTTCGATTGAAAACATAGTTGTCCATTGAAAGTATTTGCATTCAAAAGATGAACAAGAAACTTCGAAATCAATTTTAACTGCACGTTTTTCATAATGAACACCGTAAATGAGAATCATCGTAATGTACAAATGCTGTTTGTAAAAATTCAGGATCGACATTCAATTACATTTTTTTCAATAATTTCCATAGTATGAATCTCATTTCAAAAAAATTTCGATTGACGAAAATTCATTCCCCGAAGAACTTGAAAAATTAACTTTTTGATCGCTGAAGTACGAGACACCCTGAAATGTACCTGCGAATAATAACCAACTCGTCCCGAGACTCTACCGAGTCTCCTGATAACAGTTTTACTAATGTTCGTTCGATGTAAACTCTGGGTGTCGGATGGTGAAAAAAACAAAAAGCAGTCTTACGACAAACAGACTTTCCACTCGGCGACACCACCCCCGTTTAGTCTTTCGGGGAGCCAGAGCGCTGGAATGCCCGGTGGTTACGGAACTCCTCACTTGTTCATTTCGACAATGCCGCATCAGTTACATCAGCCATTGCATCAAGACGGCGGTAGCAGTACCGGTCAGCGATCCAATTCGAGCTCTCAGAATAAAACACAAGCGAAGCCAGCCTACGGTTCGACGTACTGGACCGGTGGTAATTAAACGGCCGGTGATGAGAAGAAGAAAAAACAAAACATGAAAAATGTCAACACAACACCACCAAATGGAAGCGAAACAAAAAAAAAAGAAATACAAATACCGACACACCGCTGTGTGCGCTCTCGAGTGTCTGCCGTTACAGTGTTGAGCGCGACGGAGACACAACAACCAGCTGACCATTGTTAACAGCGACGATTATATTGTTGAGAGCTAGAGGGAAAATGGAGAGAGCGTTTCGAGAGATTGCCGAATTACGAATAGTACATAAGCGATTTTGACAAATGAAGAAATAACACTACACATATAAATACACACGAATACACACCGAGCGGTAATCGAATTTGCGTTATATTTTTCCGCCTCGAGACGCTATCCTCATCCATCTCCCATCAATTATCCCCTTATTAGTTTCATGTTTCATTCATATCACACCTCCTCCCCCACTCCTCGCACTTTTTTAACCTGCCGCGTTATTAATCTATGGTAAATAACGAAAAATGCCCTATAATCAGCATTCTGACCGTTTGAACACAAAAAAAGTAATGCTCTTTTTTTCATATCCTATCATTTCACAAACCTGAGTTTCTGTTCCTTCTGATACGTCGGGTCCACGCTAGAGATACGCAGCGGTAGGAAAGTACACAATGATTTGTCGTGCAACGAACGGTATTTCGTATCGACATGCAGAACCATTCGCAATATCGTCTCAACAATTCCGTAATCTTGTTCCCTTGTCTGTTTTTTTTTCTTAACTCTTTCATAAGGAACATCCCGTGAGAAGCATGGGTTATCAAAAGATCGTGACGATAAACGTTCATCTTTTTTAAATAAAATTGTTGGATGTGATATATACTTGGAAAAAAATTGCGATTGAATTGCAGAAGGCTTCTTCGTTGGAAAAAAAAAGAAAAAAAAAAAACAAGTGTAAATTTTTGTTGTTGGTATTCTTTTGTTTTTATTTTTTAAATATAAAACAGACAACTCGATTTGACTGGAGCTAGGCATGTAAAGACGCGGGAAAAATTTCTTCATGTGTTGCAGCGAATTGCAGGAAAAGGCAAAGTTAAAAACTAGTTATCGATCATTACTTAATTCTCCCATGCTTCTTAATCATAGTGTACTAATTAATTACACATTCTACTTTTCTCTCCATTTCTGGAATAAATATCGATCAACTTTTTTTCATCGAAGGACCGACCGAATAAGTCGTCAATTGAGATAAATAATAAAAACAAACACGAAAAGTTAAATTCGTTATGTCGGTGAAAGCGAGCCAACAAGAATTTCGAAAGAGACGGTTTGATCAAAGGGCGTATTGACGCATTCATTGTTTAATCAATGGAAAAATAAACAATACTGTTCTCTTCTATTTAATTTTTTTAAACTACCAACGCAATGGCCAATCGTAACAAGCATTTCTGTAAACACTGAAGTCGATCTACTACCACGTTGATTCGCTAAATATACACGAACATATTTACGGAAAGAGCCAAAAAATGTATACACACACTTAAACAACAACTTGTTGTCTACATATTTTTGGCGCGCGCAGGTGTATGCGGTGGTGTGTATGTTTGTGTGTGTGTGTGTGTGTGTGTGAGTGTGTGTGTGCATATGCGTATGGGTTTTGTGTGAGGATGTGTTTGCGCGCGCCCCCCTTTGTACACACAAATATACAAAAACGAAAAAAAAAAAAACAATGAAAATGCGTTCACTGGAATTCCTAGTATATCTCATCTCTGCAACTATAAATATATAAATATATTAATTAAATAATTAATGGAAATTAAAAGAAAAATTAACGTCGAAAAAATTGTCACAGGAAATATTTATATTTTCACTGTGCGAGGACAGATGATGTAACAGCGCGTATCTTATACTAAAAAATATATGACTTATTATTTAAGTTCAGTTATGTCGTGCGCCTTGAAAGTCATTGTCGTGGGGGAGAGAGGAAACAAAAAAACGGAAAATATAACAATAAAAAAATTGCCGATGAGCCAAGATTAATGGCGTTTTTATAATTTCTGAGCTAAATGAAAGTATTACGATTGATATGAACTCATTTTTATTTGAGCGTCGTTACGAGCAGAGAACGTTCACGAGGAGGGTTAGTATAGATGTAAACTTGTATTAACTGGACTTGTTCCGTAATAAAATTGTGAAGTGAAAACCACGTTTTCCATGCTCAATGCATTAAAACAGTGCGAAAACTCCTCTCATTGTTTCATATAAAAACAATTGAAGAAATTTTAACGTGAAACGTCGGGGCGAAAAAAGTTGCAGTTTCACGAGACTGCGAGGTTTTAAGATAAACTCAAGCTGTTTTTCTTCTCTCCCCCCTCGCTCTCTCTTTTTCTGTCTCATTCCTATTTTGAAACTCGAGGTAGTGGTAGTAGTAGGAAAATTATTACAAGATTTCCAAAACTGAATACACGATTTGCTTTTTTTCGTCTACTTGGTTTTTTTTTCTCGGCCGTTCGCTGCTTGCTGGTCTGCCGTTTTTACAACTTTTCCGCGACTGGTTATTGACTACAAATTTTCACCATTCAATAAATTTTATTTCCACCGAAACATGAAATGAAATTCAATGTTAATTTTAGAAATGTGCTATTCGAAATTCAGTAAAGCAGTTTAATGGAAGATAAAACCCGCTATTGTTCGATTCAATTTGGGTTTTAGCGATCTCATGAATTTCAGTGTTTTTTTTTTCTTTTATTTTTCATTTTTTTTCGAACTCGCAGCAACACGCTTTGACGCTGAATAGCTGGGAAAGAATGCGAAATTTCCTACGTTTGTAACAGCTAATCTATCGGTCAGCTATTTGCGTTTGTATCTTTGAAAAATCGTTCACTGTGACGAATAACCGACGCTGAACAAAACAAAATTGTGGATTCTTGCGGTTAAAAATATATTTTGTTCAAATACGTATTACACGAAATGACGACAATTAAACACAAAAGTGGTCGGTAGAATTCCCGAACAAACAACAACACAAAACGGATACGTGCACTTGCAGAAAAGTAAAGATGAAAACCCTTGAGACGAAAAATATATAAATTGAAAGACAAGCCCATGAGGTACGAGATTCTCGACGACAAATCAACTTTTGTTAATAATTAACCTTTTTGCTCCCAATTTGTATACTCACTGTTTTGGGTAATTCTCCCTCCCTCTCTCTCTCTCTCTCTCTCTTTCTCTCACTCTCTCTCTATCACACATACGAACAAACACTCACATCCATACACACACTGATGCGCGATGACTTTAGAAAGAATTCTATATAAAAATAAATCCCCAGTGAACCTCGTACGCGAACGGTACTAGTACGAAAGAGTACGCTGTACTTTTTCGTGCTAATATACCATCGTATGATTCGTTTGCTGGGTAATAATAAAAATTAAAAAAAAAAAATTAAAAAATAAACAATAGTAAGTGTAATGTACTATAAGAAAGAATAAAGTGCAAGTCGATTATAGGTGGTATATAACATTTGAATAATTAAAAAAAGATAACGACAAGGAGATGATGATGCTGAATAAAATGATAATACAAAACAGGGCAAAGAGTATGCGAATATACTATAGTATGAGGGAAAATAAACATGAAGCGCGTGTCCGAGATGGGTTTAGGGAGACGCGGACGTCAACGTTCTTCACAATAATTGTCATACCTTAATAATTTTTGTATTTTTGTCAAATATTAATCGAGCTATCGATATTGCAACGTGCATTCGATCAGCCACAATTGCTAACTATAAACTAATAGATGAACCACGATTAATAAATAATAACATTTAGCTACTACTGTGTATAAATATGAATATTCTCAGAATAAATGTAATGAAAGAATCACCAAGCGTACAAACTGATTGCTTATTACAGTGAACTTTCGTCCCTTGTTGCAGGTTTCGTGGTTTATATATATTGCTCTTCGAACGTTTTATTTGTATGGTTTTATCAATATTTTTTTTTGTTTATATGAAAAGCATACAGGCACATTCGTCCCGACACTCGGCTTTTGGAATTTTTGGTGACGAGGGCGAACGGGGAAATTGAGGTCGTTTCACACATGAATCAAGGGATCAACCGACGGTTCAGCCAAATAAGACTTCTGCGGTGCCGATTTTCTTTTTTCATGATTTTAAGTCATGTCGAAATATTTTTTAGACAACTAAATTCAACTCATTGAGAATTTAAAAAATTATAATCATCCTCATGAAATATAGTCGATCGATGAACAAATAGTTGAATTTTCAGGGCATATCTAGACTTTCTTTGAAGCTATATTATTTTATTAATCGTAGTGAAAAAACATTGTACTTCTTAAAAAACCGCAAACATAAAGGAAAAAAGCATTTCTTCTATCTTTTTTATTTTGTTCGGGTGCTGTTGTTAATAAAGATAGAATTCGACTACGAGCTATATGTGAAAATCTATAACCTAATTCATTATGATTGAAAAAGTATTTTGACCTCTGTTTGCAACAACATACCAGTTACAAAACATCGAATCGGAAATCGGAAATCCGACGAAACCACTTGAAGTAGCGTAGTTTTCGTAGCAACCACGGAAATGTCAACTGTATGCGTGTGTTTGATCGTACGCAGTGATGGATATCACTTGTATGTAAACAAATCGTGTATCGCATATATGTTTATATTATGCTCTGGAACCACGAACGAAAACGTAAACAGTTTCTGCTTCCAAGACCGAATATCCAAGGTTCAATTGAACACTCAAATAACATTCATGTTGTGATGATTCAAAAAAAGGGACCGATACCCAATAACATTATTTACTTTTTGGAAAAAAAGTACATGCAAACTTCATGTATATTGCTGACGATCTGGAAATTCCGGGAGGATTCCTGCTTTTTTTTCGGTCGGCAATAGCGCAATAGTAATACCGACGACAGCTTTTCCACAACGGCTTACGGTGCACTGAGGGGCAGAGGGACTACTTTTAGTAAGTGGCGTCCTCTGTAGACTCTACCGAATATTCTGACAAGCGTCATGACATCGGAAAAAAATGGCCGAATAATACATAAATCGTGTAGATATTTATTGGTCCTCCATGCACTTAGAATTTACGCGACACTATTTGCTCCTAATAACACCATATTTTGAACCGGTGAGTGACTGAATTGTCTTGTATACTATACAAAATTCATTACAAACAGATAAATCCTTATATTTAAAGTTCTGAAAATCGTAATAAGCTCGAAACATCGAGCGTTGCCGGAACACAGATTGGCGCGTAAACAACCATTCCGAAGCGAGCTGAGGTTCTACTAATTTACCTCGTTGACTATTTTTCATACGTGCATACGTATACACTGAAAGAATGCAACAATCGAAATATTAAAATAAATTATATTTTCTCGAAGTTTTAGTCAGTTATAACTTCTTTTAATATTCAAAGGAAAATACAATTCTTGGTAAATAACCCTGTCAACGTCGTAATGGAATTCCATTTTTTAAACAAATTTTACTGTTGCAGTACATTTTTTATAACTACTGATACATTCATTTAAATTCATTTAATTAAATCAACTGCACAATCCTGTGATTCTTGCATCTTTTTCCGCTCAATTGAGAAATCCTTGCTTTTCATGAAAAATAGTTTTTTTTTGTTTACATACTTCGTATAACTCGGACTTCTCTATTCAGTTTTGATGTTCGTATGGCAAAAATGGAGAAGAATTAATATGAATGCCACGGTATGGCATGGTAAAATGTCTAGAAATAATGTATCAAAGAATAACATCATGAAATAAAAAACTTGACAATAGATACTCGAGGGGAGATACATGTGTCCAAAATTTTTAGAGAAACCAATCTTTTTTTTGTACAACAAGAAACTCTAGAGACAATGGTAAAAGGTTTTGATTCCAAAATTGAATTCAGCCACCATGTTGTGATGAAAAATATGATAATGCGTTGCCAGGCTTATCCGGTGCGTCGGTTCCAAGCAATAATAATATTTCGAGTTTCTGTGTAATATTTTATGAATATTTAGTTGAGAAGTATTTTTGTACAAATCTAGAAAGTCAAATTCACACAGTGTAATTATTTTGGAAACTCGACACGTGTAACCCCTTGAGAAAAATGAGAAAATTTGCTGTGAGTCTAATTTTGTAACGATTTGAAAGATGTTTACCGGGTGAAGGGAACGCTCATTGCGGAGGATCGAAAAATGATGCATCGAAGAGGAGGAAAAAGAATCCGGATGGACGATCCAGTCCCTCCGGAGTATGAGGCACCAATGACGCCGATGACACCAATAAACGACAATGCTGCTGTTGACAGTCAGGAATCGTACACGGCTTATTCATCGTACAACCAAGCACCGCAAACGCCAGTGCACAATCCAACGCCGGATCATTATTCTTCAGAGAGTTACAGTTCGCCAGGAACTGTGCAACAACAACCCTATCAAGAAAACAGCTCGATCAACGACTCGTTAACACAGTTTGAACAACCGGCGACACCGGCTGGGCCAGCCAACATGAGAATCACTAGGAACACAAGAGCGAGATTACGCGGTGGGACGATTCAACAGCCAAAGTACAAAGAGATTGATCCTGATTTTCCACCAGTTGCGCCGACTCGAGGTAGAGGAGGTGGAGGAGGAGGCGGAGGGGGTGCTGGTGGTCGAGGCAGAGGCAGACGAGCCATGAATCCAAACAGTTCGGAGGACGAAGCGAGTCTTTACTACGTTATTCGAAACAATCGTTCTTCCTTGACGAATATCGTGGACGATTGGATCGAAAAGTACAAAATAAACAGAGAAAATGCACTCCTCATGCTGATGCAATTTTTTATAAACGGTAGCGGCTGCAAAGGTCGTATTACACCAGAGATGCAAGGAAATATGGAGCATGTGGCGATAATACGTCGTATGACTGAAGAATTTGACGAGGAGAGCGGCGAATATCCTCTCATTATGACTGGACAACAATGGAAAAAGTTTCGAGCCAATTTTTGCGAGTTCGTACAAATCCTCGTGCGGCAGTGTCAATACGCGATAATTTACGATCAATTTTTAATGGACAACGTGATATCTTTGCTCACCGGTCTCTCGGATTCTCAGGTACGAGCATTTAGACATACGGCTACCCTAGCTGCAATGAAACTGATGACCGCACTGGTGGACGTCGCTCTAACGGTATCAATTAATCTCGATAATACGCAGCGTCAGTACGAGGCGGAGAGACAAAAAGCTCGAGAAAAAAGAGCTGCAGACAGGCTCGAATCTCTCATGTCAAAGAGAAAAGAACTCGAAGAAAATATGGACGAGATTAAAAACATGTTAACTTACATGTTTAAATCTGTATTCGTTCATCGTTACAGAGATACACTTCCGGAAATCCGGGCGATATGCATGGCCGAAATAGGGGTGTGGATGAAGAAGTTTCACCAGAATTTCCTCGACGATTCGTACCTCAAGTACATCGGTTGGACGCTCCACGACAAAGTTGGTGAGGTCAGACTCAAGTGTCTTCAAGCATTGCAACCGCTCTATGCCTCCGAGGAGCTCAAAGCAAAGCTTGAGCTGTTTACGAGTAAATTCAAAGATCGAATAGTAGCTATGACCCTCGACAAAGAGTACGACGTCGCGGTCCAGGCGGTGAAACTCGTTATATCGATATTGAAGCACCATCGAGACATACTCACTGACAAAGATTGCGAGCACGTTTACGAGCTCGTTTACTCGTCGCATCGGGCAGTCGCGCAAGCAGCTGGTGAGTTTTTAAACGAACGTCTCTTCACCCAGGACGAACAATCGGTCGCTGGTGTAAAGACGAAAAGAGGTAAAAAAAGATTACCGAATACGCCTCTGATTCGCGATCTCGTGCTCTTTTTCATCGAGTCCGAGCTGCACGAACACGGCGCTTATCTCGTTGATTCTCTTATCGAAACTAACCAAATGATGAAAGATTGGGAATGTATGACCGATCTTTTGCTCGAAGAAGCCGGACCGGAGGAGGAAGCGCTGGACAATCAAAAAGAGACGTCTCTCATCGAGCTTATGGTGTGTTGTATAAAACAAGCGGCGACTGGTGAAGCACCGGTTGGACGAGGACCAACGAGAAAAATTCTCTCGGTTAAGGAGCAAAAGCAAGTCCAGGATGACAAGCAACGCTTGACCGAGCATTTTATCCAAACTTTGCCTCTTCTGTTGGACAAATACAGGGCTGATCCAGAAAAATTGGCCAATTTGCTTGCTGTACCGCAGTATTTCGATCTCGAGATATACACGAAATCTCGACAGGAACAAAACTTGGATTCGTTGTTGAGCAAGATCCACGGTATCGTAGAAAAGATGCACGACGCCGAGGTACTCGATACGGCCGCGAAAACTCTCGAGTACATGTGTACCGATGGGCAAGCTATATTTACCCGTTGCGACGTCGCACGCTCGACCCTCATCGATTGGATAGTCAACAAATATAAGGAAGCTATCGACGATTATCGTACGGTTATCGACGGCGCCGACGTACCCGACGAAGATGAGATATTCAACGTTGTCCAGTCACTTAAAAAAGTATCCATTTTTTACGGTTCTCACAATATAAATCCTTGGAACATTTGGACCTCTTTGTACAAAGATATTGAGGATGCTAAGGATCCATCGAGGGGCTTTCCCAACGAGGCGATAAAGTATTGCATGAGCGCTTGTTACTTTTCGATCCTTTGGGGCCAAAATAATTTGATCGAAGCCGGTGACGCGGGGGCACGAGGCGAAGAAGAAGCCCGACAATTGCGAGAACGCTTACATTCTTTTATGGATTCGATGAGATATTTCGTTGTCGGGGATAGTACCGGGGTACCAGCACCGGCAATACTTCGCGAAGAAGCTTACAACACGATGTGTGACTTGCTCGTTGTATTTTGTAATCAATTGAACAGTCTCTCTAATCCATTGCTTCATCAACTCGTTTACGAACCAGACTTACAAATGCAATCGATGCTCAATCGTTTCATTCAGGAATACGTATTCTCTGAGGAAGAGGATGACGAACATGACGAACACTCAAAAATCGAAGAACTTCACAAACGACGTAACTTTCTCGCTAGTTATTGCAAGCTCATCGTTTACAATATGATTCCAACAAGAGCAGCCGCCGACGTGTTCAAGCATTACGTTAAATATTACAACGATTATGGAGACATTATAAAAACAACGCTTGGCAAGGCTCGCGATATTAACAAAACCAATTGTGCTCTTACCATGCAACAGAGTTTGAATATTCTTTACAACGAGATTGTCGCTGAAAAAGGTAAAGTCAATCGGAACAGCGAAGAATTCACAGCTATCAAGGAACTTGCTAAAAGATTCGCGCTGTCGTTCGGCCTCGATGCCGTTAAAAATCGCGAAGCCATCACCGCTCTCCATCGAGCTGGTGTTTTGTTTGCAATCACACCGCCGGACGGTGTCGAACTGGATCCTACGGGTCCACCACCGAATTTACCTTTTCTCGAAATACTCGCCGAGTTTACCAACAAACTTCTCAAGCAAGACAAACGCGTCGTGTGAGTCTCATGTTTATGCTACTTAAGGTGATCTATCAGTTGTATGGTCGACAAAAAAAAAATTTTAAAGTTACACATTGTTATCCTTTCGTCAGTGAATAAGGTGAAACCTTCATTTTTCACGAAATGTCAAGGATGTCTGAGAAAAACGTGAATCTGCTTTTTAATCATCGCTCTCGCCCTCACGCAACTGATAGAGCGCCTTAAGAAGGGGCCCTTTATAAAACTTTCACACCATCGAGGCTTTTTCCAATTGCGACAATACCTTGGTTAAGTACTTCTATAGTATCACCGTGAAAATTTGGAATAAAAGAAAGAGAGATTTAACTGTTTTTATTCATCGGTTTTACCATCCACCTGTTTTTCACAGGTGGAAATGTATTGCCATAGTCGGAAAAAGCCCCCACGAATTGAAAGTTTCTTCGAGGTCCGTCCTTCGAAAATTTCAATGTTTAAATTTGCTTCGAAAATTTATATTTTTTTATCTTTCTCTCCGTCCCTCTCAGTCTCAACTTCTTGGACAAAAGACTACAAGCGGGTATGCCATCCTCAAGGGGGGAAGATTGGCAACCACTCTTACTCTACAGAAACAGTTTGCTCCATGGTGAGACAGATCAGGTTCCGATAACGAGTAAACGAGCGTATACGCGTCGTAAGAAGGATCACGCAGCAGGTAAATAACATAAAATGTTAAACAACATTTTTAAAAGGAACAATTAATGTAGATATTAACAATTGGGTTCTCATGAAATTTTCAGAGGAAGAAGAGGTGGACGAAGCTGACGAAATATCCGATCACGAATTTATGGGGTGAGTTTTATGCAACAAAAATATGTAAACTATAAAGTAGTTCATCTTCACAAAAAAAACAGCTCTTTTCTTTTACTTTCGTATCTACCTGATAATTATTTGGCTTCGTTGCTTTCCTTTCACTTTGAGTTTATACATATTTATATAATTTTTTTTTTTTTCTTCATTTTTTTCGTTTATTTTATTTTGTCTGCTTTTTCAGTATCTACTAACCGCTCTTTATCGCCAATTCGTTCACCAATTCGTCAACGTCATTCGCCCACGCTCATCCTTAATCTGCTTTGAATGCGCGCAGTCCTTTCGCAAAATTCATCCCATCGGTGCCCCCGACGCCTACAGGCAGTGCTTATGGTCGTGGCTCTCCCCGAACGATATTTTTTATTGACGAGAAAAAAAGAGACGTAGAGAATGAGAACGAGTCTCGTAAAATAAAAAATATATAAAAAGATAGCGTGTATGTGTGCGTGTGTGTGCGGCGGGAGTGTGCTAAATTTGAGTCTCAAGTATTGCGCGGGCATCGGTACGCTTTGAATCATAATGACAATAATCATTTTATTATTTACGGAGGGAACGGTCAAGGGCTTGAAAAAATGAATAAAAATAAAATGAAAAACAAAACAAAAAAACGTTCTCTTAGTGGGTTTGCTACGTATGTAATTTTCCAGGGCAGGGGCACACATTCTGAACAGATGAGAGCGAGTGAACTACACGACAAAGCTAAAGAGCCCTCCTCTACCCGGTGCCGCGTCCTAAGCAGCCTGTGTAGACTCTCAAACGAAATTCTATCGTAGCGTAATATCGAGATCTCGAGGGAATTTCGTCCATTTCCATTCGGCCGTACCGCTTTAAATTAAGAAACAAAAAGAACAAAAATAATAATAATATAAATATAAAAAAAAAACAAAACAAAAGAAAGTGATAACGTCAAGACGCTCAATTTCCGTGCCTACAAGAAGAGCGGTTGAAAATTACATTATTGTACTTTATATTTATATTCAAACAATACAAATTGGTTACACAATCGAAAAAAAACTTAATGTCGCAATTGATTACGAAACGATGAGTTCCAATTTCCTAAGAATCCTCTATGTATCCTGCCTTTATTTATTATTATTATACCGTTTGTAGTAGTTTGTAAAAGATGTTGAATTAGTGGCACAAAGTCTTTAGTGTTTGACATTCTTGTCTTTTCCATCTGTTTATTTTAGCAAACAAAAGAAGAAGAGAGGTCCGAAGAAGAATCCGTGAGTATTATTGATCTCGACTGTGTGTGTGTGTGTGTGTGTGTGTGTGTGTCGTGCGTTTGTGTTTACGTGCATCTGTGAGTATGGGTGTTGTGTGTAGATGTTTTTCCGGCAATATTCCTTGACGGATTTTTTAATGAGAACTGGGTGGGCGAGAGAGCAAGAGAAAGAGAGAAAGAGAGAGAGAGAAAGAGAAAGAGAAAAACACACACACAAAAACGCATATTCTCGACAGACTACCAGTTACCAAAGTCAATTATCCACGAGGATCAAGAGCTTCTGGCTTTTACGGCAGTAATAATGATATTACACTGACACCGGGATCACCCACTCCCACCATCGAAGATTCGTCCCAAAGTCCCTCTCACGATATCGACAACAGACTCAAATCTATGCAGATACAGTCGCGATCGTAAGTATCATTTTTTCTTTCTATTTATCTATCGAGCCTAAATTCTAAGGCCCATGCAATTAGGCGAAAAGTTCGATTACTCGTGAAGTTTAGAAAATAATTTACGTCATTTCCTGAACTCACCAGTTTTAAAGTTGTTTTTTCATTATCTGGGGATCAAATGAAAATACGAAACAAAGATAAATTAAATTTCGTTAATTGACGCGATCGTCGACTGTTAATTTGAAAAATAAATCTGAATGATGTCATCCGCTCCGGATTCAATATCCTCGATTCTCGAAAAATCATTCTTCCGCGGAATCGGATTTTTTTGCAACAAAAATTTCAATTATTTCTGCCTTATCGAAAACCCACATCGTTCATTTTTCACAGTTTTATTTTTATCAAAAAACTAGATGTCTATATTAGTTGGAAAAAGTTTGAGGATGCAGTGAATATTCAAAGTAGCGTAGATAACGCTATATTGTATGATATTACATTTATTTTTTGATTGCGGCAAAGCTTTATGTATTTCGTCTAACCCTCTTAACGCACTAACCCGTCTGTCTTTTCTGTAGTCATTTCGGCAATTCGTTTAACCGTAACACTTTTCACACATGTCTTGTTGCAAAATCCAGGTATGAGAAAATGAAAAATTGAACGTTTCAATTACATTTCTATCGTCAAACCTTCATACATTAGCTGCTGGAAAACGTCTAAAAACCACGTTGATACCATACCATAGGGATATTTTTTTTGCATATAACTTTTTTAGCGGTGAGTTTTAAGAGAACGTGTAAATTATCTGAATTACTTGCAAGTAAAGGAAGATTACTACGCAAATGGTTGTAGACTTAAAACACTCGTAAACATTCGTTACTGGAAAAATATCGAACTAAGCAAGAACCGACCAATTCGTGCACATTGTATAAGACCTATGATTATGGTTTGTCTGCATTTTTGAAATCTAGATCAATTAAAGTAGCTTTTCTATTTCGCAGCTTTGCACTATCCCTCATGCACCTTCAGTAAAAATATCATAATCGTAAGAAAACTATTGAAACTTGGCGGTGTACACGTCTATTTTTTTCGGCCTTTTGTCCTTTCAGGCGAAGAAGTCAGGACCAATCGCAAGAACCAAGAGAATTGAGGAGAACAGCCAGAAATTCGGGACGCTACATCGAAGGACAATACATGGTGAGTTTAAAAAAGATGCTTTGAATTTTTACTGTTCGTCATGCTCAATCCCCCCCAATAGACTGGTCTCAACGAACATTCCAAATAATAAACGTAAGCTTTGCTTTGATCCAATCTCTTATCATCGTAACATTATTCAATTTTTCGCCAAATTTTGATTGAAACCCCTGTTGCATTAAACTTATTAAATGAATGACAATATATTGAGTAAGTTTATTCAACATGTTTAGAATGAGAATATCATTTCAATCGAATTGAAGAGATTTTCGATTCCTTTGTTGCAGGAATCCGACTCGGAGTGAAAAGAAAAGTATATTCATTTTTATGTCAGATTCGTGCAATCATTTTCGCTACGGCCAAACGTGCATTTAAGCGATGGCGTTAACACGATTTCCAGAAGGACTGAAGTTTATCAAGCACGACGATGTTACGTTTGTATCTCAATTTAACGAAAAGATTATATATCATTATAATCATTATAGAAGGAAAATGACAAAATTCGGTTCGGTATTTTGATAATACTAGATCACAGAAAAAACAAAGTATTATCGTTTGTTATTACTATAGTATTTAATGATTTTATAATAATAATAATAATAATAATAATAATAATAATAAAAAAATAAAAATTTGCCAAATACACAAGGAATGTTGTAAATTGTACATATTGGTTTGTATTTTCATTAATCAATCTTACTTCATCGTATTCTTTAGCCACGTATGGATCCGCTTTCTTTCTCATATAAACAATTCAATTACGTTCGGTACGCTGTTTTCGGAAAATATTGCTCAATCGCCTGCCTTTCGGTGTGCCAACTGTATTCTGAAAGAAAAAAAGTCGTAACATTCAGATTACGTTCAATGACGGGTGCTGCGTGAAATTAGCGAAAAAACTGTGGTTTCTCCTGGACTCACTTCGTCTTGCCTCTTCGACATGGAAGTGCCGAACAGATTTTTCAGTCCTCTGGGTGTAGCTGTCGTTCGCCTCTCTACATTACGTTCCTTCAATATTCTGCTGCTTGGACTTTTAAGCTCGTTACCCTGTGGGTAAAACACAATGATTCGTTACATACCGTTCTCTGCAAATAGTAGCAAAAATCAATCCAGCGTAGTCTAATTTAATAGCAATGCGAAGTCCGGAGATTTACTACTGTTCGATTAAATTTTGGTTTGAATTTGTCAATAAAAATAAAGAATCCCCGCCGGGAAGTTTTTAATGGAAATATCCAAGTGTATTTGGTCATGAGTATTTGCGATCGATGTCGTTGATCGGCGAAAAAGAATCCACGCATTGTTCGAATTTTTTGAACAATTTTACAATATGTTATGAAAACAGTTATACCATTTTATTATGAAAAATAGTCTTCATCACGATCAAATACTAAGTTTCATTCACAATGACAAAGAAAAACTGTTCTCTCATTTGGATTCAAGGACTCAAAAATCATTTACTAAAGTCTCATTTTGAGACGGATCAAAAATAATTTTATGCAATACGTTTTGGTCACGAACTGTCATTTTTCGCGCAATGGTGAAGGGTTCAATGCAAGTAATATTTCAACTAACGACTACCACATCTTAAAATAATTTAAAGTTTGTTAATTGTGCTATTTATTCTTCTATACGCAGAACGTTGAAACATAAAAATACCGTTAAAGTCCATAAACGAATGACGAGCTTCAAATTTGACTACTGTACTACACAAATACGGTCCATACAAAATGCAAATTTCATAGAAGCAAAATTATCATCAAAATTGACATTCTGCATGGTAAAAATGGCCTGAAATTCTTCGCTGCTCGTAGTTTTTTTGTTAACGGTAATTTTTCAGTTTCAATTATCTACGTGTATAAAACTAGGTGCATTTATTAAGCTACGTTTCTACGAAAAAAATTCGATATGCTTTATAATTATTGGAAAAAATGGAGGATTATTTTAAACAAACATACAACGTTTTTACGACTACGTAACTATGACAAGAGGGAAGGGGGACAGGCGTTCTCACCTGCAACGAAAGTCTACCACCGTTCTTGCTTGGCGTTGGAGGACCAGGTCTCTTGTATGAAGTCTACGAACCAAGAAGAAAACAATAACAGACATGCAAAACTCACGTTACACAACCGAAACAAAAAAAACATGTGGTAAATCATGCGAATTATTTGGATAAATATGTTCATGGAGGGAGACGATACCTGCGTTCGATCTTTCTTTTTTGGTTTTTGTCCTGGAAGAAGACTCTGACTGAGGCTATCATTGAACACGTCGTCGCCCGTTACACCATTCTACAAAATACAAAACATGGGTATCCAACATAGACGTAGGACGAGAGAAACCACTACACCGAGGATATCATCGTCATTAGGAAAACTGAACAGGGTAGTATCGGTTTCGAGAACATGAAAAACGAATAACCCAAATTATTTTTTCGCTTTCTACCTTAATATCATCTTCATGGAGAGCAATTGGTTGTAAATGCGTTTCAACCGCGTATGACGATTTCAAATGAGGCCTGCACATCGAGTTTCTCATTCGAAGTTCGGACAGACGATCCAAATCCGGACCTGTCGGTGCGCAACGACCTTCCTTCAAATCCGCTGAAATCGGATACGACATTACGCTGGATTATATTTATTCAATCTTGAATTATTTCTCAAATGTAAATAAACATCACAGGTTTTTTTTGCATATTTCAAAAATATCGAGTTTAACATTTTTACACGAATGTAATAATGGTTGAGAACGTGGAACACTGACTCCAATGACAATCACGCTCGCAATCACGTGTACTATCAATCCTCGAACCCCCCAACGGGGTAATTAATTATACCCCACGAGAATTTATCATTTTCTCGTTTTTCAGTCGTCTTAATTAGCCCATCGTCAAATATGACTTCATCGCACTTCATTCTCTTCGTTATCAGAAAACCAAGAGAATAGTGTCAATTAAACTCTACTATTGCATACGAGTAACGTATTACGCTAAGAAAAATATTCGGTAACTAGTAACTCTACGTTCACGAAAAGTTTAGACGGGGTTTGAAGAGGGTAACCCCTTCACGTACACGTTAAAGAACATCATAGTGTATGTATCATGTTTGAATACAAAAACCAAACATGCATTGTATCCGAAAAAGTTTGGAACGTTTTCTATCTCAAAACTGAAAGACTTCACGAAAGAGGCTTGCATGGAATGTAACAAAATAGGCAAAGCACTTAACTTCAAATTTGATATGATGATAATTCGTAGCAAATTTGAATAAGTGATACTAAGATTTTGTGTTTTGTTTGTCCGTGAGTATGATTATTTGCAACAAACCTAAGTAAACACTGTCAAAAACTTCGCCTTCTTCGTCCTCAGCTCTGAAAGCGTTTCCCATTGCCTGGATACTCTTAACGCTGTGTCTCCTGTGTGTTGAATACGTAGTAGTTTCCTCTTCAATTACTTCGACGGCTCCATAGCCGGCTCGAACCGTGGGATCGCGAGCTGATCGATCGATCGTAAATTCACGTCTGTCCAAGCTGCAAATCGACGATATAATTGTAATAATTCAATTCGGTTTGACGTGATTCAAAAATTGAATATAAATCAATAAACAGCACATAATTACCTCGCAGTTTTTTGACGACTATGAATTGCTTGTTCCCTGAGCTCAGGGCTTACATCTTGATGATATTTCAGTTCTTTCAACCGTTGAACTTCTTGCAGTGCTACTTGCTTTTCCTGTGTTTCAGCGAGTAATTTTTCACCAACGTCCCAGTAACGAGAGCTCAAATCACTTATGTGCGCCTTGTATTTAGCTATGTCTTCCGCGTATTTTCGACACTGCTGTTCCGTTTGAATTTTCAACGAGTCAATTTTCTCTTTCAAAATTTTTTCTTGCTCTTGATTTAGCTTCGCTATTTGCTCGTTGTACGCCGTTTTCTGTAAATCACAAATTAATTTCCATCGTACAATCAGTCGTGGGATGAGTAGTAGATAAAGAATAATAGGAATAGAAAAGGAAGTGTAACAGAAGGAATAAATGAGCAGAAGGATCATTGGTATTGCTAAAATTTGGGTGAGAAAAAATGTAGAATCTCATCACAAATTTTTGGTCATATTACTGAAATCGCTCAAGGCTTGAAAATCAGGAAAAAAATATTTTCTACGATGTTTAAGTTCGCAGTGTCAGAAAACAACGAATTTTTCTTTTTCCTTTTTGCAATCTGCAGCTCGTAATCACGAAAAATAGTCAAACATTGATTAACTTAATAAATTACCTAATGAAAGAGAAATATTTTCGTTGCCTTCCAACAATGATGACTTCAATAGCATAATATTCGATGAATTTTCAGAGTTGAGAATAAAAGAGAAAATAGTTGAAATAGTAGGCAATTAAAAAGGGCGAATACGCCATGAAATCGAATAATGAAATGGGTAAACATTACCATTTTCTGCTTGATCTTCTCGAGTTTTTGCCCATATTCGTTGTGGAGGGTTTCAACGTCTGCTTTTTCGTGGATTCTTTTCGATAACTCTGCCTTTTCTTCTTCTAATTTTTCAATCGAAGCCCTTAGCTTCTCGAGTTCACCAATTAAATCTGACTTGACTTTTTTACTATCGTTTCTCAAATCATCCATATTTTTTTCCATTTTTGCGTTGCGTGCTCTCATAGTATCGAGCTTATCTCTAATTTCTTTTTTCTCCTTTGATATTTTTTCCAATTCTGACCGAAGCTTCTTCTCATTTTCTGAGGCGTCTTTTAACAATCCAGATCTCAATTTCGTATCGTAAGTTTTGAGGCTCTCCGAGAATTCATTCATGTTGTCGACAAGGCTCGCGAGGTCTTGCTTCATTTCCTCGCTCCGTTGGATTTCTTCGGACAATACAATCTCAGATGAAACTGCTTTGACGGTAGGCAACGAAGCTTCCAACTCTGTCTCTGACGAGCAAAATATTTGATGAAGAGCCTTCAGCAAGCTTTTCGAATGACATATGTGGCGTTCATTGAAACTAAAGAGTGAACTCTCGATCGCGTTGCGTTGGCTTACCAACTGTTTGAGCTCTTCGCAGTCTAATATGGCGGTTGTTACAAAGTTCTCGGCTTCGATGTTTAGCAATTTCCATCTGTTGATCAAGTGCACGAGTTCGTCGTCGACTTTATCTCTCTCGGAGGTAAGGTTCACCAACAATACACGTAAATCTTTGTTTCGTTGGGCCAGCAGAGATATTTGTTTATCACGTTTCTCGAGCTCCATTTCCACACTTTTCAATCGATCGTCCAGTTCGGACTTTTGTTTCTTCACTTCCTCGCCGATTGTTTTAGCAGATTCCTTCTCAAAGTTCACATGTTCTTTAAGAGTCTCGTTAGCCTCACTGAGTATCGACACGACTTTTTGTACAGCTTTCGTGTCCTCGACGAAGGCCGTTAGGAGATTTTCAGCGTTGTCCTCAGCAACAAGAACGTGTTTTGGACGTGCCAATTCAGGACAAGTGTCTCTTACGGAATCCCAAAGAGTGTTTAGCTCTACCTTCAAAGCTTGTGATACTTGTCCAATTTTCACCATCTTTTCGCTCAAAGATTCAAGGTTTTGCTCCATTTCACTGACTTTCCGATGTTCTAACTCCAACGAGCTTTCTAATTTTTTCACTAAAGCTGATTTTTCCTCGCTTTGTTCTTCTAATTTCTTTACCTCTAATAAAACGTCTCTAACCCTCGATTCTTCTGTTTCGAGCTTACTTGATTTTTCATTTAATACAATTCTTAATTCGTCTAGTTCTTTCTCGAGATTATCGTGCTGGCGTGATTTCTCTTCGAGCGCACGAATCTGAGCCTCCATTACTTGATCCTGACTTGTTCGAACTTCTTGAAGATTCACTATAACTTCCTTCATTTTCAACTCTGTTTCAACCTTCTCTTTGCTGAGATGCTCTAATTTGGCTTGAACAACGTTCAAAGCTTCTTTCTTTAATTTGTCCTCAAGTTCAATTTCCATTCGCATATTTTCTGCGATTACTAAACGCTTTTCTAAAGCAACGACATTATTGTTCGTTTCTTGTATTTTTTCGGTCATACGCGCTTTTTCGAGTTCAATAGTTTCCAATTGGTTTCGCAAAGACTGTATCTCTTCCACGTGAAGCTTAGACTTTTTGTTGATTTCCTTGATTTGTTGTTGCAATTTATCGCACTCTTCGTTGTGCTTTTCTTGCAAATTTTGTTGATCTGTGCGCGACTTTTCTACCACTTTGTGTAATTCATTAATTTCGTCGGTCTTATCAGCCTTGAAAAGAGCAAACGATGATAATTCTTGCTCGAGACAAGTTTTTGCAGATTCCAGATTTTTTAAATGCTCACGGTCTTCTGTCAATTGTGCTTGTAAGCTTTTTATCAATTCATTTGACTCGAGCTCTTTTTTAGTCAGCATCGAATTTGCGACAATTTGTTGCTGCATATCAGAGTCATATTTTTCAAGTTCCTGTTTCATCTTTTCGATTTGTTTCTCCTTCATCAGCCTTTCATCGGCGTACCGGGCTAGTTCATCTTTAAGATTGTTCCTGTCGGTCCTAAGAGTTTCAATGTCAATTTTACATTTCGTCCATTTTTCTTCGAGCTCTTTGTTTATCGTACACGAAGCGGCTAATTCTTTCCTTAATCCTTCGTTTTTTAAAGATTCTTTTTGGAATTTTTCGTGCGATTTCTCGAGCTCTGCCGTCATCCTTCCGATATCTTGCTTCATGACCAAAATCTCAGTAACCCTCGATGCCAATTCTTCTTTGCATTCCTCCCACCGTCTCTCAATATTTTTGACATCATTTGCCTTTGTTGCTAATTTTTCTTCGAGCTCCTTAATCATTGCATGCGAAGAATCCAGCTCTTTCTTTGCTTCTTCATTTTTCAACGATTCGTT
>JACEOJ010005895.1:0-43869 GCA_013761285.1 Campoletis sonorensis | reverse complement strand
TAATTTTTCTTCGAGCTCCTTAATCATTGCATGCGAAGAATCCAGCTCTTTCTTTGCTTCTTCATTTTTCAACGATTCGTTATGGAAATTTTCCTCAGATTCCTTGAGCTTTTCCGTCATTTGCTCGATATCTTGTTCCATGACTGAAAACTTAGTAACGTGAGATGCCAGTTCTTTTTTACATTCATCCCATTGGCCTAGAACGGTTGTAAACTCGTTTTGCTTCGTTGCCAACTTTTCTTGAAGCTCTTCATTCATTGCACGCGAAGCATCCAACTCTTTCTTCGTTTCTTGGTTCTTCAACGACTCTTTTTTGAAATTTTCCTGAGATTCCTTGAGCTCCTCAGCCATTTTTTCGATGTCTTGTTTCATGACCGAAATCTCAGTAACGTATGATGCTAATTCTTCTTTGGATTCCTCCCACTGTCTCTCAATATTTTTGACATCATTTGCCTTTGTTGTTAATTTTTCTTCGAGCTCCTTAATCATTGCATGCGAAGAATCCAGCTCTTTCTTTGCTTCTTCATTTTTCAACGATTCGTTCTGGAAATTTTCCTGAGATTCCCTGAGCCTTTTCGTCATTTGCTCGATATCTTCTTCCATGACTGAAAGCTTAGTAACATGGGATGCCAGTTCTTTTTTACATTCACCCCATTGGCCTAGAAGGGTTGTAAACTCGTTTTGCTTCGTTGCCAACTTTTCTTCCAACTCTTTATTCATTGCACGCGAAGCATCGAACTCTTTCTTCGTTTCTTGGTTTTTCAACGATTCTTTGTCGAAATTTTCCTGAGATTCCTTGAGCTCCGCAGCCAACTTTTCGATGTCTTGTTTCATGACCGAAATCTCAGTAACGTACGATGCTAATTCTTTTTTACATTCGTCCCACTGGCTCACAACAGTTATAACTTCATTTTTCTTTGTTGCCAATTCTTTATTGAGCTCCTCAATCATTGCTCGCGAAGCATCCGATTCTTTCCTCAAGTCTGCGTTTTTCATTGATTCCTTTCGGAAATTTTCTTGAGATTCCTCGAGCTCTTTCGTCATCCGTTTCAAATCTTGCTTCAAATCTGAAACTTCGATAACGTACGATGCCAATTCTTCCTTACAATCGTCCCACTGACTCAGAACAGTCGCAACTTCTTTTTCCTTTGTTACGAGATTTTCTTCCAGCTCGTTCTTTACTGTGCAGAGTTCTTCCATCCTGTTTTTCAGTTCTTCATTCACTGCGATTTCGTTCTGCAGCTTTTCTTGGGTCTCGTTGAATTCCTCTTTCAAACTATTCAATTTGTCTCCAAGATCATTGTTCGTACGAACGGAAATAGACAATTTGTCTTCGAGCAGTTTAATCTGGCCACGTAAATTCGATGATTTCTCAAGTTCTTGTGCCAGTTGGCTCTCCATCTCTTGACCAAGTTCTTGTAACTCGGCAATTCTTTGCTCGTTTGCTCTCAATAGATCGGCAGTCACCGTCTCCTGTTTTCGTGCCTCGTCCAGTTTTCGGGCCAACGAGTCCGCCAAAGTACTCTTTTCGTTTGATTCGTTCTGGAGTTCATTTATCTTTTCTGTCCTTTCCGTTAACGACCGATTAAGATGTTCAATCAATATTTCGTTATTGCAAATCTTAGTTTCCATTTCGGTCATTTTTTCTGCAGCCGCTTTATTGTACTCTTCCAATGTATCGTTCGCTAAAATGCTTTGTCGGTTCTGTTCCTCGACACGTGAAAGTTCCGTTCTCACATTTACCAACTCCGACTCGATTTCCTTCATTGTAACGTTCGCCGTGCTCAATTGCATTTCAACTTCTCTTTTGCTGACTTCAGTTTGTTCGAGCAAATTCTTGTTCGACACTAGGATCGCCTCAAGCTCGACATATTTTTCATTTTTCTGGGATAATCGTGTTTCAAGTTCGCAGGACTTTGCAATCTCCATACGCAGCGAATCGTTTAATTCGTTAATCTTTAATTCGAAAGATTCTAATTCCTTTTTCAAATGGTTTTCCCGTTCGTTTGATTCCCTGAGGAGTTCTTCTTTGGATTGTAACAAAGATTCGAGATCTTCGACATTTTTTTTCGAACGTTCAACCATGTCTTTCAAGGCGTTGGAACCGTCTCTCTCCGTTTTTAACGCAACCTTCACGTCATCGAGCGTTGCTTGCAAATCTTCATACTTCGTTTTTACACGATCCGCAATTGCTTCGAATTCGGTAACTTTTATTCTCTCCTTGTTCAAACTTTCCTCTCGCGCGTCAAGCAAATTTTTCATATGCTCAATGTCTCCATTGGCTTTCTCCAGGTTTGACTCCAACTCTGCTCCCCGAGTTCTTTCGTTTTCCAAGCAACTTTCTGTCGCTTCGAGTTTTTCTGCAACCGAGCGGAGCGTCGATTCCAAATTATTTTTCTCTTCGTTGACAAGTACAAGGCGTTCGTTGCTAAAAGACAAATCCTTCTGTAAAGCTTGAGATTGTTCGTTGCAACTCTTCACGATCGAACCCAATTTTTTTACCGACACTTTTTCATTGTCCAAAGAGATGTTAATTTGTCGAAGCTCCTCTTTTGTTTCTTTCAACAATGATTCGAAATCATTTTTTTCCTTTGTCAAAAGCAACAATTTTTCTTCCTTGCAGGACAACATACTTCGCACATTTTCCAATTCTCTTTGAGTACTCTCAACGATAGAATTCAATTCGATATTTTCAGACTTCGCACTTTTTAGTGAAATTGTTAGATCGTTTACTTTCGAATGCAAGAGGTCAAGATTAGATTCCAGTTCGTTATTTCGCTTTTCGCCGAGAATCAGCAAATCGGTTTTTTCCTGTAGACTATTTTCGAGCTTTGATAACTTTTCCGACAGCTGTGAGCCTTCGAGTTCAAGATTGGAGACTCTCGTATTGCTCGACGAAAGTTGCTCCTCGGTATGGTGAAGAGACTTTTGTAAGGAATCCACTTCCGTTGCTTTGTCACGGAAAAGAATCTCGAGTTCACGCAATTTTTCGCACTCGCGCAGCGAGTTTTCCAGCTTTAGACTAACCGCGGATAATTCATTTTTCAACTGTGAGGTTTCTTTCCGAGCTTCTTGAAGTTGAAGATCAACGATTGAGCTGAGCGCCTCGTCGCACGCGGGGGGTTCCACATCGAAGCTCTGATCGCCAACCGATAATCTCTTCGTCTGGCGAATATGCTCCCGCAATTCTTCGTTATTCATACGTAAATAAAGTATTTCGTTGTGCCTTGTTTCCAACTCATGGGTGAGGCTTTCCACGGTTTTTTCCGATTGCTCGTATTTTTCTTTTACCGATTCGCTGAATTTTTCACTCGAGGTTAATCGCCGCGCGAGCTCTTCCCTCTCTCCACGAAGCTTCTCCATTTCCAACGCGAGTTCCGAATTATTAACCTCAAGTTCCATCGCTTGACGCCGGTAACGATCATCGTTGTTATTCGGCGACTTCTTAGATTTGCGACAAGACTGCGGTGTCGGTGGTTTCAATCGGTCGATACGTAAATCTCGCAATTCTCGTGTTTTCTCTTCCAGCTTTTTCTGCAAATTGCATACTTTCTCGCTCTGAATCTTGAGGTCCTCGATAAGATCAGCCTTCTCGTACTGTTCGGTTTCCAATTGTGCCCTGAGACACATAAGTTCGCGATTCCTTTCATTCATGAACCTTTGACTTCGAGCAGATTTAACCGCTGGCGAATTGAAGAATTCTCGAAGAGGACGAACTTTTGGAGTTAATTGAGTCTGGCTCGGTTCCACGTCGTCTTCCGTCTCTTTTATTGCCACCTCTATGGATTCTTTTGTCAAATCTTTTCCGTGCGGTAAAACCACCTCTAAGAATCGTTTTATTCGAACCTGTGTGGCTTGATTCAGAGCCACACACATGGGTCGATGAAACGCTGGCTGCTGGGCACATTGTATGAGCAGCAGAGTCGCTAAGTACACATCCTTGTGACCCAACTCAATGCTATCGATGCACTCAAACTGGGGATACTCCGCTAGATAAAAAAAAAAAAAAATTCATTATCTTGACTTAAAGTAACGAGATACTTTTTCGTGTATACGTTTGAAAAGATCAATCCATATTTTTTGTTTTGGTAACGAGACTTTAATAGAAAAATGAACCAGCTTTTCACTGGGATTTCGAGGATTTCGTTGCATGATATAGCGATAGGAAGTGAAAATGAGTATTAAGAGCAGAAATAACGAAGTTTTCTACTTTCAAGCTCTACATTTTGGCCTGGGTATTTTTCCTGCTACTTCTTTATCACTTTTATGGTCTTTAAAAAAAAAAACAACTACAGTGGATAGGATAATTACAAGTTATCTAAGTTTCAATATAATGATCAGAGAGTTATCTTTTCAACGTGATTATAGCAAAACGCCCCAGGGCTGTATGGTCGTTTAGAATTCGGTATTCAAAGAAAATTTTCAGGATTGAAGGAATTTCAAACCGCTGAAGTTTTCCTTCTGAAATTTTGTACACATATTTATTCTTCATTCTTTAAGAGAAGTAGAAATCTTTTTGAGGTAAAGAAAAAATGATAGACGAGTTGACAGGGTTTATTTTCTAAAACATACTTATTGAATTAATGACCACTGCTTTATCGCAATGACAAGATGTCTGATTGATTAGGAATTTGGTTTATGTCTTCATTAGATTTTTTAGCAGCAACTTTACCAGAATCTAGCCAAATAAAATTGTCATATCTAGTCTTATGATGTACACGAGTAGAAAAGAGTTTATAAAAAATTGAAAATTACCATTCAGCATTCTGCTGTTTCAGAAGGAAATAATATTTACGTCTGATTTTGAAAGATCAGAAGGATCAGAAGAATCAGAAGTTTTTTTGACAAAAATACGACCTTAATGTATTATCAGGAGGATAAAAAAATTTGCATTCTAATTTGTTAGAAAAATAATGTCTACCGATTGCGGTAATGAAAGTAAATGAAAATTACGGCGAGCATGAGAAGACAACACAATTGAGATTTGATGAAATGACATTTGATTCAATTACCTTGGAGGAATGTCGAGATGAATTCCTTATCTGACTCAGGGGTAAAATTATTATCCTCATTCCCTCGACATCTGCGAAAAATGGAACGAGGTTTGTAATGAATTATTGTAACAGACGAACTAATGTGCTAAAACGTAGCAGAACAAAAAGTTCTACTCACAGCTGGGTTACGAGGGTCTCGTAAAACACACCGTCTTGCAAATCTTGTATACTCTCAACGCTCGATTCAACGATCCCCAAACAATTGGCCCACTCAATAATTACTTGACTCCACGAATTCATGATATAAAATTAGAAAAAAAACAACACAACAAAATAACGAGAGCGTGCACTATAAAGACATTTTTATTTTACAAGGATGTTTACTAATTAAAAGGACACGAAGGTGAAACGATTTCAATTGAGGAACTCATTCAAACGCGCAAACCGTTGAGACGGTTGATTTGTTTACTGCTGGCCGCTGTGACTGGCGTGACCGCTCCGGCCGGCCTGTCGTAGCGGCATCACGAAAATTTCGGGATTGGTTATAACGTGACGCCATTTAAAATTCAAATGAGCCAATAGGAATACTGAAATTAAGGCACGTTTACAACTCGTTTGTTGCGCAATCATTCAAATGCCTAAATATAGATAATAAAAATATGGGGCATTTTTGAAGAAGCATATTTTGTCGGTAGAACCAGAAAAAAAAAAATCGTTTAGGACGGCAGTCACCGGCATCGCGTCTAAAAGAAATAATTTTGAAAAAGTGGTCCAGTTGATTGCTGCAGCGAGTGTTACCAAGTATGAAGGAAAATAGTCCCTAAAACGATTGATGCGCTGGCGATGTAGAAGGTACCCTACCCTTCTTGTCATCGAGTTTCAATCTTCACTCTCAATCGCCACGATGATTATTTCAGACCGACGGGGAACGGCCTCTCGGTTGACAATACATTGAAGGCGCTGGATACACGAACCCACAGTCGTAAAGGTCGCAAGCGTGTAATTACGAGTGCCCGGTGCATGCTGTAAAGGTTAATTAAGAATAAAAGTTCGATATAATCATTGCGTTTAGTGAGTCGTGACGCAAGTACATGGTTTCACGATTTCGAGCGTTCACCGCCGTTCATCATTCCGAAATCTAGTTCTTTTTCTTTTGTTATTTTTTGTTATTTTTCGCGACAATTTGAGTGCTTCGTGTGCTATAAAATACTCGGGTAAAAGAGGAAGAGAATAAAATTCGTCATCTGACAGCAAGTGAATGCGTGAATGTGACACTAGCCCGAACCACTTGATCGAGGCGGCCAACAGTCGGAAGGATAGCGCAGGGGGAGGCGGAATCGCGAACCGCCATATTGGCAACTTGTGACTTTTTTTTTGTTTTTGGGGAGGACGGGGAGGTTCGTGATCCGTGAGTGTGTCGTGAGTGAACATTCAAGTCGAGCACCAGCTACCAGCAGCTCGTACGCCTCGTACGGTTACAGAGACTACGGGGACGTGGGAGAAACCGTACAGTACGCAGCGTATATGCGTTTAATAGTAAAGAAGGCAAATCAGGGAGAGAGGCTGAGTGACCAGAGTGAACGTGGCCGAAATATTTTCCAATTAACCAAACCTATTGACTGAACAACGTTTGGAGAAACGCAATGCCTTGGTCGACTTTCCTCCCGTTTTAGTCATCACTGCAAGGATTAATACTTGAGAGGTCGAATCCTGAAGTGTTGCACATTGTACACACTGACCACGCGAACCTACTTCATACCCTTATAAAATGGTTAGCAACACTTTTCACAACTAATCACATTGAATTCCCTTTATTTATTGCCTGGTATTATCCCCTTTGACACCTTGTCGTTTGTTAATATTCACCACCAATTTTCCAGAGCTTCTTTGGATTTGGTCAGTCCGCCGGACTGGAAATTGTCTTGGATGGAGCAAGTACCAGAAAGACGGCAGACATCAAATCCGAGGATGGCAAAAAAGAACCTCATCCCCTCTACTATGACGGTGAAACTGTCTCTGGAAAGGTACGACAAAAATGTTCTTTAATGATTTACACAATGTTAGAGCTTTCAAAAAGTTCACAGCATAATACAGCAAGAATCCTTCCTTAGAGCCCAATTCTTAAAGTTTCTTTAAAAGTGCAAAGATTTGGGAGCACTCTACTGTAGTTTTTTTCGAACTGCAAATGTTAAAACTTGAAATAACTGCAGTACAGTACTCCTGTTGATTGAAATATTCAAATTTCAAAGTGTTAAGTCTGGAAGTGTTAAGAATGAACCAAAAACAACATCCGAGAATGGTAGACACAAGTAGAATGAGAGCTCTTTTATTGTAACAATGGACTAAAAACCCATGAAAAAAAAAAGTTGTTACAATGAATGTCATCCGATAAGTTGATGCGGTGCACATCGTTCTCCAAGTAGGATAAAAAAGTGGCAAGAGCACATTTTTGAAGAATCAAACAATCCACAAAATTCCCTGTCAAATGGATGAAGAAACTCAATATGCTTTTGTTAAAAACAATATCATATTGTCCTGTTTTAAGCAAACTTTTTGAAGAATTCCTGCAACATCACTAAGCGCAGAAACAGACATTTTCATTGTCGTAAGAAAATATTGTTTACATCAATTTCCTGGAAAATATGAGTAGCTAAATACTTTAGTAATCATTTAGTTTCGATGGCTTTAAAAGCAAAGTGATATTTTTGACAACCTGTATCTAAGGATTGATTTATACTCCACAAAGAACACTGTCACAGGTTTACTAGGTGATTATAATTTATTGACAGGTCACATAAAGATAAAAAATGTTGCAAAAAAACTTTCTATGTATAGTTTGAGGAACCACTCATTTAGCCAACGAAACAATGTTCCTTAATTCGTATATACAATTTCTAGTATTTTTAATGAGTCATGTGAAAGCAACGTTTTTTCGATTGGAACTCTTGTTTTTTAAGCACTGAAAGGTTTTAACGCTCGAGTAAATGGTTGTTCAAAAATTCTATGCATTTTTTTTCTCCGTAGATCAACATAAGCCTAAAAAAAGCTGGCAAATTGGAACACCAGGGTGTGAAAGTCGAATTCATTGGTCAAATCGAGCTGTATTACGATCGCGGTAATCATCACGAATTCACGAGCTTGGTGAAGGAGCTTGCGAGACCTGGCGAGCTCACACATAATACTGTATATCCGTTTGAATTTGCAAATGTCGAAAAACCTTTCGAAAGTTACACGGGTTCGAACGTGAGACTACGATATTTCTTGCGTGTTACGATTGTCCGCCGATTGAGCGATTTTGTTAAAGAACTCGAGCTCGTTGTTCACACGCTGAGCTCTTATCCAGATATGAATAATCCCATTAAAATGGAAGTTGGTATTGAGGACTGTCTTCATATTGAATTTGAGTATAATAAGAGCAAGTAAGTATTTATTTATCTTTTTCATTTTTATCTTAATTAATCGTTCAACACTAATCACTGGCTTTGTCATCAGGTATCATCTCAAAGATGTCATTGTTGGAAAAATATATTTTCTACTTGTTAGAATAAAAATCAAACACATGGAGATTGCTATTATAAAGCGTGAAACAACAGGTTCTGGTAAGTAGAAATAAATAAAAACTTGATGAATGTAAAAAAAAAAGAAAAAAAAAACAACGACTAAAGCTCGTAGCTGGCTGCTGCATCACAATTCTATTCTTGTTTTCGCAAACATAATATTCCTCCAACCTTTTCTATGTAAACAAACGGTTTTTTTTCAATATTAAATCGTCATTGCGATTTTTTAGAGAAATTCGAAACTTTTACACATTTCTCTCAAAAAAAAATTGAATATAGTAATTTTAATGATTTCATCACAAATAATTTGTAAAAAAAACAGCCGAACATTTTGATGATCTAGTTGAAAATCTAACTTTCCAATCTTAGAATGGCAATTCAAGAAATTCATAACGATTTTTTTTAAACTATAACTTGAACTTAGAAGCGCAAACGTTTATTAGATTCTCATAAAGATACCTAGTGACTTCCGTTCTCAGTATTTTCCTTTCGCTTGGTGTAGTAGTTGGCACATGTTCATTTGGAGTGCATGCGAGATTGAGGGATTATTTTTATCGTTCCGTTTGGATGATTTTTTTGTCATTTACTTAAAAACCGGGTAAAAATGAACGCACCGCGAAATATAATGTCAGAATACATATTTGCAGGTCCACACACGTTTACGGAGAATGAGACGATTGCAAAGTACGAAATTATGGACGGTGCACCAGTAAGAGGGGAGTCAATACCAATAAGGGTTTTCCTTGCTGGTTATGATCTCGCTCCAACGATGCGTGATATCAATAAAAAATTCAGCGTAAGATACTATTTGAATCTCGTACTGATGGACGAGGAGGATCGTCGGTACTTTAAACAACAGGTATTTATAACATCTTAGTAAAACGGCTACGATGAGCTTTCATTTTTTCGAACAGTTGAACAGCTTCTACTGAGAAAAAAATTTAGATTAATCAAGAAAAGGTTTGGTGCTTTCAAAGAGTAAAAAACAAACAAACAGGGTCTCTAAAGCATATTGAAAAAAAAAATCTATATTTCTTAGCAGTAGAAACACAGTTTCAGGCAGTCTAAGTCATATCATGGTAGAAGTACTTACATTTCGTTAATCGACGATTCACAGAGGGTAGAGAACCTCAGGTAGTCAAGAAACGTTAATGTCACGAAGGGGAGGGTTTTAGGTAGCCGAGCAGACGGAACTATCTATTGTTCGATTCGGTCCGGCAGCGGGGCTTAAGTTTCCCCCTCACTAATTACAGCTTTAACTCTGTTAATATTTGGAATTTCCTAATCTCCTTTCGAGGGCATATTCTTGAAATACTAAACATTTGAAACATGCAAAAAACGATTTTTTCAAAACTCTAGACGAGAAGACGGCCTTGAACAAATGACATCTAATGCACACAACCGAGAAAAAAAAGACCTTGACTGTCGATAGTTTTCGAAATATGTTACACCATGAAAATGTTTTCCTTATTTAGGAGATAACCCTTTGGAGAAAAGGCGAAAAGAGCAGAAAATCACAATCGGCCTCACCTCATTTGCCATCTCATTTGGTATCGGCTGAGACGGGATTTCCTCAGGGAGCGGCGCAGAATGGACCGCCCTCTGGACCTGTCGAGACCGAGAATTCAATGAGTGGAGCCGAAGGCGATCAAACGGGGCCGAATTCAGACGAGACACCGGCACCGATAGAAGGAATGACGCGCGAAGAGGGTGACGGTGAGGGTGAGAAGGAAGCAAATCCGGAGAGTAATAATTGAGTCTCATTGGAAAACTCTTTTATCCCTCTATATCGCTCTCAATTTCGTACCGAACGTCCAAAAAGAAAGTCGCGATTAGTCGTACAAGTGGCCCATCGCATTCTTCATTCGCGAAGATGTCGAAAGTTCTTTATCCACGAGTGTCTAAAACGTTCGAGCGAAGTAAGCGCTGGTTGTTGTGGTACAGCGCTAAGGTAATGGACAATATCAATAATAATATAAAAGAGAAAGAGAAGAGGCCGAATAGGAAAAGAAATAAAAGAGATAAACTTCGAGTCCGAACGCGATGATGAAAAGTCGCTGTGTAACTTTAGCCATCAGCAAAAATTTGTAAATATTTTCGTTACGCATAATGAGACGAACCGAAGGAATAACTCTGTGGTGCGCGCGGCTGGGACAGCGAATGATGCACGTAGACCTTTTTTTCTACAAATACAATATAATTGAAAAACGAATCAAAAGCTGCTTCGTTAAAATTGAATAAGTGTGTTATATGAGCATCAGCTTGCTAGATCGACAACGATAGGGAATGAGATTTGGAAAAAGAAAATGGGAAGAGTCGAAGGGTTTTTCCCGGTGACTGTTTTCGCGGGAGGACACCGGGGCGAGGTGTCCATTGTTTGTAGTTTAGGCAATCGAGATGAAAAAAGGATAAAAAAACGAACGAACGAACGAGCGGACCAACAAAAAAATGAATCGGACCTATTTTTCACACCACGAAGAACGTAAGAATTTTTGTACTCGGAGCAATAATTAACTAATGCTATTTGTATAATACGCTCATAGGGACTTTGTTAAGTGTGGTCTGAATTTAAGATAAGGAATGAAAACGCCTATCTTTCTCGTTCTTTTGTACTATTATGACGTATGGAGAGTGAATTGTTGTGCTTTCCTCTCTGCTTAATAATAGTACAAGACCGTTCGTCTGGTTCGATGCCTTTTGAATAAATCATGTTGATTAATCGTAGTCGCCTGCTATTGTTGAAATTAATTTGTGAATTTTAAAAAAAAGGGAGGGGGGTGAAGAATGAGATTCAGTGGTTTATTCCACGTTAAAAAAGCAAACAAAAATTGGCTGAGCATGAAAAATTCAGATTCAAGCGTAAATCGTGCATAATAATGTTCGACCAGATTCGCCGAATATGAAATAAAAATCGAATTTAGAGTGTGTCCCTTTGCGCGTTCCCACCTTTGCCGCGATTCAAGGTAAAAAAAAAGAACCAACAAAATATAATCTATTGCGAGGGTTGGTCGCAGCATTTCCGATGATCCTACAGAGCGACACTGACAAAAGAATTATGTCGAAATATCACAGACGAATTACACCGACATAGGCGCGCGAAAGAGGAAAAATTTATTTTACATGTCAAATATTGTATATACATATACATATGTCGTGTGCGATATGCAATTTGTTGTATATTTTAGTCTCATAATTATTATTACATTAAAAAACAGATATACATAATATACAAAAAATAATAATAATGAACCTTGTTTTTTAATCATTTATTGAAGAGCAATAACGAAAGTAAGCTTGCGATGTACCTATTTACGTGTTTTTTATTTTTATTTACGGTGGCCAATAAAATCAAATAACTGAAGTTTAATTAAACGGCTGCTACTTGCATCAATTATCATCAAAATAGAATGAAGTCAATGCTTCCCATTGAAACCATGTAACTAGGTGGATCGTCTGAATCTACGCCTTGGACATCGTTTGTTTTGATGTCATTCTGGATTTTATTTTTTCCTATACGTTTCAAATATTGGCGCGCAATTTCTCGTTGAACTGGGGTCATCACCAGTGCTGTCAACCGATGCATAGGAAAATCTCCATGAATTGGAGGTCGTCCTCGTCGACACAATCGGGTTTTGCGGACTTTGTTTTGCTTGTCAATCGCTGGTATTCGATGCCCAATCGAAGCAGCTAGTACAATAGACAACAATTGAAATCAAAGTAGGTTTAGCCAACGAATTCAGACGTAAAGCACAGTTCTTATGGCCGGGTTAACGCCACTCAAACTGTCGCTTGGCAGCGTGGCGATCGCGCTGTGGTGCGGGGTGGGGAGGACGAGCTGATGGCATGGGGTCGAGTGAACCAGCAGTCCAGCAGACCAGCACTCACCTACGAGCAGTTGCCCTTGCCAGTTGATTTCAGCCCTCCGTTGCGTAAACAACGAACAGGCTGCATTTCTGGACTCTTGAAATGGTCTTGCGTGGAATATTTATTTGAGAAAGTGATATAATTCAAGTTGTAACGGTTGTTAAATTCGCACACTGACAGGTTCAGAAGAACTGCGATTTTTCTAGTGTATATCACACAACATTTTACTCAACAATGACAAGTTCAATCGTTAAGGTAAGAGAGGACACATGTAAAATTTAAATAAAAATGTGATAAAATTTCATGTTCATGATGTTTCAGTCTTCGTGAATAACCAAAACTTGGCTGTTCCTGAACCTGTTCGGAATCCTATATCAATGTTGATTTATTTTTTGTTTGAATTTTCAGCCTCAAGCTGGGCCGTCGGTACAGGAGTTCAGCATCAGAGTTCCCAAGTAAGAATATTTAATTTAACAATCAACCTTCAATCTTGACTTTGGTTCGAAATCCAGCCAAGATTTAACCCTCAATTTGAACACCTTATTTTCTGACAATTGACTACTGTTTGTGAAATAATTATTGTATGTAACTTTTTCCATAAACAAACCTTCCTGTCATATTAGGGAATAAAATTTCCTGAGGCTTAACATTCATTACCTCTGACTTGACCCTGCTTTGAAGATGCTGGAGTATCCTTGACCCCTTTTTGCGTTTACGTTATACCAAGGTAGCATGGGCTTTAGATTCAATATCATTGTTCTACTTTCTACTTCAGGGGTTATTATTTTCAACAAATACCAAAAACGTCCCTTCCCGTGTTAATAAATATCAGAAATCAATCCAGAAATACCAGACGTTCTCATTAAAATGATGAATTTTGTTATTCTAGAAACACAGACAAAAAACACAATGTAATGCGTTTCAATGCAACTCTCAAAGTCGATTTCTCAGAGTGGACGCAAGTAAAAATGGAACGAGAAAACAACATGAAAGAATACAGAGGCGTAGAAGAGGAAATGCCAAAATTTGGTGCTGGGTCAGAATTTGGCAGAGATGCAAGGGAAGAGGCTAGAAGAAAGAAATTTGGAATTACAAGTAGAAAATACAAACCAGAGGATCAGCCTTGGATTCTGAAAGCTGGTGGACGTACGGGTAAAAAATTCAAAGGCACCAGAGAAGGTGGAGTCAGCGAGAATGCGTCATACTACGTATTCACTCATGCCCCAGATGGGGCTATCGAGGCATTTCCACTTCACGAGTGGTGGGTTTTTTTTTTAAATTTGTCATTATTACTCATGAACTAAGATCATCATCATTTGAACCAACAAAGTGAACGGAACAACTTCTTTTTTCTCTGATTATCATGAATCTTTGATGTCTTTTGTAAAATAATAATGCAGTAATTTCAAACTCTAACATTGAGTGATTCTATTCTTAAATGAATCATTTCTTTGAACGTTTTGCAGCACATTCATTTAAACTTGGCTTGATTGCAGGAGTGCCACTAAAAAACGATGTTTATTGTCTTGCATAAATTGTAAGGGACTTATAAATTAGCTGTTATCAATATAGAATGAATTTGATGTACATTTTATTCATGAATTACGTTGGTATTTACAGAGAGAATGACTAACGCGTTTCAATTTTCCTTCAGGTACAACTTCCAACCGATTCAGCGGTACAAAGCCCTGAGCGCGGAAGAAGCGGAGCAAGAGTTTAGCCGTAGAAATCAAGTGATGAATTACTGGTCATTGATGTGTCGTAAGCGCTTGAGAAATGACGAGGATGGTGGCGACGACGACGGAGAGCTCAACGAGGCTGGTAGGAAAGTCGGTAAAAAACCGACAAAAAAAGAGAAGGAATTGAAGATTTCAGAAATGGATGAATGGATGGAGAGCGATGACGATGACGATGATTCCGAAAGCGATGGTGATAAAGAGAAGAAAAAGGCGGCAGCTTCGGACGATGAGAATGTCGCAAAAAAGAAAAAAGGAAAAAGTAAGTTACTCTTTTTCTTCGGTTTTCCATAAATTCGCTGGCCCTAACGAATAAATATTACATCCAAATCATTTTTAACTCTCTAACAGTTTATTGTTTTGTTATTTCTTTGAAGACGTTCCGGCGAAAAAGAAGAAAAAGAAGAACGCATCGGATGATGAGGCATTTGAGGAGAGTGACGACGGCGACGAAGAAGGCCGAGAATGTGATTATATTTCGGATTCGACGGACCTCGAATCGGAAAATGAACAGCACAGTACTGTCAAATCCGTCGCTGAGGAGGACGCTTTGAGGAAATTACTTGCATCCGATGAGGACGACGAGGACGAAGAACAGAACGAAAAGAAGGAGGGTGAGGAGGCTGGCTCATCGGATTCCGGGGCAAAAGACAAAGATGATAAAGTGAGTATATTGACCTCTGTCTTCATCTCACTACTAACAAATTCGCTCTCGTTTCGGATTTTTGTTCCATCTTCGTTTTTAACGTTTTCGTTTTAAAACCGTCTCGTTTTTCCTTCCAGGAGAATGACAAAGCCAGCAAAGACGTTGACAAGAAATCAAAGGACAAGAAGAAAAAGAAAAAACAATCCAAAAAGAAGGACACTAAAAAAGCGAGCCCCACCAAGGATTCGTCGAGTGATTTCTCGAGCGATTCCGCTTCGGATTCCGACGTTCCCGCCAAAGAGAAAGAGAATAATCGGAAGCCAAACAGTGCACACAGTTCGCGGTCCGCGACTCCGATACCTATTGCGGGCTCAGCAGTTGTCAACGATCAGCATAAGAGAAAACTTACAAGTTCACCGGACCTTTCACAATCGAAGAAACTCAAACTCGACAACTTCAACCTAGTTCCATCGACTTCTTACATACCGGGAAGCAGGTGCGTCTTCAGCCTTTTAACTTCTATTCACTTTCCACCGAGGACCAAAAGATTAAGATTTGCTTTCCTTTTGCATGAAAACCTTGTCTGGAGTGAACATTTTTTCAACGATTTAAGTAAATTCAAATGAAAAAAGGGCCCAAGACTAGGGGGATTGATCGTTTGAAAAAATGATAAATCGATTTGCCAAAAATATTAACGAGACAAAACAACAAATATATTATGAAAAAAGCTCCAATGGAGAAATCAGAATAAAAAACCAGATCACGTTGATAAAACCCTACCAGATTTTCGTTTTGTCGATGCATTTTGACGTTACGTCGCGTTCAAGTTTAAAAAGAACAGAGACAAGCCCATTTTCGTATAGAGAGTCATGACGAGTTTTAACGATGGTTACACAAGGGAAATAATTCCAACGATTAACATTCAGATGTTCAATGTATCAAAATTCCACTAATCAATGAAAAACCATTAATTTTTTTCTTCCTTTTTGTTTTATTAGTGAGTCGGGAATAACGGAAGACGCTGTTCGCCGTTACCTCATGAGAAAGCCGATGACAACGACGGAGCTGTTGCAAAAATTCAAATCGAAAAAGACTGGTCTGACATCTGAGCAGCTGGTCAACGTTATGACACAAATTCTCAAGAAGATCAATCCCACAAAGCAAACTTTCAAAAATAAGATGTATCTGTCGATAAAGGCGCAGTCGAACCTGTAATAATACTTATTATAATTAAGTTATTCGAACCAAAAGATCAAGTAGTTTGCTCCTTGTTATAGGATACGACCAACGTGCCGACGAACATATTGAACTAAATACGAAAATACATCGTACATTCGTGAGTAATAATGTTTTCGAGAGAATCTTTACTGCGCCTTATCAATGAGGGAAATCACATTTTTGTATTACCACTTGAGAAGAAATAATCAGATGAAATGATAATTTCAGAAAAGTGACCAAATTGGGTTTTCGAGTTTTTTTTTATCGCCCTGTCCCGTACACATCAGCTGCGGATATGTTCCGAGCAAAAATGCAGGAGAAAGAAATCGAAAGTATGAAGCTCGGCGAGTTTCGATGATTGCTGTAACCTCCGTAGATAGGACTCGTGATCGTGATAAGGGAAAAGGTCAGCAGCTACTTTTTTCGTACGAAAGTCCAAGAGAGAAAGAGAAAGAGATAAAGACGTTGCTTCCTTGGAAGTTTTATCAGTAAATTCGTTTCAAACACGGTGATGACCTCGGAGACCGAGAAGCAAAACGATGATAGAGCGGAGAGTAAACGGAGATAAAGACAGACTACAGGGCGTCGAGTATGTGATTTTATTGCGACGACGTTGGTTATATCAACTCGTGTGTAGTTGCTTTGAGATCCGAGAGCAAGCGCAACGTCAGCACACTCAGAACATTGCTCTCATCTCTTTAACGGTTTTTCTTCAAATAAATATAAACACTATCCAGTAACAGGACTATTTCAATTTTTGTCTACGTTTTTTATGACATTTAGTGTGGATAAGTTTTTGTTTATTTATTTTTCACTCTATAGCAAAGTATAGTTCGTTTTTTCGATAATACTCGTGTCATGCGGATCCTGGGATCCGTTGCGTCGCGACGCGATGCAGCTCTCTTTGTCCCGACGGGATTATCTCACCTGATCGTGAGGAACAATAGTGTGCGTTTAAAAAAAATTGTTTTTCACATTTTTCATTATGATCCATTATTTTCACATTTGTTGTTCTATTTTTATTAGAACTTGTTCTTGGATCATTAGTTTTTGGTGCAAAATGTCTGCAGTTTCCGTTCTTTTATGCGGACCGTTTTTATTTCTCATCAATTTCTAAGATTTACGTTTTTACTTTTAATTTCTCGTTCAATTTTGAAATCAAAAAGTGAAATTAAAAATAATCATTGAATGAAGAGTAGTCCGATCTGTTTTTGGAGAAGTAAAATATTTCATTTTTTATAACTTGGTGCACACTTTGACATTTTAGAGTTTAAAGGGCAAGACAATAGCGATCAGGAGGGAAGATCAATCGGTATGGGAACGTCGAGCGCCACTGGCGCCTTCGAACGTTCGTCGTCTCGTACGAGCTGGTGTTAAAGTGCTCGTACAACCGAGCAACAGACGTGCATATCCGGCGCAGTCTTATCTCGCTGCTGGTGCATTGCTTCAGGAAGACATCAGCGATGCTTCGGTCATATTTGGGGTCAAACAAGTTCCCATCGATCAATTGATCCCAAACAAAACGTATTGCTTTTTCTCTCATACCATAAAAGCACAGGAAACTAATATGCCACTTTTGGATGCTATTTTGGAGAAAAATATACGATTGCTCGATTACGAGAAATTAACGGACAACAATGGACAGCGTGTCGTGGCTTTTGGAAAGTACGCCGGTGTTGCTGGGATGGTTAATATTCTTCATGGTCTTGGCCTCAGACTTCTTGCACTCGGACATCACACACCGTTCATGGTATTTTTTCTTTTCCCTGTTCTTTGCTTTCCTCGCCGTTTTTGGTACACTCGTAGGAAATGTTTCATCTATCATGCTTAGAAACTATAATTAACGAGGTTCTATCGCCATAATCATAATAGTAAATACAAAGTAACGACAAAATGATCAAATACAATTCGTCCAAGATAATTTTTTGAAATGTTCGATGAAGCCACTTGAACGTCGCATTGAGAAGGGTTTCACCGGCTAGTAATTGAGATATTCAGTGTTTAAAATCGCAACTCTAACACGAGGTCTTATGGACAGATACGAAAAAAGACGATATTTTGCAACTAATAATTCGATTTCGAAACGGTCAAACTTCCTCAAATTTTATCCACAGTTAAGTATAACTGATAAGAAATTTATACGAATTTTGAACAATTAAACTTGGAATTTATCGAACGGATGAGAAACGATCGAACTCTTTTAATGAAAGAAAGAAAAAAACGAAAACAAATGATTTCAGCATATTGGACCAGCTCATAATTACCGAGACTCAGCAGTGGCTAGGCAAGCTATCCGCGATGTTGGATACGAGATTGCATTAGGTGCTATGCCTAAATCGATCGGACCTTTGACGTTTGTCTTCACAGGTAGTGGTAACGTGAGTCAAGGTGGGCAGGAAGTCTTCCAGGAACTTCCTCATGAATACGTGACACCTGAGACCTTGAGAAAAGTTGCAGAACACGGTGGCAAGTTTCATTATTTTTCCAATACTTTATCATCCACTTATCGAACTAGGCTGCACAATCAAGTGTTCACGTTCGACTACATTTTTTACGCGATAAGGATTTAGGCTTTTACGTTGTTTCGATTTACTGAGGCTTACCGTTGTGACGAACACATTTTTTTTAACGTCTATCACGTCAGGTTGGTTCAATTCGTCCAATTATTTTAATTAATAAAATTCTGCCTTGAAATATATTTTCTCAATGGATTTTAAAACCACATTTCCAACTTTAGTCTGTAAACAACACGCCACAACGCTTTTCACTTGTTGTTGAAACTTTTAGTATTTTACTTATTGCTATCAAATATTGATAAGCAGTGAAAAGAGCGAGAGAGAAATTTTCTATATCATTTTCATCGTTCTTAGTCATACTTATTTTTCCCTCCTGCACGAGATAAATCTGTGTTGTTTGTTTAAAGTCAAGCTATCAATATGTGTTTATCATCTCATTTTCCAATCTCATCAACCGAAGAATGCGTTTGATGTAAACAATACACAATATTTAATGATAAATCTGGATTGAATGTTATTCATTCGTCATTGCACGGTTTTCGGACTCACACGAGTTTCGATAACACCAGAGATTAATTAGCATTACAAATATTGGGCTGTATAGGTACTGAGATAGAATATGTTTTTTTTTCGATATTGTTATCGGGTCCGGAAATTTCCTCAAACATATGTCGTAATAAAAAGACGACGGTCTTGGCCTCAGCGTAGCACATTTATGTAATCACTGTAACGTTATCCCTCCAAAAGAGATTCTCCTGTGATTCCAATCATAGATGCCTTGCTGTGTTCACTTATGGAAAAAAAAACAAATGCTCAGAGCTTTTAAGAATAGTCTAAATACGAATTCTATTTATTATTATCCCTACTGTGATAATATTGTTCGAAGAAATGTGCACTTTTTAAGCGTTAAGACTCAAGGACACATACATTTATTCCTGACTATGATTTATTGTTTTAAAATCAAAGTGGCTGGCAGTTTGCAAAAAACTGAAAACATTCAGCCAGAAAAGAGGGCGGAGGTGTTAGTTTTGTTTTTTGTAATGATTATATTGTAGCCGGTAATGTTTGAATAATTTTCAAAGTGTGTGCTTTAATTTTATCATATTTACACACTTGAGTATTTGTGTATACGTTTTATCAAATGCGGAAACTATTGTAGGTTTCATACGGAACAAGTGAATATTTACAAACCTGCGCTTTTAAAACTATGATCCTAATCAAATAATTAGATTTTGATAGAACGGGCTTTTCTAAATTTTCGACAGTTTTTTTCTCTTTATAATAATTAATTTAAAACTGGTAACGTAAAGAAAGAAAATTGACTTTTTTCATCGATTAAACAATATTTTAACGTAGAGAAATTGAAAGTAAGAAGTTACGTATTTGGTTCCTGAAACATTGCAAAAAAAAAACTGCAAATGATCGAATGTAATCATGCAGAAATTGAAAATTATTTCTTCCTTTCCTCTGAAATCGGGTTTACGTCACACGTCTATAATTGTTCGTCTGATTGCAATTATCTCAAATGAGATAATGGAAGAATCGTTGACTTTTGCAATACTCTAATTATAACATTGACGATATGAAAAAATGATGAAGCAGTGTCTTGACGCCAAGTAGTATTATAATTGAAGAAAGATTAAAAAGTGTGTCATTACATACTTGTAATGTACAAGCACAAAATGTTTCCTTCAAGTTTTTTGTTTTGCACATTTATTATATAAGATTCTGCTTATCGGTAGAAAGTGAGGCATAATAATTCAATTCCATTAATTAATGCTCGCTTAATTAAATATCTTAGATACCAACAAAATTTATAGCTGCGAGGTTCGTCGTCGTCACCATCTGGAAAGAAAAGAAGGCGGTGGTTTCGATCCTGAAGAATATGACAAACATCCGGAACGTTACATATCGACATTTAGCAAGAAAATCGCCCCCTATGCATCGGTCATTATCAATGGAATATATTGGGCCGTAGATTCGCCGAAACTCTTAACAATACCAGATGCCAAATATTTACTGAGACCAGCGAACACACCGTGGTTACCGATCAGCGTCGGGGCTCCAGCTTTGCCTCATCGGATGCTCGCTATTTGCGACATTTCCGCTGATCCTGGAGGCAGTATTGAGTAAATACTATTCCAATTTTCGCCTCTAGTTTGCTTGACTATCTGTGACCTAATATAAACTCAAAAGGACCCAAGATATTTTTTTTTTTAGTAAGAATGTCAATGTCCTCTACAATCACATTTTCAAGATTTTTTTCGGTTTGAAACCTAGAAACGTGTCCAAATGATTCTTCATCATTGAAATGGAAAGCGAATTTTGTGTTTTACAGAACACCCTGAAAAATTTGAGATTGATTAATTCAACCGAAGGGTTAACACAATATTTCCTCGTTTATACACGTTCAATGTATAATCAATATTTTTTTTTGGAGTCGACTAAGCGTATTAATGCAGCATTTATTTGAAAATGGCTCAAATAACCGTATTTTTGTTACATGGTTTAGCAATTTTTAACGCTTTCAGTGATTTGAGTCTTGAACAAACGAAATTCAAGTTGTGGGACATTTGGACGATGTCTCATTAAATTTAACATTAGTGCGTTAATGGGAATATTATTTTATAGTATATTCATTGAATTATTATTTATCATCGAGGACAAACGTTGTTTTCTTTTAAAAAATCATGTATCGTTAACGATGAATAAGCTTTAATTTTTGTTTAACCAGATTTATGAACGAGTGCACTACAATCGACACTCCATTCTGTTTGTACGATGCCGATCGTAACAAGGACACGAAATCTTTCAAGGGGCCGGGGGTATTGGTATGCTCGATCGACAATATGCCAACCCAATTGCCAAGAGAGTCTACAGACTTTTTCGGCGATTTATTATTTCCCTACGCCCTCGACATCATACATTCTGACGCAAAGAAACCACTTGACGAGCACAATTTTACGCCGGCCGTTCACGGGGCTATTATAGTTTCAAACGGTGAACTAACACCGAATTTCGAGTACATACGTGAATTAAGAACACTCAATTTACGCAGCAGACACAAAGCTGAGAATGGAGAAACGCAAACAAAAAAGGTAAACCAAGAACCCATACTTTTTTAAAAATAAACGGAAAATCGAAGAACATTACACAATAGACGAAAAAAAAAATATTGTAATGTTTCGTGAAACACAGTTAAACTTTGATTCTATAACATGCTGAATCGCATGTTTTTCTGTCTTCTTGAAATTAATGCAATTTTGTTATAAATTTTTTCGAACGATAGGTGGTCGTTTTGGGCGCTGGCTACGTTTCAGCTCCTCTCGTCGAATATCTCAATAGGGATAAAAACATCGCTATAACCGTGTGTTCGCACTTGAAAGACGAAGCTGATGCACTGGCCAATAGATATCCAGCTGTTGAGCCGGTACTTCTCAATGTAATCGAGAGACCCGACACTCTGAGGGACATCGTTAGTTCAGCAGACGTTGTCGTATCACTTCTTCCATACGCGCTACATCATGTTGTTGCCAAAACTTGTATTGAAACTAAAACTCATCTGGTCACTGCGAGTTACATGAACGACGATATCAAATCTCTCCACGCTGAGTAAGCTTTGTTATCGTACTTTGTAACTTTTGAATTACATAGATTAGACGAAGAAGAAGACGTAGAATACACTTTCGATGTATAGCACGATTCGATAACTCGATTTCTAAACGGTCGAACTTCCCTAAATTTTACTGACAGTTGAGGATGATTGTTGAGGAAATTCAGACGAATTTTAAACAATTAACCTTGGAATTTCTTGAACGCATGAGAAACGATCAAACCTTCTTAACGAGACAATTTGTAATATTTTGCAAATACGACAGAATTAAATTTTTGTTTAGTCAATATGGACCTGTGTCAAGAACTGGCCAATAATTGATATTCACGACATTGAGATTTTTGAATCTGAAATAGACGTTGAAGTAAACATGTTTTTGAATTCATATTATTTGTTATTTAAAAAAATATCGTGTACAGAGCCGAAGCTGCCGGTGTAACGATCCTGAATGAGGTGGGTCTTGATCCTGGTATCGATCACCTTCTTGCTCTCGAGTGTTTCGAAGATGTTCGTCAGGCTGGTGGTAAAATCGAGTCTTTCGTGTCCTGGTGCGGTGGATTACCGGCTCCCGAGTGTTCGTACAATCCTTTGCGATATAAATTCAATTGGTCGCCCCGGGGAGTTTTGCTGAATACTCTTTCACCAGCAAAATATTTCCACAATGGACAGGCTAGTATTTTTATATCGAATCATTTTCCGAAAATTTCTACGATTAAGATTTTCGATCTATGTTTGTTTTATTTTCTACAACAGGAAGTGCAAATAAGCGGAGGTGGCGATTTAATGTCAAATGTTCGCAGTCTTGATTTCCTTCCCGGATTCGCTCTGGAGGGATTCCCGAATCGCGACAGTACAGTTTATCGTGAATTGTATGGTATCACAAACGCCTCAACCGTTTTAAGAGGAACCCTGAGATTCAAGGGTTTCGCTGATACTATGCTAGGCTTACAATTTCTGGGTCTCATCGACCCGGATCCTCATCCCATTCTCCATCCAAGGGGTCCGGAAATTACTTGGGTAAAAAATAATAATTTTCTTTCAAATGTTGTTCTACGACCCTGTCTGAACCTTTCTATAGAAGTATTTTGTCAAAAACTACAAATGACAGCATTTATTATATCCTGAGTTCAGAGAAGTTAAAATGCATTACCACTTTTTAAAGCAATGGTCAATTTTGGGTAGAATTTAAAACCTGTTAATTCATCACGAGCAGTTTTGCAACCCTAAAGTTTACCACCAACGATTTTTCATCACTAGAGAAGAAAGCTGAAATGGTGTGTAACATAAAATCAAGGAAAATGAAAGATCTGTGGTGTACATTTGCAACAGTGTGCAGCCAGAACGTCAAAATCAAATGAGATTCTCACAGCTGTCACTTTAAATGCCAAGAAACTGTTGTATAATATATTGAACGTTTCCGATAACAATCATTTATAAATATAATTTTTTGAATTGAAAGTCATAATATGTAATTGTGACCGTATTTTCAGCGGACATTAATTTGCCATCTCTTGGGCTTGATAAACGACGACATATTCTACGAAAATCTCAAGCGTAAATTAGCCGAGCGGGTGAATTCCGAGGAACGTGTACGAGCGATCGAAGATCTCGGTTTGTTGAACGAAGATCCTGTCTTAAAATTGAACACGCCCCTCGACACACTGACGCATTATCTGTCAAAGAAGCTCACTTATGAGAACCACGAACGTGATTTAATTATCCTGAGGCACGAAGTAGGAATTTTGTGGCCGGACGATAGGCGAGAGGAAAAAGGAATTAATTTCGTACTTTATGGCGATACAAATGGCCATTCAGCCATGTCGCGAACTGTTGGATACCCGGCCGCTATGGGAACAAAAATGATTCTCGATGGTACGTAATAGAAATATTTGTGTTCATCCTTTTTTAAAATCAATGTTCTTCGCGAAACTTTTTGAATTATTATAATCCTATACCACCGTTTTCTTCCGAATTTATGGAAAGAACTGTAATGGTTTGAGACCTTGTTTACATTGCCCGATGGTCAGCTTTGGCGGAATCTCAAAAATGTCTGAATTTGTCAAATTTTTTGTAAACTGCCGAGTACTCAAATCCACACAAAAACGTATTTGAAATGTATTTGTGCGAACTTCGATTAACATAAAAAATGTCAGAAAATAGGCTTTCCTGACTTCATATAAGCTCTACATTCAAATGTAATAAACAATTTTGTTTTGCTATAGGTGAGATTCAACAACGTGGAATGGTACTTCCATTTACTCCTGACATATATCGCCCCATGCTCAATCGTCTTCGAGTGGAGGGTTTGCAGTCTTTTGAAACCTCGAAATTTCTCTAACGAAATAATCACCAATGATGTCAAATCGTCTACGTTAATCATACCATTACTAAGTCGCATCCTTATGAAATGGTACCATCAATTTATATGAATTTAGCTCTTGAAAAATCCAGGCAATTTTAACAAAGTTCCAGCTCGACAAAACTGGCGATCTGTACAAAGATCGTGAAAAAAAAGAAAAATCTGATTTTTCAAGCTTCTACCACTGTTTTCGTTAATCCAGATAATGGAAAAAGTGTCCATCCGGATCTTACCATGTTTTATTCTTTCGGCAATACGTATTTGAAAAAATAATCTTAGTTTTTTTTGTCCATCCTCACAGTGGTACTAGCTCTTAAGAGGGTAAATTGTGAATTTTCGAATATTATCATCGACGTTTTTGTATTTTTTTCTGTTGGGCTCTTTATTCTAACGTAATTGAAGAATTTTACTGTTTTCAACAGCTTAGAAAAATATATTTACACGCCGGAACACACGTATATGCTATCCTGACCGTATCTGAGGGGTGGAAATTGCTACAATTATTATGCGTAAGAAAAAGTGGACACGAATTGCCAAACTTTTTTTTCGTATCGGCTATTCTTCCGATACTTACGGATTACTAAATGTTCAAATTCTTTTTATACTATTTTTTGGAATTGAAAATTCGATCACACAGAAATTTCACATGTTCGAGAAAAAAATAGATAACATTTTCCTTTCACTATTTGCTGCAAATAATTCAAATATTTCAAACTAAATTGAATGAATAAATCACATCGCCATTGCTAGTTATTATTTTTTCAATTACTTCGCGTTTCTAAATTTTACCATTTGAACTGGGAGCGTTGGAGAATGTATTTGGCTGTGAAAAGTGAATAAATAACCGATTTGAAGATGCAAAAACCGTGTCAACTTTTTCTCTCCACAGAATAGCACTCAAAAAATCGTGCTGTCGAATGCACGGAATTACGTTTTTACAATTAATGCTCGACATACCCACAGATGGATGAGAAATAGAAAAGAAATATGTACAGTAATAAAAAAAAAAAGGAAAATAAGGTGACGATTTTTTCATAAATCTATATCAGTCGCATCTCGCCTCAAACCCTGAGGGTTGTGCGGTGGTATTGAATTCGGTTGTAACTTAGCTTTTGGAATTTTCCCAGGACGCAGATACGGATTGTCAATGGTATCTTGCTGTGTGGAGGTTTCCTCATTCTGTTCAGCAGCCACGTCGCCGGTTATTTTGATACTAGTAGCTTCTTCCGTCTCTTCGGGGTTTTTCTTCGTTTCTTTTTTCTTTTTTACAGGACTAGGTTCAAAATGGAATTCTTGATCAGGTTCGAAAATCTGGTCCTGTGGTAGAAGTGCTGACAGATACGATGGGAATTGAGGCTTGCACGCGACGACTGTGGAAAGTTGTTCGATTCAGTTAATTGCGAATCCGATTTTTTGAATAAGCGAAAGATTAGGTCAGATATAAATAGAAATAATAATTACGTGGAAACATGCTGTTGTCCTCTGTAAGGAACAAGCTGTGGGTTTCTCCGGTTTTGGCGATGAATCTCGTCAAAGCTCGCTCAATGTCTCGCTTCTGTGTTGCAGCTTTTTCTCTGATAGCTTCGTACTCAGTCACCGGTTGTTTATGTGTCTGAAAATTCAATTAATGTTTTTTAAGATAGTTTGAACGAGCTGATTTCGTGGGCCACCCATTAAAATCGTTTCGGAAGTATGACTATTTTTCTTCTTGTATTTTTTTTATTTTTACGTGTTGTTCCATGAAATAAGTATTAAAAATAGAATTAGTAGATCAGCACATGACAGAAGAGACTGTTGTACAAGAGTTTTTTTCCAAGTAATTTTTAATAAATGATCCACATTTTGGAAGGATCAATGATTTATTTGAATATCTTCTGCTTGAAGAGTAAGAAGAATTTTTTACATTACCCCTTCAAAATATTTCAATTATGAACAGAATCCAAAGATTTTAAAGAGTTATTTAAAGAGATTAGGGGCAAGGCTCGCCCGAGTATATTATCTCGGACTGAATATTATTCTGTCAAAATAATTCCTGCTTCAGGACTGGAAGATTATTAAAACCCAAACAAAAGATGGAACAGTGATGTTGACTGACTTACCGGTGTTCTAATGTATGCATGAGGATCTGGGAATTGTGGCAGATAGTTAGGAATGTGAGAGGGATGTCCTTGCTTGACACCTGCTTGCAAAATATTAAGTTGCTTGGATTGAGTTTGTTGTTGGAGCTGCGGTAGAACTGTTCTGTTGGCTCTTTTCCCATAGCTATCCAGGCCATCTAGTTTTATTCCCATATTAACGAGCGCAAGTACAATGTCTGCGACCAGTGGTTCCGTTCGCCCGGAGAGTTCACAAAAATTTCTTGCAGATTCGCCTACTTCGATTATAACTGAAATATACCAAATTGCAAATAGATGGAAAAAATTAGTAGCTGTCAATGAGACAATAAGATTTCAAAAACAATTAATTTTAAGAAGTCGATGCTGTCTTAACAATGTAAATGGAGCTTTTCTAGCTCTGGATTGGTTTCCATAAACCTTTAATTATTTTATCCTTAAATTCATATCAAGTTCAAGGCACGAGAAAATTATTTACACTCATATTCATGGATGAAACGATCGAGAGCATAGTTAGGAAATTATTGTTTACGATTATGTTTATTCTCTTGCCAATTTGGAGGTTAGGAAACTATTTTGAATGATCGGCCACAAATGAACATTTACTCACACGATTGGATCATTTCTGTGAGTGTCTCCAATGCTTGTTTGTCACAAGTTTCATATCCACATTCAACAAGTATGCTGCAAACGGCGTTGTTTAATACTTTTCTCCGCGTATTGACAGTTTGGCCTTCCATGTTTTCTAATTACGGCCTCAGGTTTATTTCTTACAGCCTTTAGCCTTTTTTCAGTTGAAAGTATGGCGATGCTTCATTTACGTGCAACTTTGCACCCCTTTATTGTACTATACATAACATATAGTTAACAGATAACGTAACAAATATTTATGAAATGTTCAAATAGTGTGGAAAAAAGTATTGATGTATATAAAACATTTCATTCATGAAAATACACTCGACGCTCCCATTTCTCAACTCAATACTATGGAGATAACTCCGTAATTTCAACTTCTCTTCTTCAGTGGTCACCCCACGCTGACCGCGAGCATTGAACAGACAAGTGACATCGACGAATAAGAAAAGGGACGAAGCGAGATAATGAATATTCTTTTGAAATTAGGAAACGTGATTGATGGGAGGGTGAACTCAATGAACTGTAATACTAAGTTGCATGAATAAATTTATCTGGACGAACCGTCAGCAATAAAGCACGAAATAGAAAATAATTGTGCTGGCATCTGTGTTTAGTAGTCATGTATCTCAAGTGGTTCTTTATGGAGGCGCCACAAACCAGGGTGAGTAACAGATCGCGACATCCGGTTCAGCCGGAATTTCGAAAATTTTACCAAAGTCGACTTGGAACAAAACGATATTACGACCAAGTTATACGAATACACTTATTTCTACCAAGTACGAATAATCATTTTTTGGAAAAATGTTGTAAGTTTATTTAATCAAGTTGGCGGCGATATGAACAAGCGAGGAAAATAGGAAAATCACCGCGCCTCTGACCGACCGAAATTGTCGTGTCTATGCCGAGCTTCCTATGCTGCGCAAGAGACGGGTGCGCTTTGAGTCGGTTGGGGTTAGGAGCGAACTAGTGTCGTACTCAGGGACAAAGGGGAAGGGGGGTGTAAAAATTTCCCAGTTGCGGAAAAGAATTTGTAGTGGAAAAGTCGAGACGTAAGTAAACAATATGAGAGTGATACACAGTTTTTTCGTGTTAGTGATTTATCCAATAAAATCGTCAATATTGTGATTTTATGGTACGCCAAGATCGATAATACATCGTGAATAATTATCGAACTTTGGGAGGTGGTTGATCGCTGAGCAGGTTAAAATCGCCTCAAAGTTACTGGGAACTGAGCACGAACTTGCGTGAGAAAGGCGAAAGGAGGGGCGGGTGGCCGGGGGGTGTGTGGCGAGTAAATGAACTAGTCGTCAAAATATACTTGTATGCGTGTATCATTACTCCCTCGTAGGTGTGACTTGTTTCTCGCCCCTCTCGCCAGCACCGTCTCCCCACCCCCCTTTCCTCCTGTCTGTCCCCGTCTTCTTAGCTAACCCTTTGAAGATTTTTTTGACATATCCGTTGATAAAACTGCCAAAAGATCTAGAAAAACTAGTCAATGTTTCGAAAATCATATCGGTCTGAAAATTTATCGGGTGCGTTGAACGTCATGTACACTAACGGCATTTAAATGGCACATAATAATTTGACACAAGGGTAGAATGAAGAAGAATAATTACACATTTTCTCTCGATTTATCGAGGATATTGGATGAGTTAGAACAAGAATTGTAACCAGTCGTTTTTTGACCCTCTGTGTGGATTTGGAGTTGAGTGTAGTGCGGGGGAAAGCAGCCAGAGGACAAAATACATAAATGTATCGCGAGTCTGTTTCTCTGTGAAGTACAGTACAAATCCTTTCTCTGCGTCCTATTATCTTATACGTGTGTCCTTTTTTATACTTTTCTCGGCCACTACCTCCGAGCATAAGTTAGAGAGTGAGAGAGAGGAAGGGAGAGAGTGAGAGGCGGAGCGAAAAAAAAAGCGAGATAGACAAATCGGAGCTTGGCTCGTAAAGCAAGGAACGAGCGTTTCTTGATATTCGTTCCATCGTTCCTTCTCTCTTAACACGCGCAGTTGTACGTGTTTTCTCTTTTTTTCTCTCAAATTTTTGTGAGTTACTCAGTTCACGATCTTTTCATATCCCCTCCCCCCTTATTGCTTCCATTTGGACGCCAAGAACGAAAGGATCGCCCGATTTTTTTCAATGGTATTGTTATTATGGGAGCATAAGGAAAATTGGAATATTTAATTTTTTGTTTCGACAATAGCGAAAACCTCACGGGATCTAACTCTATTCCTTTCTTCTTCTTATTCTTCCTTTTCCTCGGCGTTCACTCTGACGTTTCTCTACGCGCACGGAAAGCACACGACATACAAATACACGAAAAAACTCGATGTATTACTGTACTTTTCTCTGGTTAGTCTACGCACAACAGCTGTTTCAACGGAAATCGTGCTCGTTGATAGCGATTTTAAGGCGAAAATAACCTCGAAGTGTATTTTTGCCCCTTGTGAATACGTCACGTAGTTAAAGGTTGCTGTTTTATTTTAATTCGAAAAATTTCCTTGTGTTTCCTTGCCTACTTTTGTCACATCTGTCAAATTATTATTTGTCCTGCAATAATCTTGTATTTTATTCGGTTCTGCATCAAAGAAATTATTTTGTACGTGATATTTAATAGGTGGTGGACTTTTAGTGCGTGCAGCCGTTATACGCGTCCTTTGTTCATCTTACGCGTCACGCGCGCGCCTTCTGACAGCTCCTGTCACTATTTCGCGTGACTCCCGTCGTTAGAATAAAAAGGTACGAGACCTAGTTTAACTTTTTTTTCCATGCTGCATGTTACCTCCGCCTTTGATCCTCAGGATTCAACGATTCTCGTTTAATCTTGTCATTATTATTATTGACCCAATGCGATTTCGTAATCGTGTTTTTTATTTCCTTTCAAAGCCCTTCATTGCACTGACTAATTACGTTTCTCGTTTCGCGAGTGTTTATCCAAAATATGGTACACGTTTTTTTTGTCTATCCATTATCAGAAACCATGCAGAGCTTCTCACTGAATAATTCTAGACTCCTCACTGAGATTTTATTCCAGCATGTGCTTCTAACCACCAAATTAATGTCGAAATGATTTTTTTCTTTATTTCAACAGATTTTTAAAGATTTAGCAACTTTTGAGTCAGCGTAGTGGGTTCGATCACGATTTGATCAGGTATGATGACTTCATAATGAGTAAACAGTATAGTTCTATCGACTATTGGTTATAATCTGTGTTTTCGAATATTGTTAAACGTTTGAATCGCTTGGAAGATTCACATCTTCATCCGAAGTCAATTTTCAGAGTATAACCCAAGGGAACAAGTGACGTAATAATAATTACGTACGTCAAACTTGAGGAGAACGCTGTACAAGATTCGCTGAGACAGAAACTCAAGGGAAAATGTCAGTATTGAATCAGAGCGGCGACGAGGCGGTCGAATGCCCGCTGTGCATGGAACCTCTCGAAGTCGATGATCTCAATTTTTTTCCATGCACGTGTGGGTATCAGATATGTCGCTTCTGCTGGCACAGAATTCGCACCGACGAAAATGGTCTTTGTCCAGCGTGTCGAAAGGCCTATTCTGAAAACCCCGCTGATTTTAAGCCCCTTTCAAAAGAGGAAATATCAAGGTGAGTCGTCGTCTAAAATTCATTTCTACAACCTTCATTCCAAGTTTATTACGGATAAATTTGAGTCAATAGCTCAACTATTCAATCATCAATCGCACACAAGATTGATTTAGAAATTAATGCACAAGTAAGCGGTAGAAGTTGAAAAAAAATCTTTGCAGAGTTTAAATATTTTTATTTTTGTAAAATTTTGCAACTATTTGTGCTAAGATGAAATGGTCCGCTGAGCAACTGGTCTTGATCAACAAAAATCCTGCTATCAAGTTTTTTTTGTACATTATTTCCTCAGGTCCAGTGAAAGTCTGTAAATTTCGGGACCATGTTAAATTCGAAAAAACTGCTTTCGCACTGATGATGGCATGACTTACATTTTCACCTATTGATATATTTGTTTTTATCGCGATTAGAATAAATTTATTGCGTCGAAGTAAGTAGTGAAACGTTTTTCTGTTTGTTTTCGATTGTCGTCATTGTCATTTTTGTTGAACAACAGGCTGAAGGCGGAAAAAAGGCTGAAGGATCAACAACGAAAACAACGAGTCACGGAGAATCGTAAACATCTGGCGAATGTCCGTGTTGTACAGAAAAATCTTGTTTTCGTGGTGGGTCTGCCCATGCGACTGGCGGATGCGGATGTGAGTATAAATTCGAGATTATCACACGGCTCATCGGCTCATCATTATGTTCAAGTCTTCATCTTCATTATTTGACATTCCTGTTTATTTCTTTTCTTTCGAAGAGAATTCATAACACTTTCTACAATGTGACATAAAATTGTATTCTACTCCCTCTAGTAGCATTTTACTTTTAAAACCCAAATAGACTTCATTCAATTCAATTTAAATTTGGCTCATTAAAAAATCAATGTCAAATTCATCTCCATGAGTTACGAAAAGTATTTTGCAAAATGTTTGGGCACACTTTGCACACCCGAAAATCATAATCCTACTGACGGCAAGTATTCCAGGTACTCAAGAGGCACGAGTATTTCGGCAAGTTTGGGAAGATACACAAGGTCGTGATTAATCAAAGTACGTCATACGCGGGATCTCAAGGTCCAAGCGCTTCGGCCTACGTTACCTACCAGGTAAACATGAACTCAACGAAAAACTTACTTACAGTGATTAATATTAGAGGTTTGATCGTTTTAAAGGGTTACCCATGTCCAGTGCCTCGGAAAAGTGTTTCAGAAGACTTAAAAGAAATACGCGATCAAGTAAAATCGACATTAAAAAAATTCTACACATTAGTAACTTCTTAATGAGTCTTTGGAAAAATATCATTAAAAATATTTTGCCTCACTGTATGGTTGTTTTTTTTTTTTTTTTTTTTTTTCATTTGAATAGCGCCAAGAGGACGCGTTACGGGCCATTGAAGCAGTTAACAACATCGTAGTTGATGGTAGAACAATAAAAACATCACTCGGCACGACCAAGTATTGTTCACATTTCATGAGAAATCAATCGTGTCCGAAATCGGATTGCATGTATCTTCACGATCTTGGTGATCAAGAAGCCTCTTTCACGAAAGAAGAGATGCATCAGGGAAAACATCAGGATTATGAACGGAAGCTTGTACAATCGTTACACGCTCACGCGTCATCGGCACAGCGGTACCGACTTTTTCTTTTTTATCTCCGTATAATAAGCATTTTATTATTATTCATTTCTTATCGAATGCCAATAACTATTATAAGGTTACTTTATTTGATGAATTGAAAATTAAGGATTGAAGGGGCGCAACAGTCCGCACGAGTAATTTTGCGCAATTATGACTCTGTGCACACAAAACTACGTATTAGCAGAAGTTTCGACATAATACCGAATAACAAGATATCGAAGGGCATTTATAAGTGCAACAGTCGTGTACTCATCAATTTTCTCTCATCTTGAAACTTAATGGATATGTATTGAAATGATTTGGACAGGAAACCAACACCCTCACCACCGGTCACGGGAACAACCGTTCGAGAAAACGGCACAACAACTTCTCAGATCAAAGAGGCATGGCCGTCGTTACAACCTGGTCAAACAAACAGTGAGTCGTCTGCTTGATTTTCAACTAATTATGACAATACACGAGGGCAGTCCAAACGTTGATGGATTTTCATTTTGATCTATGAAATCGCGGTATCTCTGGATAATCCAAAGAAATAATTTTGAAAAATAATAATTTTCCAAAACCACTTGAGGTTGATGGACCAAGATTCATTGCATCCTTTTCGTTTGGATTATTTAACTCATTAAACGATTTCTCTTTCAATCTTCTATTTTCGTTTACATTTTTATTTATACACATCGTTATCGTTTCAAAAGATTTGAAATGCTGTGAATGTTGAATGTATCAATATTCGCTCTCTTATAACAACATTCACGGGTGTCCTTTGTCAATGTGGCGATTTAAAAGATTCAAATTTTTCTATACAGTCGTCATTGTACTTGCGAGTTATTTTCATAATGTGGTTTTTTTTTGCAGATCCGCAAACCAACAGTAAAGAATCATCTCCCCCAACGCAGCCAAGTTCACAATCCGGTGTTTCGTTATCAAACGGTAGCGCGTCGTCGGTAATGGAAACTAGTGTATCACCGGTTGCATCAGTACAATCGCAGCAACAATCGTCTCAGCAAAACAACATTAATATTAACAATAACAATAATAACAACAAGGGTGAGCTTAGCAATTCGTCGAATACGACCCGTCGCGGTAAGAGCAACAGCGAGAGTAAGGCTCAAGCGGCGAGAAACAAGCACAAAAATAATCAGAATAAAGAGAAACACGGAGCCCAAAATTCAACCGTCAGTGGTAACGGCGGAGTAGGAACAACGACGCGTACAACATCGAGATCGGAATCGTCGAGCACATCGTCATCGCAGAGCTCGGTCGCGACACAGTCTAACGGTCAACAGCGAAGTGATATTCGAGGTTTCTTGGACAGTGATGCCGGGTCACCGAACGACACGCAATCTAGGCAAAATGGAAGTTTCAACTTGGGCGAAAATTCGTCCAATAATTTGGATAATATGCAGCAAGAGAGCCCGCAACAAGAATTGTTGAAGAACGTACAATTAGATATCGAGGTTGATGATAAAATCGGTGAAACAACTAGAAACGTTAATGGAACGAGAGACCGGGAAACGAATGGTGAAAGGAGTCGATCTGAGAGCGAGAGTGATAATCAGAGAGAAGGCAGCACACCGGCTAGTACTGTTTCGAGTAACGAGGAGTCATCGAGCTCAAGTGGCAATCAACAGACCGATAGAAGACTAGTACCCAGTATCGAGGAACATCGTCGACAGCAACTTATTGCCGAAAATCCTATAGCCCTTCTAGGTGAGCTTTTCCCTCTCCTCGTTCTTGCTCTTTTTTTCCGTTTCATTTACCTGATAATCAACTGGATTATTTAGTTTCATCTCGAGATTATCTTTTCCAACATTGATTTTTCATTTTTCATTTCCCTGGTTGTGATTCTAAGAACATGGAACGAAAAAAATTTACACACTGGCATGGACGAAAAAATTACTTACACGCAGATTTTTTTTTTGCTTTTATGGTTTACAAATATTGCTTGAACAAAAGCAGAGGATTGAGTCAAACATTTTTTCTTTCATTTTCATTAATTATCGAGCTTTTATATTTCGGATCGATAGCAACGAAGAATCTTTAAAAAAACATGACAGAAGTAATTAAAGGATTAAGTTTCCAGTGAAATGATTGTCAAGATTTACTTAGTTCTTAATTATTTCAGTTTAAAGTGCTTATTGCGTTTTGTTTCTTCGTTAAAGCGATCATTTTCATTTTGTATGATCAACGCTACAGTCCGTTTTATAGGATTTTGAAAACAAACCAAAGCTCGATTTGCACAAATTGTTGACAGTACGATGCCTTCTTAAAAATATCTTTCGAACGAAAAAAGATGTTTAAATAAAGAGAGCTCGTTTCCATAAAACAGTTTTTAAGGCTTTTCTTTTTGTCTGTCCGCTTGATTTGTGTTTTTCCCCACGTTCGAGACACTTTGAGGAACAAAAAATCAGATTCGTCACGAGAGGTGTTTGCAATTCAAATGATTTTCGTCGTTTAGGCTCACCGCAAGGAATTAACACAAATGGACGCGGTATTGGTTCGAGGCAAACACCACCACCCGGTCTTCATGCATGTTCGACGAACATCCCTAACGGCAATTTGACTCAATCGATGCAGCTCAATCATCGTTCCATCTTCCAGACGGATAACAATAGTTTCTTCAGCTCCAATAGTTTTCAAAAAGTGTCAACAATTGTGACAATGCCACCCAACTCCCAGACAGGCAAGTCATTTACTTAATTTATTTTCACTCAATCTATCTTCTATATTCGTTCATTCCTAACATTTGGTTGCTGAGCAAATTGTAAGGTAGTAATCTCACCACAGTGACGTCCAAAAGTACACTCCGCCGTTAATTTTTGAAAACTTGGCTATAACTGGTAGAATAATTAAACATCGTGAGTTATATCTTATAGAAATGTGAACAAATATAAACATTCAGGAAATATGTTTAATATGAAGTTCAAAGTTTGAGAAATTGTCACCATTTCCATATCTAATAAACTGAGCTTATAATTTCGACGTATCTGCGAAACTAAATGGTCAAAATTCTCGACTTTTTCAGAATAACTAAGTTCCCTGAAATTTCAAACAATGTGAACATTGAGAAAAGCAATTGTCGAACTTTTGTAAAGCAAGATTTTTGGGTGTTTATTAGAGAGCCTTTCATTTCAAGTCGTTTTCTTTTTTCATTTCTTTTAAATTTTACTGCTCGTTGGAGTAAAAATATTGCTTCAAATGTGCGTGAAACTTGTTCTATGTCATGCCTCTAAGGTAATCAGTTGTCCTATTCAATTAGAATGAAGGTTTTGCCAAAAAATCCTTCCAAAGACACTACTTTCCTATTTTGGATGAAAAGAAGACTTTTTTTATTCTCCACCGATCAATCCAAGTTTCCGATGTTCAATACTCGCATCGATGCTAAAATTTTTGCTCGTGTAGTTCGGTATTTCTTTCAAATTATGTACGACTGTCAAAAAGTTTTGTACTACTTTTAATTAGATTTCTGCAACACGAGACAAAATTAGATAAAGGATGTTCAAAATTCTGCAATATGTTGAAAATGCGTTCGTTTCAAATGAATTGAGTAACATTTTGGCAATTTTATGAATGTGCAGCGAACGCGAATCTCGATTGGACGAATACGTGCCTGCCACCGATACCCGATTCGTTACCTTCAGTTCACTCGAGTGAAGATTGGCAAGCGGCCTTCGGCTTTCAGCCCGAAAAATGTCGCATAACGTCAAATCATCACGCTAAAAAACCGAGCTCGCCCGTACCGCAGAACGTGCCCTTCACACCTGAGGATTTCATCGACGACGAGGATTATATGAATTCACAGTATGAAATGAGCGGAAACAAAGGGTCCCGAGTATTCGATCCCAGTCATCTAGCAAACTCACCTGCCTCTAAATTCATGGCGGATTTCCAGCAAAATTCATTGCAACGGAGGTTAGCTATGCAGGTAAGAAAATATTCGTATTATTAAAACAGAACAATAGGAAGAAATTTTTTTCTAAAACGGCGCATAAATGAGTACGAATTAAATGGATTGTTTAAAAGACGCAGCAGAATCAAGAGAATTGTGAATACATCAAACAAAATGGTCATGGAGGTGTGGACGGTCCTACCAATAGTTTTGGAAAACAACAGCACGACGTGACCACCGTTAATAATAGCGTAAATCCGGATATTAAGCCTGAGGACGATCTTGGGTTCGATCCCTTCCATGAGACACAAAAAGCCCTTGCTGAACTTATGGAGAACGAGATGCAATTGCAACAACAGAGGCTGTTCCAGCAGCAGCAACAGCAGCAACAACAGCAACATCAACAGCATCATCAGCATCAACAGCAGCAGCAACAGAGAGAACGGGAAGAACAGAACAGGGTTCAACAACAAGGCCTCGCTGCGTTGGGACCTCAACACTTTACTCAGGTTAGCGTTTGCAGAAGTAACGATCCTGAGAGTGCCCAACAAATAATCGGAGTGTTTCCTGAACTAAAAGCAAAAGACAATTATATTAAGCACTCTACTTTGAAACTACATTCTGATCAAAAACATCAAAATTATCAATTAAACAGTGATGTTGCGAAATTACGTTTTTTTACTTCTACGCCGGTCACAAATTTTTGTCAGCGAAAATTCGAAAACATTTTTTTTATTCGAGCAGTACATATGTAACGCTGACCGAGGCAGCTTTTCTGACTTTTTGATGGTATTAACCAACCGAGACTTAACAAAAATATAGCCGTCTGAATCAATCAGATTTTTTCGAATAAAAGTGAAGTTGTAATTTCCATTTACACGAATGTCAGACTTTACCAGAAAGCGCGCGATGATTAACAGATAACAAACTCGTTTAGGTTCATCTGGCGCATCTCCAGCAACAGGCGACGCACTTGCAGAACCTACACGTTCTTCATCAGTCGCACAGTCTGCTCTCTCGTCTTCCACAGAATTTAATGCAACAGCAGCAACAAGGCGGGGCGGGACAAAACGGTCAACAAGCCCCAATGACGACAAACAGCCTCGGTCAACGGGCTCGACTTCCTCCACCTGGTTTCCCTGGCTCGACACCTAATCACATGAATTCCTTTGGGCTTGGTATACCAAGACCCGCGCCTACGAATAATGCTCTTGCCGGTTTGTATTATTTTATACAATTCTCCGTTTGTTTTGCGTGCGTAAATTCGCGAGATTCTGAATCAAGCGATCATCGCTTTTCATTTTATTGTTTCGATTGTTCCAGCAGCACAGTCACCACAGCAGGTACCGTACCTTCCGAACGGCAATCCTCTTCTTACGTCACAAGGTACGTGATAATGCTCACAACCTTATGCTTTTTTCAGAATAATATTAATGTACCATCATCTTTGGGGCATGAAAATCGTCATTACGGGTTCTTAAGACGATCGAGTAGTTCAAACAGTAAAAATCGTCCTTATTATTTTAATCACGAACCGGTTGCATTTTTGAGATAAGTAAACGTTACAAGTTGCACGTTCGCCGACGAGTTTTTGAAGTGTGAATATCTAGATAGAACTTTCCTGAAGAGAATCAAAAAAGAAAGGATCTTCCGATAAAGACGATTTTTTGATATTGTAAAACTTATTTCGATCAAGTTGTGTTGCAAAGACAGCCATTCTAATACTTTTACCTAACATCAATGATTACAATTTTAAATGTTGTTTTTTTCTCGTAAACAAAGGAGCGAACAAATGTTCTGCTGACGCAGTGTATAGTCTGAAAGATTGGTGTGAGATTAATGGCCAGCCACAACAGCACCAGCATCAGCACCAGCAACAGCAGCAACAATTTCACCATCAATCGCTGCATCAGAAGGGAGGATGGAATAACTTTGGGCCTATCGCTGATTGGACCTCGATCGATCCGGCAATCGTAAGCTCATCTAGACCACTCTCGTTTCAGGCAACGAGTACGTGGCAGTTTTCACGAGCTCATCCGTCTCACACCGTGCCACACAATGCGCAACAGGTAAACTTTTCATTCTCTTATCATGTGCAATAACGCGAAGATGCTGAGTAATAGATTTAAAAAAAAGCTAATCAGAAATACAGCACGAATTTCACATATATTTCATAAATAACAAAAAATAGATTTCATCGTTTGATTTGAAAGCAAGAGAAAAAGCACACAATGATCGGGTTTATTCAAAAAAGTCGAGGTGAATCTATTCCGATCGGTAATAATAATAATAGTAGCAAGTCCATAATCACTGACAAATTTTTTGAACCTGCACTATTTGGGGAAGGATTGTATTATTTTTGCTATATTTCGTCGTTTGAAATAATAGTCCAAATAGTGTCGATTTAAAAGAGAGATTTACCTCTGTTTTTAAAGGAACAGAACGCACCTGCTCAGCACTGGGCAATGCAGCCACCGCCGGGTTTCGGTGGCCCTAGCATTACGGCTCAAATGAACAGTCAACAAGGAAATGCAGCACAGCCGCACGCTAGCACTAAACTCATCTCTGCAGGCTCAGAAATCGAAAGTAAGTAAATTATTTCTGAGGATGGTTTTCCGATTTTCGGCTGGTCGCACGGGGTTTAAATGACCTCAACCGTTTTTAAGAGCATCCTACGCCGGCAGTATTCATCCGATTGGCTCCACAAATAATGAATTATCCGTTAAATATTGCAAAGCATGTAGATACCGTATTTCTGTACAAATTCTAATCGTGAAATGGTAAAAAATCTGCAAACGTCATTTTGAAGAACTTTGAACTTTTGCCTAAGAAATATTTTGGTAATTCAGACCACGCGTGACCAGAAAGTTAGTTACGAATCGTTGTTGAATTTTCTTGCTGTCTCTGTTTAATGCAATATGTATTTTCGTTTAATCCGTAGATATGTAAAAGAAGAGCAAGGAACAACAAATTAGGAAAAGGGAGGAGAAGAACATATGAAACGACACGTGAAGTAAAATCGAGCTGAACGAAGACTCCGGTACTTGTGTGTATATGTGTGTAGTAGCGACGATTCACAGGGAAAACATTTTCTTACAAATTTTGTCGTGAAAACACTATTTCAACACAAAACTATTCGATTATGTGTCTACTTCTTTCTAAGTAGTTATTGAAAACAAAACAAAAATTGAACATCGTTGAATGTTTATCAACAGAGAAAGCCATCTAAAATCATTGAACGCTTTGTATTCTAGAAATATCGAATCGATTTTCGATATTCATTTGTCATTCGTTTCTTGTGCAATTACTGATTGCGAGGAAAAAATTATTGCCGCGTGATGACGGCGAGTCAAATAATGCGGTCAACCTTTGATCGTCGCGCGTTTCTTTTCTTTTTTTTCTGTACACAAAAATATTTTTCAAATTCATTTTCAACTGAATTGATTTAGTATTTTTCGAAGAACGTTAAATTCTTTCCGTTGTTTTCGAAATGGCTTTGTGTCGTGGGTATGATTTTATTCTCCTTTTGTCCAAAACGTTGAAGGTGTTTGCAGACATCAACATGGCCGTCGACAAAAAGGAAAAAAAATAGATCAATTATTTTATCATCTCTTGAACGCGATAGATTACGAAAAACTGTTGCAATTAATTGTTGTAAATACGCGCTGGTGCCGGTAGGTTTTTCCACAAAGTTCATACACGTGTCATGAAATTCGAAGTCGCGTTATAGAAGAAAAGATAAAGTCTTCAGATGGATCGCGAGGCTTTAAGATTATTTGCGAATTGAAATAACAAAAGAGAATACGAGTTACGCTCGCACTTTCTCAAAGATTTTTCAAAACAACGTTTATTGAAGTTTGTGTTGCCGAAGAAGGTTTGCTGTGCGAAGAAGGACCTAATACAATTGAAACGACGATGAGGCGAGTGCTAAGATAAAACAAGAGATTATAGTGAAACAAAAAAATCGAAAAATATTAATGATAATTAAACAAAATAAAATATTTAAAAAATCATAGGTAAAACGGACTACTGAAAAGAAAGAAAGAAAGAAAGAAAGAGAAAAGAGGCGATTGGGGTGCTGCGTCCAAATCAATGAAGAAAAATTAAAAGGCACGTTGTCCTCGCAGAATAACTGTGCGTCGGTGGATTATTATTGATTAATTAAGTAATTATTATTATTATTATTATTATTATTAATTAAACATACACACGCTGCCGCCTCGAAGCGAATTACAAAGCAGGACACGCGCGCGCGCGCATACATACCCACACCCTCACACAAACATACACATACACACACCGCGTAATCGCGACGAGAATGAGCATTACGATAATGATAAAAGCTAAAAAACGGAAGAATCATATGACGGTGTTCGAAGAAATATACGATATGCGAAAGAAAGTATTTATCCATTTTCAAATGTTGTTGTTTTCTTTTGTTTTGTAGATATTTAGTTCTGATTGCAGATGAAATTCAAGTCTTTTTTTCTCTAATGCAATACGTAATCGACGGGATACACAAAACTTGGAACCTCACGGGCCGGAAGCTACCAGAGAGAGAGAGTTGGAGAGTTGAGCAATAAAAACGTGGAAACTAAGATAATCTTGTATAAAAAGATTGTAATATACTACATACGATGCATACATAAGAGAAGTTAGTTTACGTGAAAGTTTCATTTCCAAACCCTGACCATTCTTTATCGACATGAAAATTTTTTATTCTCACTTTTCTGCTGAGAACCGACATTTTTTAATAAGCATCTTGTTTTCCGAAACTCAGGTCAGATCTCAGGGATCTCGAGGACAAATCTTTTTTTCTTTCACTCTTTTCGTAAGAATTCGATGAGCATAAATTGAAGTTTGAAATTCAAATATCTGTACATTGTATTAAAAGAAATGAGACTCAGTATTTTGGGGAATAAAACTTTCACGTGTCCCACTATACGTATATGTTGAAAACATTTTTTTCGAAACGATTACACATCATTGAGATTGAGAGGAGCGGAAAAAATCACGTATTAATAAGGAACTCCTTTCGACGTTTTCATAAACTCCTCGTTCGAATACATACTTTTACGATGTCTCGGACGCAATTGAAAATTCAGATTTTACACACTTTTGATGAAGATATTTTTTTCCGAAATGAATACATTTTTTCGCTTATGAAAGGACAGATACATATTGGCGTAAGTGTATTAACAAACTAAACATAGGTATGAAAGACTTTACGCGAATATCTAATCAGATTTCACAAGGACAACTGTATGACGATTAGGGAATCGCGTCTGACCCAATATCATAAGAATCGAATCAGGCATGCTGTTCGGTTTTTTGTTTCAATTATTGAATGTTCGGTTCGTAATCATTTGTAGCACTCAGTTTTCAATAACTTTTTATCGCGATAAAAAACAATACCTCTAAGCACTTCTCTTCTTTTTTGTCTTGGACTCTCGTAAAGCTAAGTCGAGAGGTAACTTACGATGCTGCGAATCTCTTCATTGTCGTCTTCGTCGTCGTCATCATCGTCAGATTCACCTGATAAACGGTAACGGGGATCACCGTCCCTGGCGTTTTCAACGGTTGATGAATTCGACGAGTTTGTCTCATCGATGTTTAGAAAGGCGTATCTAGGTATGAGATTTTTTCGTGTCAATCCCCAAAACTTGCGTGGCTTGAGATCTTCGTTTACAGCAGTAAACAACCAGCCAATGTGAAAATTGCACTCTGCACAACACGCGATTGTCCACGCATAGCTGAAAAGATGTGAAAACAGATGATATTTAAGTTCATTACCGTTTTATGATTATTTTTCCAAAATTTGTTCATTGGACTCACCCAGGAAACCAACTGCAAACTGTCGACGGTGGTTCGGGGTTCAGAACGACGTTCGTCGTTTTGTACAGTGTTACGGTCTCGTGGATTGCTCCATACGGATTACAATAGGCTTCTTGTAATCCTTTTTTATTCATAGGTACGATGTCCGCATGTTTGCCAATAATACGACGGCATTTAGCGCACACGAAACATTTTCCACCAAGCTAAAGGAGAAAAGATAAAAGAATTTCACAACAAACCTATCGTTGTCGCGAGTCCTACAGTTTTTGGCATTTTATTATTGATAGTAAAACAAATTTTATCTTACCGTTGATAAAGCTTTGGCCGCATATTGAAGTCGTGATATCACGCAATCATCCTGCAGTAAAGACATTTTTGCCGCGTTGGTCATAAAAATGTTTTGGGCTAGCCAGAATGATAACTCTACTGGTTCCTTTGGTATTACACTGCCTCCTGTTTTTTAGTAAGAAAAACAAATCCTTCAAACAGATGATTTACCTTAGCTCCACTCGCTTTCTGCTTCGTGGAAAAATTCTTATTTATAAAAAATACTGCTATAACATGTGCGTATTGCGTCTGCAATTTTGTAATTTTCCAAGAGTTTACTTCTTGGATTTGTGCAGCTAATTTCTTGACGAAATTTTGATGTTTAAATAAAAAGTATGCTCTTCTTCGCTTTGCAAAAATTACGAAATCATGCTTTGAAGTTTGACGTACAAACCAAATTGTATTCGAAACAGAATCCACAAAGATGTTGTGGAGTTTTTCAATTTTATCCACTCAATTCTTCAGCAATATTGGAATAAAGCTATTATTTCAATTGTGGCATGTATTAGCGATTGTAAAGCCATGAGAAAATGATAAATAACAGTAAAGATTATTTGCTGCACGATTTACCGTAAAAATATCGCGACGCTCAAATTTTCATCATTGAAAATTCATAAATTTAAGAATAAGCTGTTAACGGTTTTTTTAACGAAGTAAAACAAAAACTTGCTGGATACGACGGAACTTAGATGCTCGTGTATCTTCATTGTAAGCAGTCTGACATCATATTGTCGATATACCCAAGACGGCCAGGGTGTCACTGCCGAATCCCGTCTCGATACTCTGTACTCTTGTTCAATGGCCTCCTTCTCATTTTTAGGAATTTTCCGAAGACGATCAAGCGAAACTAATCGCTCTTCATATAAACACGGGCCGAGGACCACTTCTGGTAGTATTTTAACATCTGCGAGCATTTGGCCTTGTGACTGAAATGTTTATTGATCTTTGAACAAATCTTTTTTTCTTTTTACAGTATCCGGAAAATAAAATGAAATATCATAGTAACAACTTTTTTATATTATTTACAAAAATTTTGCAGGAATTCATACCGTAAAACAGATTTGAGGAAAAAAAATGTTATCTCCATTTGACTGGTTCTTTAACGTGAAAATCTTTTCTCTTTTCAAAATCTTGTCATTGAAAAAAATAACCATTTCAACTTGAGAACTAAACGATCGATTTCGATGAAATTTCGTAAAAAGGATTGTTTCACAATGCTCTAGTCTCTGTGAAAGAATTTGTTTAATGATCATATATATTTTTTTTTCCGAATGAAAGCAAGGAATGTTTGAGAAAAACCCAACTTTAAAATTCGAATCTTTTTGCAAAAAAA
>JACEOJ010005892.1:48567-62132 GCA_013761285.1 Campoletis sonorensis | reverse complement strand
CCGTCAGCAATTCGGGGTTGGCTCGCTCGAGGTCGATAGACCCGTGCGTTTGTGATCGAGGAATGTGCTCGATCATACTTTATCATATGATTACAACACTCCTAATTTGTGGTTGCTATTTGGGGCATAACATAATGCACAAAAATAAAAATCGGTCAGAAGAACAGAGTCCAGAAAAAAAAGTACTTGGCGAGTTTATTTGCTTAGCTAGGATCACGCGATATATTTCTCATGGTACGAACTCGCCAAGTACTTCGGCCGACTTTTTATCTTTTTGATTTAATTTTTTTCGTTTGAATTTTTTTTTTCAAGTTTTTTCTCATTCCGATTTTTTTTTCTGGACTCTGTTCTTCTGACCGATTTTCATTTTTGTACATTTTATTGACTTTTCTCAATGCCCAACTATTTTTTGCTTTTTTTTTAATACTCCATCCTCAAGCGACAATGAAACACTTGTCCTATTATTGATATTATAAATTCTAGTGCTGAAGGTAAATCGTTTTCGATGTTGCCAATTTTTTGAGAATTTTGTACTTTTTTGGGTAGTTTTTTTCTGTGAAAACAAATGGAAACGGGGGTCAACAAATGTACTTGTCCAAGGTTTTTTTCCCCGGGGAGGGGATTTTTGGCCAGGATATCACTTCTCATTTCTGAACCTTTCGCCTTGATCAATAAATTTTTGCATTTAGGGTCCGCCATATTGGATCCGCCGTTTTGATTTCCGAAATTTTGGGTGCAAATTTGTAATCGGCAACCCCGTATCCTATTTCCCCGAGTACCAACTTTCGCTTTCATATCGAACGAATTTCGCAGTTATCGCTTGCCATATAGTATCCGCCATCTTGAATTTCCACATTTTGATAGTAGATTTGTGATCAGTGACCCCTAAAACTCCCGAATACCAACTTTCGCTTCCATCAAAAAACTTTTGAATTTATGGTCCGCCATGTTTCATCCGCCTTTTTGAAGTTCGAAATTTTGAATGCAGATTTTTAATCGGTGAACCCGAAAACCCCCGCGTACCAACTTTCGCTTTTCTTAAACGATTTCCGCAGGTATTGTTCGCCATATTGAATCCGCCATCTTGAATTTCTAAATTTTGGGTGCAGATTTGTAATCAGCGACCCCGAAAACCTCCGTGTACCATGTTTTGCTTTCATCAAACAATTTTTGCATTTGTTGCCCGCCATATTGTATTCGCCATCTTGAATTTCTAAATTTTAAGTGCAGATTTGTAATCAGCGAACCCGGAAACCCCCGAGTACAAAGTTTTGAGCTAATTGCACGTAAGGAAAAATGTGTGTTTCAAAGGGTCAAATTGATTTTTTTTTTGCGTGAATTATTCCGGCCTTACCATCTGTAGACACTCGGATACAATTTGCGACTGTAAAGTACAAATTAGTTCAAATTTTACCCACGACGGATCTACGAGAAGTCCACAAAAAACACGCTGTTTACGCGTCTCGCACTTTACACCGTAATAACTACCCTCAAACTTTCCGTGGTATGGGTACAGAGGAAAGGACCAATGGAAACTCGTTACTTTCGTCGGCGAAGACCGGCTTCGGTGGAAACGGCTTTTGACCAGGGACATGAGGCCTTTGACTGTGTCGTCTGCGCGTATATACGGACACGTCGAATGCTTCCATGTGTTGGTATTTTTTGCATAATCTTGAGCCTGTGCAAAGTTTTTTCTCAGCAAATACGGCATCAATCGTGTTGATTTTAGGCTCAATCGAAAGATTTTTTCTTAAGTAGTCTCTAGTTCAATTTTCAAGTTCTCATCTGTCTCCTGAGCTTCGTACTTCGAGAAAATGACTTTCAGTTTTTACCCCCACCACCGCGAATCGTTTTATTCAGAGATAATATACTCGGGCGAGCCTCGGGCCAGCAGACGACAGACAGAGCTGTCGAATGTACTTGTCCCGAGACTCTGCCGAGTCTCTTGAAACTGACGCTAGAATGCTGCCCGAACTTTGCCTAATAATGCTGTTTAAACCGAACGCTACTTTCATGTCATAAGCTGACGCCAGGATTGTGCCAGACTCTGCTACTGCTAGGCTGTTGTGAGACTCTGCCGCTAGGCTGGTGTCAGGCTCTGCCGCTAGGCTGCTGCTATACCTTTAGCATTGAATGGCGCGATATTTGCGTCAGCATCACGTTACTCGGTAACGTTAGTCACTGGCGTTAGAAACGCTGCAAATAGCGACATAGAAGTCTACGTATTTTGCGTAAAGGTCTAACGCCAGATTCGATGCAGGTTAGATGCTAACTCAAATCTGGCGTGTTTCTGGCGAGATGTTATATATTGAAACGTTTACTAAACTATCCGTGGAGCGCGGCGAGTATGAAGCTCGGTGTTGAGTCGCCATACACACATGAGTGTAGATATCGAAAGATATTTTCTGCACGTCCTATTAAATAAAAACAACAAAATGCACGTGAAACAACAAAGTTCAACAAGTTCAACTTGAGCTTCGCGGAAAGTCGATCTTTCGACGGAGGTTTAGTGAAATAGTATATTACACACCTAGGGCAGGAAAATAAGTAGTCTCAGATCACATGTAATTATCGGCCGAGGCGAAGCCGAGGCTGACAAACAAGGAAAATGTGAGAAGCTCACATTTTTACGTTGCGTTGATCAACAAAAAATGGTTGATAATGAACATGTGTAAATTGAGTTTTTTCCTGTATGATTATTCGTAGACCTGGAAAGGAGGAAAAATATTACGGCTGTTTAAAGTTCATATTCTATTCTTCAGTTTTATTGACTGTAATGACAAACTGGCACGTGTAAAATCGCCTAAACACGGCTCATTTTCGACGGTGCCAAATCTCCGAGATCACCAACGCACTAAACTAAACGTGCGCAAAACAGGACGTTCCAGCGCTAGGGCGACCTGACGACGAGAGCATCGACGTCGGGTGAAATGCCTATCCCGGGACGGATGGGATTCAGTTGCACTTAAACGCGCGTATACGAGTCTCAATTCGAAAAATCATTGACTTCTTATTAGATTTTTTTGACCACTGGAACTGGCTACATTGACCTATCCATGTCGTGCCTCAACCTAATCCCACTTTTTGAAATATTATAAAATTCCGAAACATAATGCATCCCGCAGAGCGAGCTTGAAAATTATTTGGCAACGCTGTACGGCTGAGAAGCATAACAGCGACCGCCCATGACGCGTATAACGATGTTTGCAATTCGAGCACCTGTGCCGGCAGCTTTGCGTAATTCCGAAGCAAACACAGGACCGTTTTTCTATATTTTCAATGTCACCGACGAATTTTTTTTCCTCTATTCCCAAATAGTGATGCGTATAAAAGAAACCTGGAATACGTTTTTCATATCAAATCACTTACGAGAATCCGAACCGTACTGTATCCCAGGTGCGCTATTTTTTTTTCTCATTCGTTTTCTCTAGTTCTTCGCAATTCAGCTATTTTACGATAGAATGTCATAGTTTTGGCGTTTCGTGTTGCAATTTTTTTGATATTTTCTTTGATTATCAAATTTTTGTTCGAATCTATGAAAGTGAATAATTATATTTGAAATTATAATCTTCCTATTTCTTTTAGTTTAAACCTCAACTCCTAGTCATGATTTCCAAAATTTGCTTGGTTCTGCTTTTGAGCTGCGTGCTCACACAAGTAAGTAACTTTGATTCGACTATCGATATTCCGCACACATTCATGAGTATATGAAACATCTTTTTGATAATGCGATTCTTTCCTGTTTCGTTTAGGCGAGTCCATTGTTGCCGAGAGAGAGGCGGTCTGATACCGGATCGGTAAGTAATTAAAATTAAGCAACAGAAAAAGGAAATTGTTTACTGGAAGATTTTTTTCATTCGGGTAGTTCCCAACGGCGGGCAATGCTAGACAACGTCATTTCTGAATGCTTAAACTCTACTAAGAGGTTATTTAAAAACAAACAATAAAACTTGAACTTTACTGCATACTATTGAACGTTTCCAAAAATTATATCAATGTTCATAAAAGTGCTGAAAACTTAAGCGGTCCGCCGTTAGTCGCCATTCGGTGCTATTCGTCTCTTCCCGCCACTTTCTAAACTCGTGTCGAAATCAACCTAAAAACATAATTGGCAATTCTAATGTAACGAAGTTTATTTATTTATTATTCGACGTACTGAATGAACAATGAGATCAAAATTTCATTATTTTTTAATTTTTCCAAAGCAGACGCAACCGGAGGCTGCAACGGTGAGTAATCTTCAACATAACACCCTCATGAGAAATAATTTGAACACATTTGGATGTTAGACTTTTACACGATTATTTCATTCAATTTACAGACGGAAAATCTACTGGCCGAAGCCCAGATGGTCGAATCGGCAGCGGTAAATATAAGCACAATTCGTAGAAATAAAAAGCTGAAAATATATGTGCACATTGCAAATGCGTTATAATATTGAGTGGAATCAAAACCATACTTTGCAGCAATGAGATGGCATTTTTTTCTGCTTTCAGAGAGCTCAATACATTCCACCCATGGGTGGGATGGGTTTCAGCATCTACACGTAATAATCGTGGAGTGTGAGCCTCAGGCCCGGAGAAATGTGAACGGCTAAAGTCCTGCAATCCTGAATTTCTTGCAAATCAAATGTTTTCAACAATTCAATAGTTTTCTGAAATGACAATAAAATGTAATTGGAACACTTCCAAATCATGGTAAAGTTTAAATAATAAAATAATAGAGTAATAACAATAATTAAATGGTAATAATATTATTCGATTCCCACCGACACCAATGGATTTTTCGAAGTGTCTCGAACTGTTCTCTCCGTGCTTCGGAACCCACGTAAGAATGTGGGTCCAGGTATAGTGGAAGAAAATAAAATTGTGGAAAGGCAAAAACCATTGAGGCGAAGCGACACCTAGTGAGCAATAGAAACGTGTCAAAACCCGAAAAGGCTGTGCATCTAAAACTCCTAACCTACCTATTAGTAATAATAATAAAAGACCAGCAAGGGCAACAGCAAGTACAAGGGCTGACAAGAGTGAACGCACAGAACAATTGAGACACGTTTTTATTATTATATTAACGCCTATTGATGAATTCAAATCATCCCCCGATTTATATATACGAGGAGTTCTTTGAAAACCCGTCACCGCTCAACCTCCCGTCAGACGCGCTATGGACGAGGCTCCACACATTTTCCTTATTGTTTTGATCAACATCAAAAAATGGTGCATGATCCACTTGTGTAAATTTAGTTTTTCCTGTATTACAATCATTAGAGGCACGGAATAGGAAAAAAATAGTAAGACAACTGTAAGGATATAACGAATGTATGAGTTTATGAGTACATATGTGTGTATGCTGAGATATGTATTGTGACGTCATTTTTTTTTGAGTAGCGTTGATTTATATGTCCTATAAATATTCAGCCATCATATATTTTCTAAAGATCTCAAGTTTTCGATTTATTTTTTGAATTCGTTAGTCATTTTTTGTATCAACTAACCGTAAATAAGGAAATTAAGCCCCACACAACATCCTTGAGTTTACGACCCTCAGTATTGAAAGACAAACGTCTCCATCTCCGTTTATAGTTGGATGCCATAACTTTGTCAGGCATTTGACTGAAGGAGGCTTCAAAAATAAATTTCATTACGAATAATAAAATTATAAATATTATTAAATTCGTAATAACCGTCGACATGTCTCGTTCGTATAATAATTCGAGCTTCTTTTTTAAGCTGCTGCCGACCGTGGGAAAACTCGATTTTGAATGCAATTTGATTTATAATCTACGCCTGGGTCAACATGACCCGGTTATAGTAGCCAAGGATTAATAATTCGAATACGAATGAAAATTGTACTTGTAAATCGTAGAGACAGGAACAAAAGATTTTTCTAAATTACCGTCATGTTGTACTCTTGGAAATTTCTCAGTGAAAATAAAGTCATCCATTAGCCCAATGACCTTCTCCTGGAATAATGAGCAAATTGAAATCGTGCAATCGATGAGCATCGTCAAAAGTTATTTGACATGTAGCTGGAAGAGTTTTCTTCATTTGATGGACCTGAAGGTATGTCACATGTTGCCAAAAGTTGAAAGTAATCGATATTAACCCTAGAACCTTGCAATCGATATTTTCATTCAAAATCTCGACCTGAGGTAATTGCCTAAATTTTTTTTAAGGATGAAATGGCTCTTCCATATACATTGATAATGTTTTGTTCTCCACCGTTCTCATTTTTTTTGAATAACGATGAAAATGATGTATGATAATGTTGCATTGGGCAAATATTTGATTACAGAAACTCTTAGAAATGAAAACCGTGTTCATGAAAAAATGTATACATCATTTTCAAGTTTATACAAATACAAATATTGAAGGCTAACGTACTGAGAACATTAAAAATTGATTTTTTACAAACCAAGCAACAAAGTTAAGCTATAAGTGGCTTTACGATTTGGATATAAATTTTCATCATTTTTTGGTTTACCTCCTAATGGCAAAAATATGTACATTTTTTATTTGTTAACTTGGCCATAATTACGTTCAACCAACTGTGATCTGACAGCGCCTCCAAACGAACTACGACTACGATTAACTTCGATAAAAAATTGAAAGGTGATCTATCTCTAGGACTTTCTCGATAAAAAGAAAATAACACATTGTTTGCGGACGGAAGAAGAACAACGTGTAACTTTTATTTACATTCTTTATAATTTTTGGTGCTAAAGTTCCATTTTTTTTTTCAAAATCCTTTACAGTTTTATGAAGAAGATAATAGAATGTATTTTGAATATCCAACCTCATTTTTAAAAAGTTCATTTTGTGCGAAAATCTATCTAGCATCTATTTGGCATTTTTAACAAAAAGGAATGACTTTACAATATCACATGACAGCTATGCACCACTTAAAAAAAAAAAAAAAAAAAAAAAAAAACCAATTCTAAATGGTTCCTTAAGTGTATGTTTTTAATCAGAAAAAAAATCTTTCCAAATATCATAATACTTTTCAACAAAAAAAAACAGTAATTACTACTATTTCACCTCCTCCACGTCACCAAAATATTTATCTATCGAGTTTGATCAGATGCAAACGCTTGTTAGGCTTTGAGCACGTTTGTCATGCAATACTCGTCTGTACTGAAGAGACGTTCAGGGTGATCTCTTGAGCATTTCGAAAGGAACCCGAGGAACTGAAAATATATCAACAAATATGTTAAATTCTGTTCATGATAGAAAAACATTTTTCAAAATAAATACAGCTGTTTGATTCATTTATCTTACGTCGTTTTCTCGTCACATTAGGATTCAATCCACGTGTACACAGCTAGATGTGGCTCGATGCGAGTGTTTGGCGGCGACTTAGTGATTTTCTTGTCAAGATCGTTGTATCTTTGCCAATACCCTCCTATTCTCCGTGCGTGTGCGATGTAATGCTTGGATGAGTATTCGACGACTCCTGCTAGACTAAAAAATTTTTTTTTTAAATTAATATGGAGACATGTATGGATTTCATGCTTACTAATAGTTTTTTTATGCTCAATAAATGATTATACCTATATCCTTGATTGTTTCCGTTATTAAAACCACGACGCAGGAAGAGTGGAACTTGACCCAGTGATGTGCTGATGGTGTTCTGTACATTTTCTCGTTTACGGATATCCAGTTCGATAAGAATATGATGGCCGGGTTTTCTTCGTGCATCCATCCTGATGGCAAAGGTGGCACTTGATGTTTTCCTGTAGTGACTGGAAGTGTAGAGCTTCTTCGAGGACTGTGAAACCTTTCCGATCGATGATGTTGTGATTCGGAGCTATTGTTGTGTCGAACGTTGAAGTCGTTCCACATTTCGGGCATTTTTTAATACTGGTGACACTGGGCTTGGAAGATAGTGCATTGTTAATCATTGTTGAAATATTGCAGTCGGCATCAATTTCAAAAGCAAATGGCTTTCCATTCACTGTTCCTTGAGCTTTGGGTTCGAAAAGATTAGCCAGAATTTTCGCTCTCCTCGCCAATAAGTTTTTTGACGATCCCATCTTAATGAACTCCGATACGAAGTTCAATGTTTCATTTTGTGACGTTTCCAGGAAATTACAATATTTAGGGTTATCTATTCCCGCTGTTGCCAGAAGTTGAGTAGTAGCGTCGAAGGTACACGTATTTCTGAGGAAATACGTATGGTATGGTTCAAAGTATGGTCCGGTATGGTCCAAAGAATTTGGAGCATTTCGTTTTTGGTTGAGCCAAATTTTCAATAACAGGGGAAGAGAAATCAGCCCGCTTATCCAAACTGCTTTCGAAGATACTGTAGACCATCCCGTCTTCATTGCTCTCCAACGGTGCGAGTTTTCCATAACTATGGTCGAACTCGGTATGGATATACAAATCTTCTTTTTTTTCATCGGATACGTCTCGATCGTCGTCAGCATTGAATCTCCGTTTGTCAAAACACATTGCGTTTCCTCTCCCGCCCCAATTTTCGAAAACTAGAAAGTCAGAATCATCTTCATTTCTTTGTTTGTGATTTCCGGAAAATATTTCCACGTTATGAGACACGTTAACATCTTGGGAAATGTCGTGGATGTCAGTCTTCAAGACTCCGATCTCTTTCACAGGTGCCACTGATTTGATGTGCTTTTGGTGCAAGCGATTGTTAGTGTACTCCACAATTTTACCGGAAAATATGCAATTGGCTTCATTGTTGTCTTTTACGTGTTCTCTTATGAATTTATCCGCGGAAATTGGCAACGTGTAATGTTTCAGGGTGTGTCTCTTCAGATCCTTAAAATACTCTTCGACAATACTAGAAGAAGCTCGTTCGGTGTTTTTGGGCATTCCGACAGCTGTCCAAATCGGAAATTCCTTGGCCAACTTAATAAGAGGCTCAATAAAAGCCGGCAAGTAGAAAGGATTGAGATTTTCATCTTGTGTTATCATTTTTTGACCTCGTGCTCGGACGCCATCAACCCATTTGTCGATAGAAGAATCTTCATCGTTTGCAATTTCTACCGTTTCTTCAATTTCGCTGGTTCCGTTTTTCCATACTTGTGAGCGCCTAGAGAATCACATTTCTTCGAATGACTGTAGCTTTCCGAGTCATCCACGACGCCTCCTTCAGAGATAAGATTTTCCAATTTTTTTCTAGCATCTTTAGGGGTTGGTATTCCGGGTAGATCAATGAAAGAATCTTCATGAGTGTGGAATGCAACAGCGACAGTGAGTAACAAAACTTTTTCAAAGTTCTTTAAAGTGTGAGATTGTATCATCAACGCAATACAGCGATCGAAAAAATCCTTGATGGATCGTTGACTTGCAGCTTTGAAACTTTTCCAGTCGCATACCATACGAATCCCATGTGCCACATCTACTCTTATGAATGTCGCTGGTTCTTCAGGAATTTTATCCCCCGCAGCAACGATGGCAAGGAATCGATCATTGATATATTTCTTCAATGGTTTCTTATTGAATGCTAGACTTATAGCCATCAGAAGAGCACGAGAGTAATCGCAAATAACCTCCTTCGGAACTGGTGCACCGGCTGCAATTCATCTACCAAGCCATGTGGAAATGGTCAAGGCGTCATGTCGTTCCGATAGCATCTGATATATGCACGTCGTAATTCCATTGAAATTGATGACAATGACATATAAAAAGATGTGACCAGACACGGTGCCGTTTGTGTGGATGAGACGTTTGACCAACCTTCCTGACGCGTCTATGGCTACCGTCGGCCTGTTTTCTTTTACGTGGCGATACTCTTTATACAAGCGGTATTGCGCTGGCGATGCATACAAAACTTGGAATGGTATAATTCCGACTTCATCAATCACATCAATAAATTGTGAGTTCAACGCCATATTTTTTATGGAATTTGGAATGTCGCGTTCGTGACATTTTTCAATCCCGAGTTCTTTATCGATTCCTTCTCTTTTTGCTTGACGACAGACATCAGTTCCCGGAAGAATAGGCGGTTCCGTATCACCTGGCAACATCAATCGACCAGCTGTAAGCTTCCTATATTTGACAGCACCTTCCGTTTTTAGATCTTTATACGCGTCTCGTCTTTTTTTCCCCCGGAGGTTGATGTTTTTGTCCTCGTGTATCGTGCATTTTGAGCGCAATGACTATCCCTACCTCATCAAATTTTTTGTCGACCCAACCGTCTATCACAGCATTGGCACATTGCTTATCCTTGCAGTATCCTTTAAATTTTATATGATAACCATTGTCGTCTGGAAGTTTACGAACTTTTGACCGCTTGAAATTAATTGCACTGGGCAGCCTAAACTTTGACCAAATTGCACAAGTAACAATGTTACTGCGCTATCTGGTTTCATTTGATCCCATTCTTCTTCCGTTAAAGCAATGCTCCTTTTTAATTCATTGCCGCTTGATTCAGCAGAGTTGGAACTCTCTAGACTAGAATTACTATGATTGCTTTCGTCGGACTCAATATACTCACTTGAATTTATTTCACGTTCGTTGTTCGAATCAGTTTGAACGACAATTATTTCCATTTCTTTCCTTGCTTCTGTCAAAATATTCCGTCGATTTTCCCTGATACTCTGGGTACACATATTGCTTGGTCCAGTGGAATCCTTTATCCTTCAACGCGTCAGATATCTGCTGCCAAACTCCATCTGACCAGCAAGGAAATTTGGCGGTGCGAAAGTGGTCAACAAATCTCTTCAGCACCTCGATTGCAGTTTCCTTTGGAACTGAATTCTTGCGAGGCATCGCAAACCCTTGGATCTGTACAGCATACAGTTCAATTAGAAAGATATTTAGCTTTTGACTACATAATTCTTGTACTTACAATATGTATAATATTTAGATTTTCACTGTTACGCTTATTCAATCCGTACTCTCAATGTACTCTAGCAAAAAAGAAAAATTATTAAAGAACACTTTGATACAATTCTAACCATGTAGGTTTTTTGTATAAAAATTCTATCTTTATATGAAATTTCGTAGGAATTTATTGATATTTTATCAAAAAGTGCATCCATGTAATTTGTCAGAATAATGTTCGAATCATTTTCCTTCTTTGATTCGTTGAGTAAAAATTTGTAATTTTGCACGTTACAATTACCTTCCATCCAAACCCCAACTGTTTTTATATCAAAATTTTACTTTTTCACTTTACTTTTCGTTTTTTAGTCAATGTTTCTGTAAAAAACTCGCGGATACCACGTAGTTCCAAAATTTCACTGTTAAACGATATTTTGACGTGATAGCATACTACATAGTCGAATATTTTCGATATCAGATTATATATTATGTTTCCGAATTTGTTACCGTACCGAAAAAAGTCACTATTAATTGTCGAACCGTTCAATAAATACAGAATGATAATTTCATCATGGTCTTCCAGTAATTGCCGTCCGTGATATTTTGATTACATTGTAACACACTCCTCACTCTCAAAAGGCGTGCTACGCATTATTCTGCGAACAATCGAAAACCATGAACAAAACATTAAGTCTAGAATATCGTCGACTGGTGAAATTTTTAACGTTCAATCACGAAATTAATGAAGACTTGATTTTCTTTTAACGAAGAGAAATTTTAATTAATGCTACCAGGAAGATTCGCGAAATAATTTGGTGCGGTTATAAGAATTTTACGACGCTTTGTAAAAAAATTAGCAAAGAATGAAAAACAAATGTTTGACAGTGATAGCGCCACGGTCGTTGTGATTCCACGTTCGAGCGCGAATTATTGTGCTTTCTGTAATCTGTAGACAATTTTTGTGCATCGATATTCCGAAAATGACGGCCAATTTGCCCCAGACAAAACCAAAAACAAGTAAAATAAGTTCATGGAATAACTTCAGCAATACTTTCTGAATTGAAGTCGCATATCTGCGATGAAGTATACAGAATTGAATTATGAAATATTAAAATAACCTGGCATGCATTGTTGTTCGATAATCCATGGATAATGAAAATCCAGTCTTCAAACATACGGATAAAGGTGAGCATTTCAGCTTGATGAATTAGTTTTTTTCACCTCCTGAACAAATTTTGAATGGAATTTGACGTTATCGCGTTTGTAGTCGATGCAAACCTAAAAAGGGCTTCCTTAAATAGACGAAACTCCCGTGCCCGAATCCCGGACTAATTAGCTTTTGCTAAGGTCCAAAGTAGGGCAATTTTATTTTTGGGGTTGTTACTTGAACGTAACGCTGTGTCATAGTACAATCGCTAACCCGTGACAGTGTACTTGTTTTGCGCATAGCTTGGAATACTTCAAACATGGAGCTGCTTTTTTAGAATGGGTGTCAAAAAGTGTATTGTTGTGTTTGATTCTTCATTAATAACGTAATACGGTCACTACATATACTATAGACGAAAAGAAATAACTTGTTTTCTCACCTGTCTTCGAATGATTTTCATAACCTCAGTTTTGATCTCAGCTTAATAGTTAATTTCAACGCTTTGCAGGATCGCAGGAATATATTGATAGATGAGAAAAAACTCTGGCTACAATGGAGTTGCATATTAATGTAAAAATGTTTATTTTATTCTGGGCTGTGCCAAGTTTTTAACAGAAGTATTTTATTTTTATAAGCTGAAAGAAATAGTGCTCCGAAATAAGGTAAAGATGGCCGTGTCAAAAGACGCACGCGTGTACGCAGCCACACAGAGAAAGAGAGAAAACGAAATACCGTACATGCATCGAAAACTTAAGATCTTTGGAAAAGAAATCATAGTATAGGATAAAACAATTGCAGTCACTCACAAACGATCGTTCTCAATAAAATCTTTTTTTTTTTTTTTTTGCATATGCAATGAAAAAATTGTCGTCTATATATTTCTATATAGAATTTTTGTAAGTTTGAAAATAAAAAGACTGTTTTTTCGGTTTTTTTTTAAGAGCTGCTGAATTTCGACTATCCACTGAACAGAGACGCTGCCGAATTATTTATTAAGGATAAACAGTCTTTCAGGATCTTCAAGACTATGTATGTATTGTGACGGTTTTTTTCTTGTACCGTCACTAAAGATGTTTAACGAGAGAAAATGCTCTCCCGTCTCTTGCTCGATACTCCGGCCACGCAACGAACTCGTAGGGCTCGCCTAAAGCGATAATATTATAAAATAATTGTTAATTCGCGTCGCGAAATTATTGTGTATTTCTTTTCATGTAAACCATCACGGGAGAAATCGAGTTGGAGCAACGGCAATAATATTTGATATTAAGAGAAAAGGAGAGAATAATTCAGACGAAAGAGAGACAAGAGAAGCCAATTTTCATCGTGTTATAACGTATTTCGAGCGGAGCTCATACGTTTGGCCATCTCCCGTTTCGTCAGAAATTCTCAAGGTCGTCATTGTCCAAGAGTGATCATGGACGAAAGGTTTCGAAACTAATCGTGAGACAGAGGGGAGGATTTGGACAACGGGAAGTTCGAGAACGTTCGAGAATCACGATATCACCGATTCACATCGTCGACAACGTTTTCTTATTTGCAAAACCAGGACAGTATCATTGGATGGGTCCTTCGATCTCCCGTATTCCCCTCGGAAAACATCGTCCCTTCGAATAATTATGTCCGTTGGAATT